>OZ010744.1:64333766-64933766 GCA_963932245.1 Tachinus rufipes
GGAGTACACCCGACTTGCAGAAAGACTTGGTGCAGGACCCGTCCGAAATGTTCTTGTGGCATATCTGAAGCTTTTGTTGTGAACTGCGTCTTGGGCTTTGTAGTTGACCTTGGACAAAACCAGGCACCCAAGATGATTTGGGCCAAGCACTTGATCACGTTCAAAGTTTTTTTGCACTTTGTGACCAATTTATCAATATGTTTATTATTGATGTTTCTAATGATTTGTTACTAAACTGCAAAGTTTTAAACTATGCATATCATACAAATTTAATCGAGGGCATCACTTCATTTTCCTCTTGTAAAAACTTTTATTAATAAGGACTTTAATGTATAGGTTGCGAGCTTATGCTCATAATAAAAACTGAATAAGATTGCAACTTACGTTGAAATTATCCAAGGTGTTGGCTTGTATTAGGCTAAAACCAACTAAGGTATCGACTTATTTAAAATTAAAGCCTCAAGCCTTCAAACATTTGGCAGCTCAATCTGGGCTACCGCTACTTGAGGTGCAGGCTCTTAGCGATGTTGACATAGTCGTTGGAAATGAAAGTTACTTCCGCGTCACCCATTCTGACTAAAGAAAAAATACGTTATTATACAAAGATTTAAACTTACGAAACGAATATAACGATAAATCTTTAAGAATCTTTTTAACTGAAAAAAGTTCTTACAGAAAATTAATTTTAAAGTATAAAGTTTTGTTAGGATTTGTGGTTATACTATTGATTGTATTAATCTGCAAATTTTAAATTAATGTTTTTTAAAACGCGTTTCTTTTTCTTACTAATTGTTTGCTTAATTTATATTTTGCTGAATATTAGTTTGGACTTAAGTTTGATAGATCAATTATTTTAACAGTTTTTGTCCTCAATTGGGTGATTTAATTATAACACTATGCGAGTTTAAGTTGAACTGATATAAAGTTGTAATTTGGGCAAATAAATGTAACAATACTTACTTTTCCTTTGCTAATAGATTACTTTTGGCTATTTACCTTACAATTTATTTACCAAGTATTGCAATAAATTGAGAAGTCTTGTAACATTTGTATGATACTTTTGTCATAAAATTCATGAAAATGATTATTATTGGAAAATAAAATTTGTGGATATTTGTACAAATGATTGATTATGATAACAATGTTTAAGCTACTATTATTACACAGGCAGTGCATGCAAGTATTACGTTGTCTTTAGGGAAACGCCGTTTGTTTTCTAAGTTTAATGTTTCTCTAACTGAAAAAAACCTATAAGCTTATTTGAAGTATAAAGTTGTTGCGTGAAGAACTTGCAGAAAAGCTAAAAGAAAATACGTAACTTCTAACAAGTTAGACAAATTTCTGGCCGAACCGTAATTTGAGGATTGGATGTCTAATTTTTAGAGGTCTACCAATAGTTTTACTGTCGAGATCTTTTTTAGACATTTTAACGTCCGAGGTTAAATACTGCAATAACAAAAATAAGCGAAGTAATGGCTTTACCAATTGAGTATTGGGCCAAATTTTCAAAAATCTAAGCAGATTTTGTAAATTTAGTTTGGATATAAACCGATGGCTCAAAAAGTAGCAAAAGTGTTGGTTTTGTTTTTGTGATAGATAGATAGAGCTGCAGTTTGTTGTGAAAACGTAGTTTCAAGTTTCGCGCGGTTATGAATGCGAGGTGATCAGAGCGTGCGGGCTCGCGGTCGGTAACCTAGTGAGAATAAAACAACGAACAATGACATGTATGTTTATGTAGTAGTGTAAGAGTCAGTCTGTAAGCAAGCTGTAACGTGAACACACGAACTTATAAACCTGACTGAATAAATTCTATTTGATACTTGTTTTGTTGGCTGTGTATTATCAACAGGTTATGGGCCCAGCACGCTTCCACTGCGCCACAAAACTGTATCAAAGTGCTGTGAAACGAAAGTGAAAAACACGTGTTGTCGGACATCTTGGACAGTAAAGTAGTTATCGTTTATTTTTGTATTTCGTGAGTGTTTCGGGAATAAAATCAACATGTCGGATAAAACAGACATGCCACATTTTGAAAAGCTGAAGGGCTCAAATTGGCCGTTGTGGAAACAATGCATGCTGCAATATTTCAAGGTGAATGCCTTGCTGAAATATGCACAGGGTAATGTTTTACGGCCGGAGAGCAATGGCAGCAATGAAGCACAGATCGAAGCATGGGAAAAATGCGATGGAAGGGCTACTTTGGCAATACTGTCGGCGATCGATAACAATCAGCAAACATTCGTGGCAGCTTGCGAGACCGCAGGTGAAATGTGGAAAAAGCTACTATCGGTGTACGAACGTTCCGATGGAAGTAGCAAAATAGAGGCAAATCGCGAATACCACGCTTATCGTTACATGGGCGGGTCAATGGCTATACACATTGCTCAAATCGAATTGTTGGTTGCAAAATGCAAACGCAGCGGTGACATTAAGTCACCTGAGGACATCATGGTGAAGCTAATGGATAATTTACCAAGAGAATTCTCCACAGTGCATGTGGCATTCCATCTGGCTAGTGACGATAAAAGGACGCCAGATAAACTAAAGAAAATCATACTTGCCGAAGAGGCTCGTGTGAATCCAGAAATGACGGCCGAAGCAATGTTCGTCAAAAAGTCAACAAGGTCCGTGTCGCAAAAACCAAGGAACGCCTCATCAAAGAAAAGGGCAAAATGCTATGGGTGCGGGGATCATGGACACTTCAGACGAGATTGTCCGAAGCAGAGCAAACAACAAGACAGCGGCAGCACCAGCACCAACATGGGGAACATATGCTTCAGCGCGGCGGAGGCAGCGATGGTCAGTGAACGCGATGACAAAGTGTTGTGTGACAGTGGGGCAAGTTGCCACATGTTTAATGAAAAGAAGTGGTTTGTTGATCTGAATGAAGGCAGTGAAAAACTAAAATTGGCGGGCAAATATGAACTAGAAGCAGCTGGTCGGGGTTTGGTAACCGCATTGGCAAAAGTTGGAAATAGATGAAAGCAGGTCGACTTCAAAAATGCTATGTACATTCCAACTTTGCGGAAAAATCTGATCAGCACTGGATTATGCCAAAAGGTAGGCGCTAAAATATTAATGGCTGGTGAGGGGGTCAAATTCAACCTAAATGGACAAACCCATCTTGAAGGCATACTCACGACAAGCAACTTGTACGAGATGCAACTAAAGCCGTTGGAATATGAAGCGGCAAATTCGGTAGAAGAAGAACTCATGAGATGGCATCGGAAACTCGGCCATCTGGGTTTGGACCGAATGCGTCAAATGGCTGATACTGGTCAAATTAATATTAGAATTAATGCTAATGCCAAACTGTTTTGTGAAGCGTGTGTATTCGCGAAATCAACAAAGAAATCATTCAAAACAACACAATCACGAAACTATGCAGCAGGTGAATTTCTGCATTCAGACGTAAATGGACCGATGACACACAAAAGCCATGTAGGAAATCGATACTTCGTTAATTTTGTGTGTGACACCACCAATATGACCTTCGTGCACTTCATAAAGAACAAAGATGAAGTGTACGAAAAATTCAAACTAGTGGTAAATCTGATCGAGACTCAAACCGGAAATAAGGTCAAGGTATTGAGAAGCGACAATGGCGGTGAGTACGTCAATCACCGGATGAAGACGTTCATGGCGGATCGAGGCATCAATCATCAAACTACAGCTCCCTACACTCCAGAACAAAACGGGATATCCGAGCGTAAGAATCGTACGATAGTCGAATCAGCAAAAGCAATGCTGTTTGCAGGGGACTTGGAGGAAGGACTGTGGGCTGAGGCTGTATTGACAGCAACGTATCTGGCCAACAGAACTCCATCGAAACGATCCGGAAAGAAATCTGCATACGAGTTATGGTTTGGCCGGGCACCGCAGAGTGCTCATTTACGTACATTTGGATCAGTTGCATATGAACATATTCCAAAGGAGTTGCGAAAGAAATGGCAAAAGAAAGCGAATAAGCGAATAATGGTTGGGTACGATTCGAACGGTCCGAACTATCGATTGTTAGATCCAATAACAATAAAGATCTCCATCAGTAAGCATGTTACTTTCAATGAAGAGACTGCAACAAAAGAAACTGATAATTATTGGCCAGCAATCGATTTGAATGATTCGGACGTGGTGAACGAAGAAATTCCGCTAGAAAGAAACGAACCTGATGAACAACCAGAAAGAAACGAACCTGATGAACAACCAGAAAGAAATGAACCTGAAGAAGAAGAAAAACGGTACGAGCTGCGCACCAGAGGCGAAATAAGAAGACCTGCCAGATACGAAGCTAATTCAGTCCAGGCCGACGAACCGACGTCACTCTCTGAAGCCTACAACGGATCTGAGTCAACAAACTGGCGGGGTGCTGTCACGGAAGAAATGAACTCTCAAGAGAAAAATAAAACATGGATTGAAGTTGATCAAGTGCCAACGGGTGCTAAAGTGGAGGACTCGAAATTTGTGCTTAAAAAGAAAATGAACTGTGACGGAAAAATCGAGCGGTTTAAAGCGCGCCTGGTGGCTCGCGGTTTCTCACAACGTAAAGGGATCGATTATCACGAAACATTTGCACCGGTAGTAAGGTATGAAACAGTTAGAATGATGTTAGCATTAACAGCTAGGGAAGACTGGGAACTTGCTCAGTTTGACATTAAGACTGCATTTCTATACGGCGAGCTGGAGGAAGAAATTTATATGCGTCTTCCTGAAGAAGTCGCACACAAGCTCGGCCGTATAGTACTACTCAAGAAATCATTGTATGGTCTGAAACAATCCCCACGTCAATGGAACAAATGTTTTGTCACGTTTCTGAAGCAGTACAACTTCATTGAAAGCAAAGCAGACCCGTGCATGTACACAGGAAACGTGGATGGCCACATGATCGTGTTGTTGCTCTATATTGATGACGGTCTGTTTCTGTCACCCAGCGGAGCTGCGATTGAGATCGTCATGAAAAATCTGAAAGACAGTTTTGAAGTTGTGGTCGGAGCTGGGAAGGTATTTGTGGGTTTGCAAATATATAGAAACCGCGCAAAGAAACAACTAATACTTACTCAAACCAATTACCTAAGGCGAGTGGTTGAAAAATTTAAAATGGAGGACGCGAAGTCAGTATCGGTTCCGGCAGATCCACACCCAAAGCTGTGCACCATCGGTGAAGCCGTTGGTCACACGGTACCCTACCGTGAAGCGGTTGGATCACTGATGTTTGCGGCATGCGTGACTCGTCCTGACATTATGTACGCAGTAGCTGTCGTCAGTCGTTATGCTGAGAAACCACTGCAAGAACATTGGATGGCGGTCAAAAAGATCATACGATACATCAAAGACACGTCTAGTTACGGGATCATGTACGGCGGCAATGAAACATCTGAAACGATGAAGGCATATTCGGATAGCGATTACGCAGGCGATCCTGATACACGAAAATCCACCAGCGGCTATGTGCTTATCTTTAACGGTGGACCAGTGGCGTGGACATCGCAACGACAACGAATTGTGGCCCTCTCGACAACCGAAGCCGAATACATTGCAGCTAGTGACTGCACCAGAGAAATCATATGGATTTGACGTATTCTGGCTGCAGTGGGGTTCGACGAGCCGGTTGCAACAAGGCTCCATGTGGACAACCAGAGCGCGATCAAGCTCATAAAGAATCCCGAGTTCCACAAGCGCACCAAACACATCGAAGTGCGCTTCCATCTAGACATCATCTACGTACCATCAAATCAGCAGCTGGCTGATATACTCACAAAGGCACTACCAAAGGAAAGCTTTCATGAACTCCGAGACGGACTGCAAATCATCGACACATCCGTGAAACATGGAACTGGTGAGAGTGTTGTGAAAACGTAGTTTCAAGTTTCGCGCGGTTATGAATGCGAGGTGATCAGAGCGTGCGGGCTCGCGGTCGGTAACCTAGTGAGAATAAAACAACGAACAATGACATGTATGTTTATGTAGTAGTGTAAGAGTCAGTCTGTAAGCAAGCTGTAACGTGAACACACGAACTTATAAACCTGACTGAATAAATTCTATTTGATACTTGTTTTGTTGGCTGTGTATTATCAACACAGTTTACATTTGATTTGCCAAATGTTTGCATTATTTATTGTTATCCAGTTTGCTAATTGTTTTAGGTAATCAGATTGTTAATATTAAGTTGCTCAAATTTATTTGACGAGGCACACTAGGTATATGAAAGTCTATTTGTTGTGTTTAATATATGTTTGTGTATCGTAAATTAGCAGTTTTTATGACCTTATGGAAACATCTAGTCATATTTTATTACTGTTTTTAATAGTCTGTGGTAAATTGTTTTATTATTGTTATTTTATTTATTTATTTATTTTTTATGCCACTTTAAAGCATATTATTTCACTCATTATTAGAGGAAGATAATAATAATAATAATAATAATAATAATAATAATAATAATAATAATAATAATAATAATAATAATAATAATTGAAACATCTCTTTATAATTGGGTAGGTAGTGATGCAACATGTAGACCAAATTTACCAAAACTAAAAATAAATAAACATTCACTTCTACTAATAAATAAAGTTAATGATCTGATACAAACACATATAAACAACACAAATGAAATAGAAAGCCTTCACACTATAATATACTGTGCAGCATATACAGTACTAAAATTAAATAAACAAGAACCATATATAAATGAAAATCAATACAAACAACACAAAATACCTAAATGGGAGCAGCGTATAGTACAAAAAATATCAAAAATAAGGCAAGACATTGGACGCCTCACACAGCTGCTAAAAAATAATACTAAAAGAAATATTTTTAAACTTATAAAACATCTCTTCCCAAATGAAAACAATCTAACAAAGGAAAACATAGTAGAAGCTTTAGATACACAAAAACAAAAATTAGCGGTATATTCAGAAAGACTGAGAAGCTATAAAAAAAGTCATAATAGAAAAAAAGATAACCTGCTTTTCCAAAACAACGAAAAAGTATTTTACTCTTACTTAAATCAAGACAACAGCATAGTAAACTCATCAAATTTACCTTCTAAAAATGACTTAACCGCATTTTGGAAAAACATCTGGTCTAATCATACAAATCACAACCAAAAAGCAGAATGGATAAACAACATTAGAGAAAAACATAAACATATCAATAACAATGAAGACATTATCATACAAATAGAAGATCTTAAGGCTATTATAAGTAAAACTCATAACTGGAAAGCACCAGGTACAGACAAAATCCAAAATTTTTGGTACAAAAAGTTTACATCAGCCCACAACAAACTAGCGAAGTATATAACATACATACTAAATAATCCAGAAAGTATGCCAGTTTTTCTAACACATGGTATAACATATTTAAAACCAAAAACTGCCGAAACAGAAGATCCATCCAACTACCGTCCAATCACATGTCTACCAACATTATATAAAATTATCACTGCTCTAATAACAAAAAATATTCAATACCATATTAACAAACATTCAATAATAACTGAAGAACAAAAAGGTACCAAACAATTATGTCAGGGATGCAAAGAACAATTGATAATTGACAGCGTTATTCTAAAACAAACCGAAATACAACAACGTAATCTATACGAAACTTTTATAGACTACAGAAAAGCATTTGATAGCATTCCTCACAGCTGGTTAACTGAAGTCCTAGACATATATAAAGTCAATTCAACAATAACTAAATTCCTTAAATATACTATGCAAACATGGAAGACAAAACTACACCTTCGATCAACTACACAGGTGATAGAATCAGAAACAATACACATAAAACGTGGAATTTTTCAAGGAGACTCATTAAGTGCGCTCTGGTTTTGTATGTGTTTAAATCCACTATCTGAACTACTAAACGACACAAAAGCAGGGTTTCAACTTAAGAAAAACAAAATTACAATGCATAAAATTAACCATCTTTTCTATATGGATGACATAAAACTGTATGCTAGTACCAAAACACAACTAACATCACTATTAAAAATTACAGAAACAGTCTCTCAAGATATAAATATGGAATTTGGCATTAACAAATGCAAAGTTAACAGAATGGAGAAAGGAAAGTGGACAAAAACAGACGGTATATATACAATACATGAACAAACAATCTTATCTATGGAAAAAGGAGAAACTTACAAATATCTAGGCTTTGAACAAACTACCAAAATAGACCATACAAACCTCAAAACTAAATTAACAGAAGCATACAATAAAAGGCTTAAACAACTTCTAACAAAAAATTTAAATGCAAAAAATCTTTGTAAAGCTATAAATACATATGCAATACCAATCCTCACCTACTCGTTTGGTATAATTAAGTGGTCAACTACAGATCTTAATGCACTAAATAGAAATACAAGAACTCTTCTAACTAAACACAAAATGCACCACACAAATGCCTGCATAGAAAGAATAAATTTACCAAGATCGGACGGCGGCAGAGGTCTAACAAATATACACAGTATACACAACAGTCAGATTACAAATCTTCGAAGTTATTTTTATCTCCGAAATGATAGTGAATTACATAAAGCAATTGTAAATATTGATACAAATTATACCCCACTTAACCTGGCTGACAAAGAACAGATACATAAAGATTCCAATACAATACAACAAGAAAATATTCAAAAATGGGCAGCAAAACAACTACATGGCAGATACTACCACCAAAGTCACAAAGAGAACATAGACAGAATAGCTACATTTACATATCTTGAGAAAGGATATCTGTTTCCAGAAACCGAAGGATTTCTACAGGCCATTCAAGACAAGGTAATAAACACAAAAAGCTATAGACTGCACATAATTAAAGACCTACAAAACACAAACGATAAATGCAGACGCTGCAAAGACGAACAGGAAACCATTGAGCATATTACAAACGGCTGTAAAATTCTAGCTCCCACACAATATACAGAACGGCACAACTCGGTAGCTAAAATTATTCATCAAGAATTAGCACTTAAATACAAATTAATTAGTAAATGGGAACCATACTATAAATATAATCCATCAATTATCCTAGAAAACGACGTGTGCAAATTATACTGGGACAGAGCTATTCTGACAAATAAAACAGTTGCACATAACCGCCCAGACATTACTCTTACTATAAAAAATGTAAATACTACGTATCTTATTGATGTAGCAATACCAGCAGACCATAACATCAAGGTCAAATATAACGAAAAAATTGATAAGTACTTACCTCTAGCGCACGAAATAGAAAAAATATGGAAAGACAAAGTGAGAATAATCCCCATAATTATGTCATCAACAGGTATAGTGCCACTAAATCTAAAGGAAAACCTAAATGAATTACAGCTTAAAGAATATGTTATACTACCTATGCAAAAGGCTGTGATACTAAAAACATGTAACATCGTTAGGTCTTTTCTAAAACAATGACAATCTTTACTGGACCTGGTCCCGTACCCGTCCAATAAATAACTCCCAGGATAATACCTGTGAAAAAAAAAAAAAATAAAAAAAAAAAATAATAATAATAATAATAATAATAAACATGCTTTATTTTATACAAAGCTGCAAACACATAAAGCGTTTAACAAATACAAAACAGTGTCTAACCTAATATATGTATACAACACATATGAACTTGTCAAAAGATATTTTGCCAAAAAATATGGTTCAATGGTACATAATAATTTGTGTGTGTGTTTTTTTATAGCAGATGAAAGTTTATTATTATTACACATATATTTAAATTTTTTTTCAAAAAAAGATAATCTATAGAAAACATATAATTTTGCTAATGCTTAGTACTGTATGTGTTTAAAGATTTGATTGTCAAAATAATGAGGGTAATTCCAAAAAAAACAGCCAGCATTTTTTAATATATATTGCAACTACTGTTAAAAAATTATGTTGTTAAAATAATCTGCATGATTTTCTGGCACTCATACCAATTTCATAAAAGTGAGCCGATTTTCCAGAAAGTTGTATTATAACTTAATAAGAGTATTGATAAAGATAAAGAATGTATTTACAATATACATAAAGAATGAAAATTACCTTTTAATTTAATTTTGTAAGCTACAATCAATTCTTACTAAATTCTTTTCATTATACGAATACGAAGTATTGTGTTTTTTACATTTTCATTTGTTACTTTAGTTATGTTTAAATGTGGAAAAATATTGAGATTTTAATTATATCAGTTTTCTTGAATTGTTTAAGAAATTCTAAGGTAACAAAATAATATTTAAAACAATAATATGTACTTACCTAAAACATGTCACATAGTTCAAAACTAAAAACAAATTTAAAATATGATTTTTAGTTCATTATCTTACTATTAATCATCAATAACACAAATTTACATCATTCGCTTAACTCATTAATCTTTTCTATATTATGTATTTTGAATATTCACTATTATATTTTTAGACAACATAAATTTAGAAATATCTCTGAGAGAACTCTATTTTTGGATACTACTCAATTATGATAATAAACGCTTAGTGCAGCTAAAAATGAACACCGTGTTCTATATCTAATAACATTTTAATTTAAAATTTGTTGTATTTATCAGTAAAAGGCTGTTTTCCTATAGTAGTACTAGAGTACTAGAGTAATATAAGTAATAAACATATTTAATTCATTAATTTTTAAAATTAATTACAGAACTTTTTACGGAAGTTTGGTACCTAATTTGACTCTCTGGGTCATAGGAAATACATAATAATTCAATTTTATCTTATCTATTGTTGCAAAGTGTTTTATAGTTTGAATTTCATTAGTTTACCAGAGACAAAATAATTTTGCTTTTGTTATCTATATGTGAATTGTTATCAGTCAAGGGCGTCGACAGAAGGAAATAAACATGGTTTCATTTATTTGCGTTGAATAAACATTGATGAGCACAGTTTTGAAAAGTTATTGGCCAGATAACGGTTCTGAGATTTATTTTTAATATTATTATGAGCTAGTGCAATTACATGTTTGTTGATACATACCTGCGAAATGCAACAACTAAACAGTAATTTCATTTAGGTTGAATTTAGACATTATGGAATGATTACACGCAATATTAATCTTCTTAGGTAATATCTAAATGTTATATAAAGCGAATAATGTTGTTTACGATATGTGCACTATATCATGAACAAGATATATATATATAATGTAAATTCATAATCGTGACATCGCATATTATAACTTTATATTGGTTTTAAGCGGTCTCCTTCGTCAGCGTCTTATTGATATTCCACATTCTTTAGTAATATAAGGACAAAATAGCAAAAAATACATAAATGAAGAAGGAAAATAATATAAACATTTATTTTAGATGATTGCAGTAAAATTAAATAATTTTTTTTTAGTTTAGCTTCACATTTAAAAAAAATGTATTGTAATAGTAATATGTATTTATTGTAACTCATATTTTAGTATACTGAAATGCATTTTATAATAATCTCCCAGCTACGACTTAGATCCACGAGAACAAGTATGTTGTTCGTTCAATGTCAACAAAAATATTGGTTCAATTAACATGCCAAATTATTCAAATATATTACTTCTTATCATACAAATGACTGTATGTAGTTTTCTCTACATTGACGTGGAGTTAATTTTCAAGCTATAAATAAACATTGCCATGTTGAGTAATGCGATGTTAAGCATATAACGAGACCTCCAAAATTATATATGCGATGATAATTAGTTTATGTTTGATGTTACAATATTCTGTTTATTTGAGAATAGCTGCAGAAACGAAGATTTATTTTAGATTTGCGTTGGAAATTCGTTCATGTAGAACGAATAAAGTTTAAAGTATTTAATAAATTTTTATAATATATTTAACAATTATAAATAATTAATTATTTCATTAAAAAAAAACTATTATGACTTATTAATCTCATTTCAAAGGGAAACGGATTATCAAAGGACGTTTGACATGTAGAGTTCTAACTACATGATTGATTTCTATAAGTTACGCGTTGAATTCAACTGAATTTAATTACTGCCATTGCACGTGTTTGTTTTTACTTCCAACTGATTAATTTTATGTCAACGATAGGATAGGAAGTTTAATAGGTGCTATTTGCATTTTAATTAATTTATAGAAGTAATTAAACATTAACTGACATGTCTATTTTTATATTTTTATTACCACCCTTTTTATTTAATCTAAATTATCTTAAATATTTGTATTTTTTTTTCTGAACAGTTCTTATTTATCTATTTTAACCGAGTTAATTGTGAATCTTTTACCATATACAAATGTTTCCTATACTTACATTTTTAGACAAATCATCATAAAATCTTTAGTAATTTCTATTTCATATTGATAAAGGGTTTTTAATAAACGCTAGGATTTTAAAAATAAATAAAATGTATAAAAGAGATTGATTGTATTTTTTCTTGAAATTGAATCGTTATTGTTTCTATCGATGGTGTTGATTTCATTATGGGACGTATTTCCTTGTAGAAATCACATATTGTTTATATTAGTATTAAGTAGGTTTGAAACAAAAATGTTATTATTATTAGAATGATACGAATACTATTGACATTATTATTTAAACAGGGCCCGAACTGGCGGAGCTCGAATTTTTTCAAAATATTGAGAGGGGCCCTCAGAAACGGTTGAGTTAAATTGAATACTAAACTGTTAAAAACCTTAGGTGTATCAAAAAGCTACTAAAATAGTTTATTTTAATGAAAAACAGAAGTTTAAAATCAATCACTTAAACCCAATCTAACTCCAAAGGGGCCAACCAAATAAAGACAATTGTTTCGGTTTTGACAAATGTAAAAATTGTATTGTATACTAGCATAAAGTATTGGCATATCTGTCAAAAAATTACTAAACTGTTAAAAATATTTTTATATTTATCAAAAAGTTGCAAAAACTGTCAAACAATTTACAGCAATATAATACCATTTGCCTGTTATCTTCAATTGTATTCTAAATTTGTAAAAATGTTATTACATCTGAAAAAAGTAACTAAAAATGTCAAAACTGAACTTTATCTGTCAAACAATTTACGGTAATAATTTATGTTGACTGAAATATATCAGATCTATCTATAGTATTATAAACTGCCAAAAATTGTGTTAAAAAGTACATTACATGTCAAAAGTTACTAAAACTGTCAAATAGTTTTTAGCAATGTCACCAATGATTTTAAACTGTTTAAAATGTTACTACAATTGTCAAAAAGTTACTAAAAAAAAGCATACAATTGGCTAAATATGTCAAATTCTATTTCAATCTGTCAAAAAAATACTACATCATATTTTAAACTTATAAATCTTTACTAGATTTGTCAACAATTTACTAAAAATTTAAAAAAAATACTAAAGTTGTTAAGCAATTCACAGCAATGTGTAAATATACCATAAACTGCAAGAAACATGCCAGACCTGTAAAATTTTAATCTAAACTGTAACTAAAACTGTCAAACATCTTATAGCAATATGATATGTTAAATTGTATTTTAAACTACCAACTTTATAACTAAATCTGTCAAAAAACGATTCAAAATGTCAAAAAGTTAGTAAAACTGTAATTTACATTAATTTTATAATTTGGCAGAAATGTATCAGATCTGTCAAATAATATTTTAAAAAGTTTTCAGTTACATTTGTAAAACATTATGACTTTGCAGATTTGTACAAGATTTGTTAAACTGTATTTTAAATTGTCAGAAAGTTGTTTGTCAAAAGTAGCAAATCTGTCAACAAAGTAACAAAAACTGTAAGAGTTACAGTAATGTATGAGAACTTTATAAGTTGGCAAAAATGTTCTAGATCTGTTAAGTTTATTCTAAACTGTTATACAAATAAGTGACTTTACTCTATCTGTTTTTAATAAAACATTAAATTAAAATATGGTTTTCAGTTGTAATTGCCCCAACGACTATTGAAGACATAAATGTCGAATGATGACAAATAAGTCAAATATCAACATAATTATTTAACTGTCAAACAGTGACAGTTGATGACTTAACTCAGATAAATGTCATTAATGAATCAGTAAAATAATCGCAATTGCTCTAATACTAATTGTGAGATTATAAACTGAAGTCAAAATGTCAGATGATGACACAACTAACTAAAAATAACATATGTCAAAGCAATAATTAACTAGTTTTTAAAATTTAATAAAACTAAAATAACAACAAGCAACAATCAAACATAGACACAACTGTCAAACAAAGACGCAATTGACATATGACGACACAGTAGACATAGGATAACACAGGGCTACAAGAATATGAATAATAACTGAATGTCAGAATAATAAAAGATAATAATATTAGTAGTCTATTTGTTATTTAATATGGCATATAAATACAAAAAAAAAATGCAGCTGATTTTGTTCCATTGGCAAATGAAGTAAGAGAAATATTTATTTCATCATTGCCATTAATGGATCATTTGCATAAAAATAATTTAGAGGATCTGCCAGAAATTCAAAAGCAAAAAGTAATTAGAGCTACTGGATATATGTGAAAAATAATTTTCAAAATTTAGTAATAGGCAAATTCTTATAAGAGAACGGTAATAAAGATACGGTATAGGTGTCGGTAAAGACGTTTATGAATGGCGGCAAGAAAATTTCTTTTAGAATGCAAAGAGTGATTATTTGGTAGAACATACTTGTCAAATAAAAACGTAATTGAACTGTCAAAGGTGACTGACGACAATTAACAAAATTACAAAGATTTCAATCAATATAAAACTATCAATACTTGATGAATTGATATCAAATAACAACATGTATCAGAACTGAAATTATGTTTTTAATATTTATTTTAATCTACTTATCAGTCTTGAACAGATATTGCAATGTTTAGTTTTAGATAAAATACCGTTTTTACTAAACAGCAACACAAACATACTGGCAATTATAACAAGAAAGTCTTGAAACTTGTCGGTAAGCATACCAAGTAACTTATTTTTCAAGGTTTCAAATAATTATATTGGTTGTCTTAATGTTGTTAAGCAAATAAAAATTCCCTAAACAGCAACGTTTTTTTCAATAATCTTTCTAATTATGTTATTCTAGTCACTATGAGCTGTTTTACTGCTTTGTGACGGGCGTTGTTAGTGTCAGTTTTGGCAGAGGCGGTATTTACGGAAACATGTAATTAGTGTATTTACTTTAAATTATATGTACAAAGTGTATAATTTGTATTTATACTTATTTGTAAATTTATTATGTATGAATGTATTTACAATCTGTAATTATATATTTTTGTCCATTTGTACTAAATAAATAAATAAAATAAATAAAATAAAATAAAATAAAATAAAACAATTGTGTATCTTAATTTGTTTTGTGGTATTGGTTGATTTTTGTATATTTAAGCAATATATTTAATTAATATTATATATTAGATTTAATTTAAGAAAGAATTGTCTATGTAATTGCTTAAAACTGCAACGAAATGTCTTTCTAAGGTATAATGTGTAGGGTTTTTAGAGGGTCAATTGGGAATATGCCGTGGTAATTAATATGAACGTTGTGCAATCTAGTTTATTTAATTATCACTAATTAACACAATCTAAAACAGAAACATCTATCATACTTAGATCTACTAAAAATATATAATTTAGTGACGCTTATAATCGTTTTATTACGGGACCTTAAATATATGAAATCACTCCTCTATGTTTGCCTAATAAACACTTGATTTAAAAAATTATTAAATCCACTTAATCTTTTACTGTTTGAATGCCCTCTGATACTGTGTTTTTGCCAACAGTCGCAAAATACTCAGGGCGGATAGACAAAAACATAGCATAAAAACTTATTTATTTATTTTATAAAAATTTCGTATTACGGTTTCTTTTGTTATAACTGCCCCATCTCGTAGAACCTGGAAGGAATGACATGTAACATACTACGTTTGACGTTTGTTTTGGGAATTAGCAACATATATGTCTTAGTGGCAATGGTTTTTTTTTTTATTTCATAAAGGTTTTCAAAGAGCGGGAAAAATTTGTTGGTTTTTTAACTAGATCTCTTTTAGCAAAGGGCAACGCGAGATACACGGGCAACATAAAATTTTACATGATGGTCATATTGAGGCTTTTAAGTTGAGACTTTTGAAGGGGCGAAGGGGGGTTTAGACCTAAAACCACTAAGCTGTTAAAACATTTTGTAGAGAAGGGAATTTGTTTTGACCAGTTTTACTTGCCAAAAATATCAACGATTACAAAAATATAAGTGACACCGCCTACAGACTGCGGGAGCGCGTCATCAAGGTCTACGGCTACTAATTAAAATTACTGCTTAAGATAGATTTTAGGTGCGGTCTTGGCCGCAGTATGTTTTATCAAACGTCACATACTTTTAGTCGATTCTTAACAGATTGGAACATAGACGGCCACCATAAGTCCTGCCTTAAAGATGCCTACGTTTTATAAATGCCAGAATGACCTTAAAACGTATGGTACAGATCAAAAAACTTTAATACAATGGTTGTAGGGATACAGAGGCGACACGGGAGACTACTTTTTGTTTGTAAATATACTAAACCATTATAGAGAATAAATCGCCCTACAGGTTTAGAAAGCGTTTCTAAATGGATTGCAGATAAGCGATCGTCGGTAAATTAGTCAATTTGAACGCTTTTCGTAAGTGCGGCGCCGACAGAACAACGTTTGATTAGCATCAATTGGAAATATTTATTGTCAGATGGGCAATAATTTTTTTTTCCGGAAATAAATTTAACGATAAATGCCAGTATCCTCCGAGCAATACGCGCTGGAAGAAAAACCCATCATCGCCTTAAGGCGAACACGACGCTCAGGAGTTTTTTTTCACATACATAATATCGCTGCTTGCGATCAAGAATTGTCTAGTTGAAATAAGTGATGGTATGTCTTTGGCCATCTACTAGTTGGTAAAGTATTGCACAAACACTGGTATTGTCACACTGTACGCAGTAAGGGAAGTCAAACCGAAGATGATACAATAGTGTATCTTTAGAAAGTATAGACTATAGTATAATCCAAAAAAAATTGAATTTGAGTTTGCCCCATTTAGGTCATGGGTGCAATTTTTGTGGCAAAGTTTTTGGCAAAAACACGGTCAAATGTAGCCAAATCTTGAATTGGCTCTAATGTTTTTACTAGTTACCACATAGGCCAAAAATCTGAGATGTTTACGGAAAAAATTGCATTTTTAAATGTTGAACGTAAAACCAAATTTTTAAATATAAAACTCAAATGTTTAATATTCATTTAAGTCATCTACGTACACGTGAACAAAGGATTCGAACACAGTTCCTAACACCTGGTCCATACTCCGTATGTTTTGTTGTCGCTTAAAAAATTTGTATTGATACTTCTTTGTTAAAACCGGCTTTTCCAAAAATGAAACAAGATTATAGATAAGAAAAGTTTAGAATAGAGTAGTTTATTTGTGTTAGATCCATAGGAATACACTTGTCATAATAAAAACATATAAGTAAATACATATATACACACACACAACCTTAAAAATATAAAATACAGATACATGTAAGTTATACATTACAGATAAAAATAGAGTAAAATTTTTAATAATTTAACTAAAATTGTGTCTTAAATAATTGTTGAATAAGTAAAATACTTTAAGTATTAGAATATCTTGCAACCATTTTAAAATTATTTTAGGTGCTTTGGTTTTAATTTTTTGTGGCAATTTGATTATAAACTTGGTACAATAATAATTTACACTGTTTTGCCTTTTTTTCAGCCGTCCTGAATTTATTTGTAAATTATTTTTGTACCTAGTTTTGTATGTATGACCACTGTTTGTGTCAAATTGTTGATCATTTTGGAGATAGTACTTTATGCAGTGATATATCTACAGAGAAGGAAGTGTCATTATTTGCAACTTTTGAAATGCTGACTTACAGCATTCTCTATATTGCAGGTGAGCAAATATTCTGATTGCTTTACGTTGAAGAGAAATTAATCGGTGGGAAATGGTGGTGTGCCCTCATGCAGTAATGTCATAGGTAAGGTGACTCTGGCATAGATCAAAATATGTTGTTCTGAGGCAATTTTTAGGAACAGAGCCCAGTAAGCACCGAAAAGTAAAAATAGATTGGCTAATTTTGTTTGAACCGTAGTTGCCATGTGCGCCCCAGTTTAATTTGGAATCAAACTAAAATCTTAAAAACTTTGCAGACTTAGTTTGTAGCAGATGTTCAGGTTTTAAAGAAAATGTAATGTTGGTGGTTTTAGTAGCATTTAGGCATAAACGATTGTTTATTAGCCAATTGGATGTTTCTTTATTGCTTTTTTCATTTGACCTATTAACCTATTCATATTTATTACCAACAGATGTGAGTGTTGTGTCATCTGCATATAATATGACGGACCGCGTTGAAATTGAGTACGGCAGGTCATTGATAAATATCAAAAACAAAATGGGTCCTAAAATGGATCCTTGAGGAACCCTAATATTAATTGCCTTTTCAGTCGAAGCGTTCCCAATAAATGACACAGCTTGTGTCTGTTACTTAAATAAGACATTATGAGGTTACAGCTACTTGAGTTGAATTTGTAATTGCGCAGTTTTTGTATTTAAATATTATGAGATATGCAATCAAAAGCTTTAGTCAAATCCAAAAAACTTGCATCGTTTGTTGTACCCGTTTGACGACGAAAGCCAAATTGAGAATCTGTAAAAAGTTTGTTTGTTTCAAATTGATAATTTATTTGGTAAACTAATATTTTTTCAAAGATCTTTGACACATTGTGCAACAGCGAGATTGGTCTATAGTTGCTTTTTACATTTTTATTTCCTTGTTTAAAGACTGGTTTTACTATGGCTTGTTTGAGCGCAGCAGGGAATATTTGTTCTCTGATGCAGATATTAACCAGTTTTGTTACCGGAGATACAATTAACTTCTTAATAGATTTTATGAGCTTTGTTGTTATCTCATATGTATCTTTGCTTTTGCTGTTTTTTAAAGAAGTTATAACATCTCAAACGTGACAGATAGAAACTTCATTAAATTTAAATACAGGACCAGTTTTAGGTAGAAACGAATTTGCATTGAGGTTGGCGTTTTTGGCAAAGAGTTGACTAGATTTTGGGCAATTTCAGTAAAATAAATATTAAAATCTTCTGCAGAAATATCACAGACACTATTACATTTGTTGTTTGTTCGTTTGTTATTTATTACAGACTATGTTGCTTTTGATTTATTTCCAGAATTTAATATGTAATTTTGGTTACATTCAAGCTTAGCATTTTTAATAGCATAAACGTATTTTTTTCGAAAATCATTCAAAAGTTTTTTGTTTTTCGAATTATTTAAGTGTTGGCAAGATTCTTTAATCAGATGCAAAGTTTTCCTCTTATTGCTAAGATGCGAATTGTACCAATTAGAAATTGAACAATTTGCATCTTTGTGTTTTAATAATTTTTGACAAAAAACCTGTTTCACACTATTAGAGAGAATTCTACAAAACAACTCTATTTGAGAAGTAGCAGCTCGGGAATTATTGCTGCTGAAATCCCAAGTTGCATCTTAATAAAGTTAAAGAATAATAATTTGCCTTGTTCTGTAATCAGTCTATGTAATTTCGTTATTTTTGTTGATGGTGGGATTATCTATGTTTGAAAAAATATTGTCTAGGCAGTTTGTAGATCTAGTAATAAAAAAAAAACATGTATTTTAAGCAAAGCTAAGCAATAGATTACATAAAGTAGATGCTCGAGGATCTGTAGTATGAAACTATACGTTAAAATCTCCACCAATGACGACATGATTATAAAAGACATCGACTGTACATAAAGCACGATTTAAAATATTTATAAAATTATCAAAATTTCCAGAAGGAGAACGATAATTAGTTAAATTTATTAAATTAACATCACATAAAAATATACCGGTAATTTCACAATCTATTTCAACTGATTCTTTTGTAATATCATATAGTGCTATAGCATTACAATTATTTTTAGTTAGAGTCATAACTCCTCCATGAATGTTTTAATAGATTTTGAAAACTGTCAGGTTTAAAGATTATCCACAAATAAAAAATCGCTGCACAAAGTACATCCAATGGGTTTAGGGAGTTGGGCATAAAAAGCACAAAGCTGAAGGATGAGCTGATGGTGTTTACAATAAGTAGTTGATCTTGATTTGGTATTTTAATAAGCCGTTTGTGAATTATAATCTTTAAAAAAATGTTATTCTAAGATTACCGGTTATCTTAAATGTGGTATAATTAAGAACTAATTAAGAAGTTTGGTACTTGATTTTACCTGCAGTGGTTTTTTAAGCAGCTGAAAAAGTTGTGTTTTCGGCAATATATATTAAATTTGTTCATGCATTTCAGAGGCATGGCATCTTTACATTACATTACTCTCACTATCGATTAATGCAGGAAACGTTAGTGGTCTAAACTTAACAGTAACTATCAGAGTAGTTTGTTGTAGCAAATTATGTTCAAAAGTCAAAATTGCTCAATAAACATTTCTTTGAAAAGTTAAAAGTTATGAAATATAAATAAATTTCTAAAATTTTGAGCATGACTCCATACTACAAACTGATTAAAATTGACATTATGGGCAGCTATTCTTTGTTCCAACTTTTTTATAAAAGTAAGTGGTTGCAGGTTAATGAAATTAAACATTGAGTCTTTACATGAGATAATTGTATTTATAGAACACATATTAATAACTAATGAGTCTATTCTGTACATATTTTAACATCGATGTTAGCTAACATCGCTGTAGAAATTGATTTTTAACCAATCAGGTATTGAGTTTTTTTTTAATATTACCTAGCAACGTTCAAAATGTTAATTAACATTGCTGTAAAAAATGTTCAGAATACGGCTATAAATTTACATTATTTGATACTCCTAAATGATCCACATCGGATTAAAATTATATACAGGTGATACTGGTGATGAATTATTTCTTAATATTGCCTTTTTATTTGTAATTAAATTTTTATCAAAACTATATTAATCTGTTACTGGCACATTAAAAGCATCTATACTTGACCCTCGTGTTAATCAAGTTATGATTATTGGTATTTTTATTATGTGAAACAAATAATTTTTTTACCGCACTCTTTCACGACATTACGACGAATACATAAGTTGATTAGGATTTTTACCTGAGATATTATTTGCATTTTTTGGAATAAATATTATGAAAGTTTTATAATTGTAAAAATCTATAAATCAAATGAAATTAAAAGTGTTACGGGCCATTTCTCGCCTCTTACACATGTATGATGCATATAATACAAAAATTAGTTTGTATAAATAGCTAATTGCTTATTCATAGAATGTGAAAAATGCCATAAAAAAATTATGTTCATTATATATAGGGCCGTAATATCCAACTGCTAACAGAACAGCTAAAAACAATAATTTATTTATATAGCCTGCAATTAGTATCCAAAGCTAATAAACTACGTAGCTCAGCACGCTTTAGCCGGCAAGTCGGTAGAAATATTTATTATCTATTCATTATATAACTTAATTTTAATTTAGTACTAGCACAAATGTCTTAATTAATTCTATCTTAAGATGATGGATTTGATTTAATTTTTTTGGTATAAAATATGTAAAATATTCACAACACAATTATTTAAAATTTTTCAATAAACTTTGGAAAAAGAAATTGTTATTGAAATATTAGTAAACCACTGAACGCAATTCCCATTTAATGATAATTCATGTAAACTATGTAATTAGTGCAACGGATTTTAATCTAAACACAAACAACACTTTCAAAATTCGTATGTAAACGGATGCCAAATTAAACAATCCCATAGAGAGACGTACACACATATAACGTTTACCTTTCCACCTGGAAAAAGCTGTAATTAAAAATCGATTTGTTTGTAATTTCCACATGCGATTCCATAGAATCAATCACGATGTAAATAAACATCAAGGTTGCAGTTCTTTGTTTATGTAATTTAACTATATAATATGCAAGTATGTTGATGGATGCTATGTATAATTGAATTACTATGGCAGACAATTAAATTGTAATTGTTTCTGTGTTTCTACAAGCTTCTATCCTTGAAAATTAGGGAATAACAGGAAGCGTTCCGTGCAAATTAATTATATTTCGGGGTCGCTTAGATTGTTTGAATGTTGTGAATGGTTATTTGTGCAAACCGCATTTGCTTTATTTTTAGTTGTTTTAAAATAGAGACTTCCCACAATATTGGCGCACTGAAAATGAAACTAAAGGTTGTTTGTAGAAATTGAGGGTACGTACAAGATATTGATTTGTGTTGAAATAACTATACTTTACAAATTAATTATTATATAATTATTCAGCGGGAAGTTAATGTTTGTAGTTTAATTTTGAAAACTAAAACTTATAATGAAACATAGCGTTTACTGTGCGGCATTATGTAGTACAAGTATATGAAAAAATATTTTGTAAAAACTAAATCGCTTATAAACTACCTGTGTTCAAAACAATTAAGATTGAACCCTGCACTATTCTTAATCGATGAGCAAATGCTGTGCTATAGGTTTGACCGTATGACCTATATGTCAGAGTTAGTAGATAGTTTTAAACAGCACTTGTCTCAATAATGGTGTGAGAAATAGTTAAGCAGCAGTTGTTAATACGTCGTAAATTAAGGATACGTTTATTTTGTTCCGTGTTCATTCTGCGGACTTCTTTAATGCGGGAAAGAACTGAAAGAACACTAGTGACAATAATTATGTTATCTTCTTTTGATACCTGACGCAAAATTTAAAGCATTGCAAAACATAACAAGATAATAATAACAGTCTAGGATGGACAAGTAACTCTGCTTGTGCTAGGCTTTTCTCAACTAATCCTAACGGAGCCTGTTTTTAATGGTGATGTCTCGTCTTACAATTTTTGTAAACTGAAAGAAGTTTGTAGAAGTGTGTCGATTCTATAATTGTGCATGGTTTTGTGTCTATTAATTTGAGGTTACTTAAATTCTCGAAAAGATCCAAAAAAATGTTGGAACATTGACTTTTATATTATAAGAGAAACTCGCAAAGAACAGTGTTTACTTGAAATTGTGTTTTTTGTATGTTTTAGTCACCTCTAAATATGTACCTGTAAATACAAATGTATACTATTGAATCCATTAATTGATAGAATGGGGCGCGCTGTAGATATTACCGAGGCCTAGAATCTGGTCTACATACACTATGATATTATATGTAATCATAACTACAAGGCCACTAATCACTAATTGTGTATTTACTTACGTATACTCATTTTAATCCCAAGGTAAATGGCAAATACACAAATACGAAGATATTATTATTATTATACGGCGGCCAGTGTAGCATTTATCATGTGTGCATTGCATCGTATGACGACTGAATGTAAAACTGTGCTACAAATTTCACTCTCAATTTGTCCCTAGAGAGGGAATGTCCCGTAATAAATCATCAATTGCATGCAGCGGTGAACGTGTTCACGAGATGATCACATGTTCATGTTAGTCTGTAGCTATGTCTGTATAATAAGTAACCTGCAGAATTTAATCAATACCTTAATAAGTCTATTATAGCCTGTTTCTAAACTAATTGATTCTTATTTTTTCAATGTATAAAAATGTATGTGTAACTATTTTGTTAAAGAACGAATAATATATATATATATATATATATATATACGTACATATATAAATTAATTTTGAATTTATTAAAAGTTGTTGATTGAATTATTTTATTGTGTTTACTCACGCTGAAAATTAATTGCAATTTGTCCAATCGAAAATTACTGGGTTTAAATTACAGTTTCTGTAGTGTTTTTGCTATTTTAACTAAAATTGCAATAACCGTTGTTTTGAAATATTATCTATTATATTAGTTAACTAAATTGATTGGCGACTGCAATTGATTATTTGAAATAAGTATAATGCAATTATGTGATATTTTAGGACTTGTTTTAAATTTAAATCGTAAATGCTTTTAAAATAATTATTTTACAACGACAAGAGTCAAGGCTTTTATTATTGTTTCATAATCTCTTGTATACCACGCAATCTTGGCAAAAGTGACAACACAAATCAAATTATTCAATTTGCAATCTCGGAGAATACTAAATTCAGTTTATACTAAATGGAATGACGTATTTATATTCTTAAACGGCACGTGGAGCTACACATTTCCAATAATTGTAACATTTATTAGATTTAAAAACTAAGCAAATTTAATTTGCAACAGTATCAATTGTATGAAATTCACTCTGATTTAGTTAAAATTTTGCAGAATTACATAGATTATCTATGAGATTTTAAGCAAAATGGACAAATGTTATTATCTTCCAAGTTTCTTCAAAAATCAAGAGAATTGTTGTGTACTGTATTATATCGAATATGGTTAAATAATCAATTAATTTGCGGTGTTAATTTGCACAAACCAGTATAATTTTTATGAATAATTGGAATTTATATAAATCCTATGATAATCCTAACTACGCTTGGCTTTAAATTCATAGTTGTATTATTTAAATAAATATGTTGCGGACTACTAAATTTAATTTTTTTTAATATGCATTGTGATATTTTAGTTTTAATTTCATTTAGTATTTACTTCCATTTTTTGGAAACAAATTAAAACAAAGAACCTTTTATTATCTTAAGTTTTTAAAGATATATTTACTTTTTATTTTGCTAATTACAAAACAATTGTAAGTCAATGTTGGTTTTTATTCTTTATCTTTTAGTTAGCATTGAGTTTGGATTATTATTTTGTTTAATTACTGCTATTTACATTTTTAATGTTTATATAATAATATAATAATAATAAATAACTTTATTCCTTTCATACTTTTTACATAGAATCTTTAAATACCAAAATTTTATATAATTATAAAATCTATAAGTATTTGCTGAAAAAATGGAGTTCTGCATTTTTGCAAAAGCAATTAGCTGTTCTTACATTTAACCTTAACAACTAAAATAATAACAAACACAAGAATAAAAAATGAATGAGAAAAAAAAATTAATAGATATTTATCTCAAATCGAAAAACTTGTTTCGTTGCTTAATTTACGTTGGTAAAACTATCTTTTTATGTTTGGGAATATTTGGATAATAATTTTGACCAGTGTTAAATCTATTAACATAGCTTTATTTTATTAAATAGTTATTTTGGAGTTTTTAATTATTTTATAATATTCATACATTTATCTTTGTTTGAACATGTTTAAATGTAAATTGTAAATTTTTAAGTTTTAAATAAAAGACCAATAGATGTTGTTGAGTAAAGCTTTAGAAAATGGTCTAACAAATTTTGGAAATGTAATTATAAATTGTTGTTAATTATCTGGCAAGCATTATCCACTGTACTAGTATTAAATGACATATGCAATTGAGTATCTATACACATTAGTGTGATTAGGTTTTTTTATACTAGTGTAGTACATTTAATAAACCACTGGGACTTTTTTAAATTAACTTATACAATAAACAAACAGATAATTATCAATTTTATATATATATTAAAAACTATAGAAAAACTTGTATAATGGTTATTTTTTAAATAAATTAAAAATGCAGTCAGAAATTGGGTGTTCCTATACATTTACCCAACCCTGTATATGAAAAAATTGACCTTTGGATTTGATGTTTAGTTTAATGTTCAGTAGTGATGATACTTCGGATTTCAGTTTTGAAGCAGTAAGAAGTTGAGATTTTTTTAGTTGACCAAATTGGATGTACCCCATTCAAATACTGTTTTGAGGTCTTTGTTTATAGATGCTACATATTCTAACCTAGAAATTTTAAAACGCTCATGTTATAAATTATATTACGTATGAATAGTGGTATCATTTGCAAAACTATAAATAGGATTTTCAGTTATTTGAATAAGTTTATTAATGTAAATCAAAAATAAAGTTGATGAAAAAGCAGACCCATAAGAAACACTAGCATTGATAATTTTAGGGTCAGAGTTAAAACCAATAATTTTAAATTTAATTTTTCTATTGTCAAAAAAGCTATTGATAAGACTAACAGATTTGTGAACAAAACATATACAATAGAATTTTTTAATCAGATTAGGATGCTATTCGTATCAAATGCTTTGGAAATGTCTAAATGTTTGTGTAAAGTAAAATTCTACGTATGAATAACAATGTCAGAAGATCTGTTGACAAATGTTTTGATCGAAATCTATACTGTGCATTTAAGTTATTTTGTTCTAAGAACTTGTGAAAATTAATATATTTTTTAAATTGTTTTGACAAATTGGACAATAATTCAATTGGTATTAGGTATATAGGTAAACAAATGCAATCTTTTAACAATTCGGGGTTGTTTCTTTTTTGTAAGTTAAGGCAAGTATTTTGGTTGAGTTTCATCTACATCTGCTTTTCTGGTATTTAATTTAAAAACATATCTTTTAACAACCCTTTGCCTAAAACGAGTTTGGCCCATCATTTTACTACTAGCCGCTATTGTAGTAGCAGAAGGAGGATTAAAATAGCAGAATTAGATGCAACAAATTCTGTTTTTTTCTATTAGTAACTAAATTGTTTGGATCATTTCATAGAAGAAGTGTTGAAGACTTTGTACTACTTTGCAAAAATTTTATTGTAAAGGGTTTTTCAATAAGAAGTTTCATTTTGAATAGCAGGCTATTTGGGCAACTGTCAATTTTGAAGCTATTATCTTTTGACATTTGACAAGTAAAAAATACGCCATTATTAAAAATGGAACGATACACGCTTCAACAACGCATTGAAATTATTAAAATTTACAACAAAAATGGTGAAATTTTTTTAGTCACAGTTTGCAAAACTAAAGCATTTTTTGGTCATCGTAAAGCAACTCCTCGGCCGGCAATAGTAAACCTTAATGAAAACTTTGAGCTGTTAAGACAAGTTTGTGATGTGAAGAATCGAAACCGTGTGCATTGCTCAAGAACACATGAGAATATTGCTGATGTAGCCCGTAGTGTTGAAGAATTCCCACGTTTGTCGATTCTTCGTCGATCTTTGGAATTAGACATTCTACAAACGACATTACACCGTATTTTGCATAAAGACTTAAGTATTGGCTTTTAAAGCTCAGTTAACACAAGAACTCAAGCCGGTCGATCACCATAAACGTCGTATCTTTGCTGATTGGGTTCTTCAAATGCATCAAAATGATCCGTTTTTTTACAATAAATCATCTTTAGTGATGAGGTTCATTTTCACTTCGGAGGATACGTTAATAAGCAGAATTGTTGCATTTGGGGCTCAAAAAATCCTTGAATGATTGTTGAAAAGTCTTTGCATCTACAACGTGTCACTGTTTGGTGCGGTTTTTGGGCTGGCGGTGTGATTGAACTCTACTTTTTTTAAATTGAAGCTGGTGCAACTGTTACGGTGAATGGATAGCGCTACCGAGCTATGATTAATGATTTGTTATGGTTGGAATTGGAAGATATTGATGTGGACGACGTTTATTTTTAGCAAGACGGCGCTACGTGCCACACAAGCAACGAAACAATCGCAATTTTGCAAGAAAAGTTTCTTGACAGCCGCAAATATGCGAATTGGTCAAGGAAAATTTTATGAAAAGAATGTAGTACTGCAACCGTAACCGTGGCGGCCATTTGACTGATATTGTTTTCAAATGTTAATGGCATACCTTCTTCTTTACAATGAAGTAAACATTTATTGATTTCTCTTAAATAACACCCTTTTTTTTTTTTTATTAAAATGAAACCTCTTATTGGAAAACCCTTTATTATAGGAATTTGTTAATTTATCAAGTCTGCTACGTTTACTGATGTGTTTGTTAAATACTTGTGCTTCTTATTAGTACTTTTTTTTTGGTAATTCTTGAATGGTCAGAATACTCAAACGCTTCAACGGTAGTTGTTGTAATTTCTGAAATAGTTAGAAGATACAGATCTAATAATCTTGGTTTATCAATAAATCTATCATGAAATGTAATGCCGAATGAGTTGAGAAAATTATAAGAAGCTGCAAAAATGATAATTGGTTTTCTGGATAGTGTTGTGGAAGATGAGTGCTTTATTCATTCTGTGTTATGTACATTAAAATGTTTGACCTTGAAGCTTGTCAAAACTTTTAGAAAGTTCATCAAAAAGGTTTGGAGTTGCCTTATTTGGAGAACGTTATATTCCTATTACGAAATTAGTTTTATTGGGAAGACTAAGGAATATGCTATTATATCTTGTGCTCTAAATTTTGTAAGTTGTTAGTTAGTATATGCTTGTTGTTTGTGGATGTAAACACAAACACCCTGTTGGGCAGCAAGTGAATGTTTATTGATACTGTTTGAAATCTACGAGATTAAAACGATCTGAAGCTTTATTGTTTACTTTGGTGTTAGTCAAAAGAGAATATGGAGTTTACTATGTTTAAGATGCTGATAAAGAGAATTAATTTATTTTTTTGGATTACAATTTTTAGAGAAAATAACTTTTAAGCCATCAACTAGATTAGTGTTTGGTTGATAAAAATGATAAGTAGAACTGGCAAGGCCTGGTTTTGATAATATAATTGTATTATTTATATCCAAAACAATGCTGAGTCGTCGTATATTAAAACTGGGTGTTTTTACTGGAGATTTGTATTTTTTAAAATAGTATGCCACTTTAGTTTTTTGTAATTTGCTTAAAATATTAATTATGCATCATTCATACAGTGAGTATGTATTAATAACGTATGATAATTAAACAAAGTTAACTGGTTAAATGCATGCATGAAACCAGTCAACTTTTTTGTCTATACTATTGAGTTGAAAAAATCTTTGCAAATCTATAAGTTCTAAATTTCTCTAAAAAGAAATTATATATTAAAATATTTAAATGACTTATATTGTTTTAATGGTAGAGAGATGATAAGTTTTTCTTTTGCGTTGATATTTAATTTGTAATCAGAAACTGTTAAAAAAGTTCTTTTTTTAGTAGATAATGATAATAAATTAAAAATAATTGGACGTTTAGCAGTATGCTTGCTTTAAGTGTATCTAAGCTGGAACCGTCTCTTTTAGGTACACCAAAAATTATGAAATTTTTTCCAATCCTTATTTTCATTTAAGATCAATTTTTTTATAGATACATGTAATTTTTTTCTATTTTTGAAATTTACTTTTTCACTATCAAACAATATAGTTAAAATAAACAAATTAAAAACATACACTGCTTTACAACAGAGGGTCATTGTGATGATTTAAAAACAAAATACTATACTATTAAATTTATATTATAATCTAATTTTTGTTTTTTCTACTTATACAATAATTTTTTTTTGACGTCATTACAAACCATATACAACTGCATCAACAATTATATTAAAACGGATGACAAACAAGTACAAAATAATACTAATATTAAAAATAATTACATATAAAAAGATTTAATAAAACTACAATAAGCAAAAACATAATATACAATAACAGATCCCGTTTGCAACAAGTTCATTTGGGTTCTACATTTGTTTTTAGAACAAAAAAGATTAAAATTAATTTAAAACGACACGTTACTAGCATTCTTTTTAGTGAATGATTAAATTCATATTTACTAGAATGCGTAGGTTTCTTAAACATTGGCGTTTGTCTAGTACGTTTATCATTTGACGAAACTTAAAATGGCAACGTTTTTAGTAAATTTTCACAATCAATCTTTAACATTACTACAGGCGTACAAACAAAAGAAAGATTTGCTTTTCTTTGCCGAAGTTGCAAACAAGAAAGATTAAAATTTTGGTCCAAGTTTTCCGACAAATTCTTTAATTTATAAAACATTAGTTTAAAAATATATTTTTGAATACGTTTGATATTATGTATATAAATTTCATAAGATACTATACCGGTGAATCATATTCTAAATGCAAGCGCACTAGTGCACAATAAAATATTTTTAGTGTGTTGGGTGATTGATTATATGATTATATGATTATAAACAAATACCATCTTTTTGTAGCAGGATTACATATACAATAGTGTATACCATCTATGAATGTAAGTATCTGGTAAAAATTTACACCTAAATCTTTGATCTGATTTATTTGTGTGTGTGCTACCTACAATGCTATTGGTATAATTGTAGGTTATATGCCTATGTTTTTGGACAAAACTTATCGGATATCAGGGAATGCGGGAGAAACAAAAATTTAATTTATTTATAAATCTATCAAAAAAAATTTAATATATTATATACTTACTTGAAAATGTTATTAAAAATAACGAAACAATTAATATATTATTTTATACAACAAAAAATAATATATTAATTAATAAATAATAAAAATATATGAAATAATATGAATATAATAATAAATATAAAAGAATTTCATAGAGTTAATAAAAAATGCATTGAATTTATCGAATAACATTTTTGTGAAATATATAATAAATTATTATTGACACATCAGTTATTAATGATATAGTTTTATAAATTTTAAGATGGTCAGCAAATTAAAAAAATGAACATAAATGTAAATTCGGTGTCGTGTAAACTAAGTGCATGATGATCGAAAGACTATGATTTACACGGTCAAATGCCTCCCCAAATTTATTGTAAATTTAGTCAATTTGCAAATTTGATAGCAGCCGTTTTGTCAGTGTAGACCGCTCTTTACGAAAACCATGATGTTCTTCTACTAAGATGTTTTTGGACATCTATTGTATTTGATTAATAATTATTTTATCAAAGAATTTAGGTTTGGCAGATTGGATGCAAATACCTCTATAGTTTTTAATGTCCTCTTTGGGTCCAGTTTTATGCATTGGCGTAATGTAATTTTTTTCCCATCCATGAAGAAACTTCTTTTTGTTCAAAGACACATTAAAAAAAATACAATAGGTTTAAAATTGAATGAATGCATTTTTTTTATGAAGGTATTTTGGGTCCAGTGGCGATGTTAGGCTTTGAATGTACTTGTTTGTTGTGTTTATACATGGTATGCGAATCATAAACAGAACAAAAAAAAAATTAGCAAACAAAATAACAGTCTTCATTATTACTTGTCCGCTTGCCATAGTACATGGTAGTAGGATTTGATTTTCTACATTTGTTAACAAACCTTTAACAATGTTTTGGGTTAGCTTGAATGTTATTCTCAATGCGAAACATGTATTGACTATAACGACGTTCACTTAGATTTTTACAGGAACTGCGATTGTGATTTAGTTTAATCTGATAATGGTCCAGAAGATTTATATTGCCTATGTACAGTTTTTTTTTTTAATTGGTAAGCATTAATTTTTTGCTACATTAAATTGGATATTAATTTTTACCCCAATCTACAGCGCCTTCATTCTCTAAATTAACGGGTGCGATAGTATATATTTGTGTTTTTAGGTACATATTTAGTCCTAAAATACAACTCTTTATCTTAAAGATATCTGCAGTTTTTTTATGTTAAACTACTATGCATTATAACAATTATATTGTCAAATATATTAATATACAAATAGGTTTTAGCGTTTATTTTAACCGATACATTATACGGTAAAATGTCACTGTTGCGTTAATATACAAATTGTAGATCTATTGTGATTATAAATGCAAACTTTAAATATTTTAAAGTGTAACTTTGCCTTGTTAACCATTGGTACATCAAAGGATATATTTAAGCTTGATTTATTTTTATTTGGGTACATAATATCTATCTGTAACGTTGTTCATTTTTATCTATTTGGCAAAGATTTCATTAAAATAGATTGGGACTATTTAATACTGCTGGCTTTTTAAGCTTTACTCTGGAGTTTTTTTTTGAAATAAACTTAACCGTTGTTTTTTAGCAATTGAGTGCTAGGTACAATCTTTTAAATCAAATATTAAGTTGTTCAGTTCAGTCTAGAGTTTTTGCTGTTGGATTAGCGGAGATGGTAACGACTACAGTAGGAATTACAGGCGATTTTAAAGGTACTTTTGCAGAGCTGTATTGAACAGATCGTTGTTGGGCATATTCTTTTAAAGAACGTGTAATTTTGACGTTTTAATTGTTCATATAATTTAAAACCTGTGACGTTTCTAAATATAGAAGATTTTAAATTTTTAGTTTCAGATCATTCATACAAAATTTTATTATGGAAAAAGCAAACAATGTTGTTTGTGCATTGACGAATTTCCAATTAAAGTAAATTTAGTCACGCTTTTGACATCTATAACATTTTATAATTTTTGTTAGTTCTGAGGGAGGTTTGGAATTTTTTAGAAATCTTCTTGTGTTTTTAGAAAAAAAAAAAATTAAGTATACTTGCTTGGTCTAATAGATCTCAAATATTTGTAAGCCATAAATTAGTGGTTTTATTTGGGACTTATGAGGCGTTGCGTCGAATTTATAATGTGCTGTAACAATGACGATATATCGACAGCACTTTTAGTATTTGAACAAATACATCTTTCTGACATTAGAGAATGCTATTATCACTTGGTATTATTATGTGTAAACATTTATTTGGTTCACTTTAGCACTAAACGTTATCAGAACACAATTTCTATACAAATAAATTGGTGTTGTGTATATAAAAATAATACTTTTAAATTACTCAATTACATCAAAAAAGGATGGTATATTTTTTGTAAACTTGATCCCGATTTAGAGTTAATGTATCTTGGAAAAAAGATTACTCATTATTATTATATTTTATTCTCAACATACGTCTGTAAACTTAAATATAAAAAGTTAAATTTAAAATATATAATAATAATTATAATCAGTAATTGATAATAAAAGTTTTTTACTACCGTCGAATACAGTAATGTAGTAATTTTACATTATATGCTTTGATGTTATCAGTACAGGGTTGACACATTCATTTTTATTGAGAAATAAACATAAAATTATAATCAAGATCCAATTTAGATAAACCCTGTTAAAATACCATTAATCACTAGTGGACATTTTTTCTTTATGCCAACTAAAAACAACAAATTAATGGAGTTCCATGTACACTCAAAATAAACATAAATGTAACAAAAAAGTAGACATACAATAATAACATAACATAACACAAAGTGTATTTTTATGTATATCTCAAGAAAACGATCGATAAAAGTGCTTAATAATCAACCATTGAATTATTCAAAGCTCATAATTTGAATATATACGACGGCGAACGTTAATAAAATTCTACTAGTCATTTCTAGAAGGTCTTACATAATTGCAATAGTATTTTATTTGTTATTATTCTCGCATTAGAAAACTCGATTAAACCACTTCATATGCAAATAATTAATTAATTGTAAACAGGCAATGATTTTTATTTTGTTGTTGGGGAATAATTTACGGTGGATTTTTTGTTGACGTATTGGATTCAATTAATCATGCGAATACAATTGGTGGTTGAAGAAGTGGTAATGGCAATTTGTTACTGTCCGCGATTTCCATGGCGGTTTCGGCTTGCTAAGCTTCATTCATTATCGTCGCATAAATTAATATGCGATATATTTGCATGAAGCATTAATGTGGAAGGAATATTTATAAATTTAAAATGTAAACAGTTAAATTACTTACAGGTCGGTATGTATGTTATTAATTTATAAATAGTAATTGAGGTTGCTGGATATTGTCTGCTGCAACACGAAATTTAGCTCTATTGTTATGTAATGGGTGTTATTAATTTTAATTTTAGAGAGTGAAATTATAATTAATAGAGGCGTTTTTTTTTGTTAAATTATTTTGTATATTGTTTTACGGTTTTTTTTTTCAAAAAGATTAATATGAAATGTTGTGAGAGCTCTTAGCTTTCAAGCAATACAAATAAAAATAATTCACCTTTGCTCTCGACATGATTTATATAGGAATACTATATTTGTAATAGATTTTAAAGGTAAATATAGTTGAATGGAACTTGGAATTTATTCCGAAAAATGATATTGATAAAATATATACTGGCTTGTATGTGCATCACTACGCCATTTTCTACTAGTCGCATGAGTAATCTATCATACTCTTACAGTAAAAAGGTTTTTTAGAGAAATTTATTTTATTAAAGGCCGTAATATCTACAGGCTTATTAGGAATAAGGCACCTAATTAACTATTAGCTGAATAACCTCACTTTTTAGTATTAAAACTTGTGAACATCTGATCAAATGTATGTTTAATAAAGATAATAAATACTATTATAATTCTGAAACGCCGATGTCGTTGAGAAAGAGAATTTGCGACCAAATGTGTGTATTATAAGAGCAATAATGTACATTCTTATATACAATTTTATTAGAAGATTACGTGTAAACAACACATTTGAGTATCTAGGTTTCCGTTTTTCTTTGCCTTATTCTGCGTCGTTTTGCTTGTAGTTTTTTTAAATAAATATACTACAGTATCTATGTAATTATATGGGCGGATGGCATTTGTCTCTTTTAACCTGAAGAGCTGGCAGAGTTAACTGCTGATAGATGTGTAGTAGCTATTGTTGAAGGCTACTGCTTGGGATTAGCTGATGATAATTGGAAAAGTTAGAGACTTTTTTTTCTCTTTGTTTGTGAAGTTCTGAATCTTTGAGAGTCCTCGGGTTTTTCTGCGGTAGTGTTCGTAGAAAGTGAGCGGTGGTACCTTGGTAACTTGGAGGTGGGTGACGGATTTGCTAGTTTTTTTAGCTCTTTAGCTCTTGTTAGTAGTTGAATTGACTTTTTTTCTATTTTTGCTAGGTCTATGATTTTGCCTATTGAGGGAAGTGGTACAAGGGCATTAGAATAGGGGAATGGAGGCTTTTGTTGCAATGATCTCGGCCAATCTCTTGATGTTTTTTTTGCTTGAAACTTGTTGCCATTATTGTTGTTATTGTTTTCTCAATTCTTGGACCTGGTGAGAGACAGCGGCTTATTAACCTAAATTATACTAAATTTTGACTTTTATCTAAATATGCACGTAGTTTACGTATAATGCAAATAATACAATTAAATATACACACTTAAGAACTAACTAATTAATTCTTGTTTTTGAAATAAATATTTTTACAAGTAACTTATCTTAAAATTGTACTTAAGATATGTGTTATAACAAACTTATTGACAGCATGCATGTGAAGGTTAAATAGTCGAGCAAGACGCTGTGTTTATGAAAAAGTGAAAGCCGTGTAACAAGTTAAGGCACTATCCACGCTTGTGATTTCTGCTCAGATTTTGTTGCTTGTACCGCAAAAAAGCTCTAAGAACATTTTAACAATTTAGAGATAAGATGATTTTAACGAGTACAGATATATTTGCTTGTCAGATGATCAAGCAAAATTATTAAAAAACTTTTAGCGAAACAACTTAACAAAGAACTTGATAATTGAAAAAGATTATTGCAGATTTAGTATTGGTTTTTCTAAATGTTTTTTACTTTATTGCTAATCATTGACTTGCTCAGAACCAATTCATGGATATTGTGATGGCGATTTTAGTGGCATACGGGCAATGCGTTCCTTGTTTAAAGCCGGGAATACACATGCATGCAAGTAGAATGCACAAAATCAAAAAGATTTTATTTTTTGTCATGCAATGTGCAAGTAAGGTGGTGGGGGACGTCACAAGGCATGCCTTAAGGTATGTATGAACGCACACGACAGGTACTGACATGCCAGTAGACATAAGCTGACACGGAGGTAACAATTTGTATTTTGTTCCGACATTTTATTTTCAAAATGAATTGAAGAAGAGTTAAAAACTATTAAGTTTATCAGTTTATATAAAAAGATTTGAATGTCTTATAAAAATAAAATAACTTGTGTCAATACTTACCAAACAATATTAGGAGAAATGAATGATATTATAATAATGATAATGTAATAACATTATTTAATTTAACTCAAGTTTTTTGCCAGTTGTGAAAATTAAAACACTTTTAAAAATGCATATGTAACTAACAAAGATTGACAAGCAAATAGCATATGTATCCCCGATTGCCAGCTACTTGCCTTAGCAGCCGTTTCTTGAGCAGCTAGCATGCAATTTTTCTTGCACAAATATCTTCACTGTGCCATTAATTGGCATATACCATTTTTGAGCATACAAGCTACTTCCCAAAATTTATGGCATGTAAATTATATACCTATACTCCACCAACACCAATTTATGATAAGAGTTGTTAATTTATTCTAAAGATATATTTTATTGATTTACTTTATTACTACTTTAAGTTTGTACTTTGTTGCTACATTTTTGTCTGCGTTTGAATTTAACACTGTTTTTAATAATTTGCAGGTTATGATTAAACTTTTTTTAATGTCTTATTATTATTTTATACGATAAAAAAAATGTTTATATTTAACAATTGTTTTTTTGTTGCAGGTTAGTTGTTAATATTAAAAAATATAATTGGAAATAAGGATTGCTCAAGTAAGGGTATGTTATTTATAATTATTGTTTTGTTTTTTTACAAGAATTTAATGTTTTGTTGTTATGTTGTTATTGAACTGATGTTTTGAAATAGGTCCATAATTTAAGTAACAAAGTATTTTGGTATTTTATTTTAATATGGTTTTTTTAATCAATGTAGCTATGTTTAAATTTAAACGACATTAATTATATAAACAAATAATATTTTTGTTTAGTAGATGATAAATATAAAAAAAAATTGCTGTGATAAAAGTCAAACTTGCAACAATTGATTGCTGAGGTTTAGTCACACATGAACTGATGAGGTTTTGGAGGTGTATAACAACAATTACATTGGCATTAGAGTCATCGAGGTACTAAGTTGTACAACATTTTTATTGTTACACTAGCATTTGAATTCTTGGAGTCATGTGTTAACACCGTGTCTGGCATTGCAAAAGATTATTAAGCTTACACTGGCCGGTTGGGATTTGAGTGTGTATGCAGGGCACTTATACTAGTAAGGAGCCTCTGTAATCACACTGTTGTGAGTTGCATGTTTAATTGATAGCTAAGCAGGTGGGAACGATGGCAGGTCATAGCAACAGCATGCGTGACAACGAGTTGAAGCGCTGTGACTCAAACAAACCGCAGTGTAACAAGTTGAAGCAGGACAAAGAAAGGAGTTTCAGTGTCTTTTCCGCAATGAAATGTGGCGGTTGGATAAATAAATTGGCAGCAAATGGCGGGTTGGAACAATAATGAAATTATGAATATAATACGTGAACTCACGGTGTTGTGGATGCGTAATTAAGTGTTTGTAATTGAGCCATTATTGAAAAGTTACTAAGTAAACCATAAACGTAATGGCTATTGCATATTTATTTTTGTATATAGTAGATAAGTTATTACTTACAATATTATATTAGATATAGATGCAAATTAGTTTACAAAAATATTTGCTTTTTATTTTGGATTAGTAACTAGATTGTTTTGATCATTTCGAAGAGGGGATATTGCAGATTTTGAGCTACCTTGCAATGAATGTATTGTTTTATATAATTTTTTTAATGAAAGCTGAGAAATATGATTAGTTTTGTTTTTGTCGATCTTACTTTTTTCAGATTGTATTAGTGTTACAATGTCAACGAGTTTTTTTAGAATCTTGATAAATCTCATTAGAACGATTACTGGCACTAATGAAGAGATTAAGACATTTTTAACTAAAATGTAAATAAAATTACTAACACAATATTGCATATTGTGACTGACAGTCAGTTCATATTTTATATAATTATGTCATATTGTTTACTGAATGTCTCAGTAGTGTTTAATCGTTGTGTGTTTTATAGTCTGATAAAATTACTTTTTTTTAAATAATAACATTTATGATAAGATTAAGACTTTTTAAATAAAGTGTAAAATCACCAACACAATAGCGCATTGTAAAAATGCCATTTTGTACGTAAATACGTAATAATGTTTACGGAATATCTTTATAATGTGTTATCGTTGTGTCATCTAATCTAATTTTTGTTTTTAGTTTTGTTGTATTTGTTTTATTTTGCTTCCTTGTGTTTTTACACAAATGCAGAATTTATAATTAATTTACATTCTGCTGTTGTGGTTAGTTAGTTTTAGTTATTTAATGGTAGAATTATCTTGTAGTATACTTTTGCTGTGGTTTAAGCTGCATATTTGCTTTTTTGAAGATATTTTGCAATGACAAGCACTGTTAATCTTTTTTTTTTCTACAGACAGCATTGCAGGAGTACATTCTCAACATTTTTTACATTCGTGCGGAATATTTTTGTCGTTTTCTTTTTCTTTTTCACTTTGTGGTTTTATAATTTTTGATAAAATATTTTCTAGTTTAACTCAATATTTGATTTTGATAATTTTTCTAATTGAGTTGTTTTTTGTGTAACCTCCTATTTTGAGAGCTCTCAATAGCACACACTTAACTCTTCCGTTAATTTTAATTTTATCTTGTCTTTTTTATTGGTTTATTTTATATTGAATTGCACGTTTTTATGTTTTCTTGTTTTATTCGTATATTTCACAAACATGGAAAATATAGTAATTTAACTCCAGTTGTTTTTGACATTTTTTTTTTAAATTTTTATATTTAAACTTGAATTATCAACAGTGAAACAACAAGTGGTGCGCCAAAAATCGATTTTATAAAGTGGCGCATCACTCGCAAAAATTTCAAAAAAATTATCGATGTAAATTTTTTAAAAATAAAATTTTATGCAATCAAAGATTTAGATAACCAAAAGTAAATTTCAATCTTTCTGAATTTTTTTAAGGGTTGTATATAGGGTTTGAGGGGTTGAAAAAAATTGCGTTTGAAGACCGTCCAAAACCTTACTTCCATGATTTTTTTTAGAATTTTTTATTTAATAGGTGCGAAGAAAAAAAATAAAATTAAGAAAATGCTATTTTTTGCTCCCTACGAAAAATTTTAAAATTCTACCAAATATGTTTTTTTGATGCTAGGAAAATAATTTTTGAGGTAATTTGGATATTCGTGATGGGGGGCATTTATCCTATGTTAACCGGGGGGACCTTTTATTAAATTAATAGATATTTAAATATGTTTTTTACATAAACAATGTATAATATACACTAATGTGAACTACTTCTCTCTTTTTTCAATCAGGAATAGTATTTGTCATTGCTAATTTGTCACGTACGCCTATCCATCTATTGCTGTTGGGTCTTTTTTTGTCTATCCTACTTTTATTTTTATTTGTCTTGCCGTTTGTGGTACCTACCATAGTCTTCATTATGTTTATTGTCGTGGTTACTTTGATTATTTTTTATTCTGACATGTTCTAGAACGTCCAGGTTTTGGCAGTACGTACACATTGGCGTTGCTCTTAACTTGTTTGAATTTATGTAGGTATACATCAAAGCACCCGTGTCCCATCAGCATTTGAGTATAATAATAATTGGTTTTTACATGTTTTTTTTTTGCACCCATTTATCTATGTATGAGATTAAACTTTTAGTCTATTGACCCAATTTTTTCATTTTGTTTCATCTATTCTGTCAGTTTTGAGAAGTGTTTTAATTCTCTTGTCTTGTTGTTTTATCTTTGCTTGCCACTACAAGTATTTTGCTCATTCACATCGTATGGTATACTGGATGCACGTATTGCCATCTTTCTCTGCACCACCAGATAGGCGCAGCATACATAGTTATTGAGTGAGTCACTGCACACAGTGTTTTCTTTTTTGCTGTGGCTTTCCTTGTATTTTGCATTAGGCAAGCTAGTAACATAGTGGATGATTCAACAGTTGCAAATAAACTGTTTTTTATGTGCTGAGTCATTTTTGTTCAAATGTCAAAAGCAGAGGTATTTTAATTTGGTTTTTTTACTAATATTTTCACTAAAATTTTAGTTGTCGGTTTATAACAGTTTATTCATTACATCTAAACAATATTTTGTTGATGATTAGTTACCACTGTTACAACCTCAAATGGTATTTCATCTGGACCCGGTGTTTTTTTATTTCTAATTTTTTTTGATGTTATAGATTTTTTTTCCATATCGAGAGGAATTTCTAAATTGTTTTTATAACCCAGTTAAATTTTTAGTTTTTAGGGAATATTTTTTTGCCTTTCTTGACATCTTTGGGAATGTTGCTGCGTGGTTTTATTTGCAGCAAACTAGTTGCAACTAATGCTTCAATTTTTGGTGTCCACTAATAGGTTGAATTTTTATCTTTATGTATTTTGCCTTTTTTGCCAAGCTTCTCAAATGTCTTACTAATAAGTTTTGTAAACACCTGAGGGATGAATGCTTTGTTTTTAGCAAAGAAGTGATTTGGAAGTCACCTAATAAGCCGTTGGTCCCATCAACCCCCTTCAAACAAGTCGTAAGATTTCTGGGGCGATGTAAAATAGCTGTAAAAACGCGAATTAATAATAATCTTTTAGTTTTTAATTTAGTTTGCTAAGATATTTGCGGCAAACGTAAGATCTATGTGGGATTCTCTATTTTTTTTCTGCGGAAGGTGGGAATGCTCCTTCTATTTACTACCATCTGGCTTTCTCTGTACTCTGATACTGCTTTTGAGTCGGTGTAATGATTTATTGAAGATATCTGCAACTACATTGGAAGATATATAACAACTATAAATTATTACCTTTGCGAGTTCTATTCATACATATTCGTTTGCAAATCTTGTTTTTTGTACTTCACACATCTTGTTTGTTATGCCTATAGCGGTATCTTGTTTGTAGTCCACATACCAGTTTCATTCAATGGAAATGTTTTTATTTGGTTTGCTTATAATCAGAACATCAATTTCCTTTGTCTCCACCGTTTTGAAAAGCACATCATGTGCCGTTTTGCATCTGTTTAAGTTCACCTGTAGAGTGTTGAGAGGGTTTATCTATAAATGACTAGTACTGAGAACTAATCATAGCATCTCTGATAGTAATGATGACTAAATTATTAACAAATTATCATTATTGGGTTTTGTTTTTGTATTATTAAAATGTATGTTTTAAGTATTATCGAATTCAGGTTTTTCTTTTCTTATTGCATATTGTTTTTGTTTATCGAGTTTGGTTTTAACATAATCAATTAAAAATTATTTTTGTTTTTTTTGTGATAATTGCTTAATGTGTATAAATCATTCAGTTAATAAAAGTCTTGATAAGAACAATATGTTTTACGAACCGAAATTTGTTTACTAATTTTATTACTAATCTTTTTTACGGTGTTTAATGAAATTGAGTTTTTTACGTCACAATAGTAACATAAAATGATTCATGGAAGGAAGTTCATTTTGATTGCTTTTAATTATTTATATAGCATCCGTAATGTTAATATTTGGAATATAAAATGGTATTATTATACGAAATAAATCAAAGCGCTCTCTTTAAGGAGCAACATTCAACATTAACATTTGCCGCATCATTTTGCCACATTAATATTAAATTCGCGTCACCACGTTTTTGTATTGTCAATTATTATAAGTGTTAACCAATTAATACGCTTAATCTGTTATTTGCTAGTAATTTAATTTGAATTTAATTGCATGAAGGAATAATAACAATTATTAAAAATTAATTGAGTTGAGTTTAATTATTATGAAAAGAATGAATTAATTATTATTATGTCATAGACAAGTAAACATTCTATTATGAATACATTTGTATAGAAGTAGTCGTAGTCGTAAACACCGAGGAAAAATTGTACTATTTATAAATACAAATTAGATGAGTAATATGGATGCTTGAAGAAATCACGATCTCATATACAAAAGTTTGTTTTATTGTTTTAAATATTGCGTATCATTTAAAATCCATTAATCTCTAAATGTAGAATGAATAGAATCGATGGTGCGTATGAATCATATTTCTACTATCATCCCCAATACATATATCACTTTTTTATTGCAATCACTAGCAACTATAGCTGTCAAATGATAATAATTTGATTTACAGACCAAAGCCCATTTTCATGTAACTAACCTGGGAAACAATATTTGTTTTGTAAACTACGCTCAGTTGCGTTTATTGAATATGTAACAGGATGCAGATTTATTATATTTAAATTAAATAATATGTTATTTTATCGGATTAATAAAAGCTTCACAACAATCTATCTAGTTTAAATTGTTTAACATCAATAATATCTGTATAATATCCACATGTTATTATTGTTTGTTATTTCTATTTTTTTTTACATGATAATATGAAAGTTTAGACATAATCGTTAAATTAAATAATGCAATATAAGACAGATTTGAAGAATATGCAAAAAAATGTTTTTTAATTATGTTAGCATTGGGACAATTACATAAAAAACATGAAAAAGGTGATTAATGTTTAAATCTGCCAAAATATCTATCGAAGTTGAACAGAAGATATGGCTTAAAGAAACGGTTTGGCCTTTTTACCAAAAACTCAATGTTATTCAGATATATGATAATGTAGTATATTTTGAATTAACTTATAGACTAGTAAAAGAATTCTTTCAAAATGTACTGCGCAGAGTAAAAAACTATATTCACTGGAGCAACAGAAAATGGTCACTACTACTGATAGTAGTTGAATTAACACAATTTTTACTATCGCGGAAAAATACTTTTATTAAAAGGTCTAAAGTCTACAGTCCTAAATTATCACAAAATCGAAACTTTAGCTGTTGAAGCATTAACTAAAAAATGATGACACTACTTTAGCTGAAATAAAAAAGCAATTAAATGACCATTATTAATAAAAATATTTTAGACAAAAAAAAACTTGATAAAATCATCAAAAAAGGTTGCCTAGACAAAACTCCAAATTTTATAGATATAAAAGAAGATTTAACGTTACTTAAAATTGATTTTATTAATAAATTTAAAAAACAAGTGAACAATACCCTTTTCCATCATAATAAATTTCAATAATTAGTTGCACTTTCACGATTTTATGCAGCACTCAGCAACTTGCCTAAGCATGCTAGAAATTATATTTTTAGTTTCAGCTTGAAGGATTAAGTCCTAAGTTTTCTTAATTCGCATCCGAATATCAGGTAAAGTTAGTGGGGGTGGTTGAAGATTGCCCAGTCTTCTACTGATTGTATTCTACACGTGATCAATAGGTGATAGGTCTGGAGAACGAAAAGGTTATGGAAATAAATCAATATCAGCTGGTTCGAGAAATTTTATAGTAATCCTAATTGTAATTTTTGCAGATTATTGTGTTATAACTGTATTAATGTAACGATTTGTCCCTGAAATAAACTTTAGAGGAGATTTACTTTCATAGGCTATTGCTTTTTATGCTATCACCCTGCGTGTAAGTGTTCTATGTTGTTTTACAGTCAACTGTAAATTTGTTGGTTCTCTTTGGCAACGTCTAACCATATTACGACCATCGTAGGCATATAAACAAAATCTAAAATTGTTGTTAATAATAACTGCTATTGATAGAATCATTGTAGTCTTCTATTGCACAATTCCTGGCTGCACTTTTTATGATGAGAAGTTAAAGGCAATCAAAGGAAAGGGCGATACGTCTACGAGACCAAATGATTGAATTTTCCGATAAACTGATTGACTTAAGATTTTTTGGTTAAATAAGCTTTTTCAGTCATAATTGCTTTTATTATTAAAAATCGGTCCCGGAAAGCGACAAGCCAACGAGCTGTACTGTTCCTAGGGCGTTCAAGTTGTAATCTCCGCCGTTGGTTTTGTTCTTCAATTTAACTACACCAACATCGAGCTATTGTACCAATTCGTTAAGCAATATCACGTATTGACAAACTTCCTTCTCTGAACCCGATTACTCTTCTGCGTTAAAAATTGCTTATGCTACTTTGACTAACTCGGGTCATATTTTCATTGAAATCAACTGATTTCTACAATAAAATTGTAATCACAGTTTATCTCGAAAAATAGCATGGAAAATAGCAATTTTTTTCTTAATTTTTATATTCTAAAGTTACTTGATTCAAAACTTATTATCATTTTTTTAATGTAAATAATTTATATTTTATTTGAGCTACGGGTTGTTTGTGCTTTTTTTTACTTCTGGCGGATAGTGTAGTTTGATACTATGATACTCTCTATCTTTAGAAGTGGATGTATGACAAATATTAACTAAGGTGGCAACTTGGCAAGACTCAGTCCGCTATGAAAGTAAGAGTAATCTGCTGCTAGATTAACAATAAAAATAAATGAGCTTTGAAAACTGAAAGATTTGAAGGACGAAAAATCCCAAAGCAAGTGGGAAAACACAGAGATATATTTAAATTTTGAAAGAGATGTGAAAAGGAAAGATATTAAATCCAAGAATGCAATGTATGTGCACACTCTTCTACTAGAATATCGGTAGACATTATTTATTAAATAAAAAATGTAGCAGACTTTAATTTGCAAGCAGGAACCTTGCATGTTTCATAGTGCCACAAGGAAAATCTGAAAGTAGACGTTTTTACAAAATTTTAAGTTCGAATTTTTTATACATTAAAACTAACTTTTATTTTGTATATAAATGGCTTGAAGTTTTTAATTACGATTTAATTATATACACAATTTTAATTATAATTATATTTAAAATAGATTAAAATATTGGCTATGATTGTTTGCAAGGCACTATGATAATTTAAAGAGTTTAAATGTAATACATAACTTAACAAGTAAAATATTAAATTGTTTAGTTAGTTATATTTCTACAGTTAATATTACATTTACAAGATCAAATACATCAAATACATTTTAGCATAATACATATTGTATTTAGTAAGTGCATATAAAGCATTATGACAAAAGTGAACTTGACCGGAATCGTCTTCTCGGATGCACGTATGAGCAGAACCAATTGATTTTTAATAAATCACGCTCTGTAGAGCGAGTGTAGAAATAAAACTTACTAAAATATTTACTTCGTAGACAAAAAAAAAACAACAAATTTTTTTTAGATGCTGCTATGCAATGATACATTTTGTAATAAAAATAGATATAATAAATTTAATTAAAAAGTTAGCAAAATCAATTAATTGATATATTTCCTTAATTTTTTTATTAGAATCATGTACGTTTTTTTTATTTAATAAAATTGCAATATCTATATAGTGTGCTAAATACATATGTTTATAATAGGTATACATTAATTTTATTGCAAATATTCTATATGCGTGTTTGATGCTTGTCAAATTTAATATATAACAGCGTCCTAGATTATTAGATATAGTCTTGGCAAATAAAAATAGGCTGGACTGCTCGACACGATATTACATCCAGCTCGTTTTCTTCAACTTGTCTAAGTTTTAGTTTATTTAAATATTTTATTATTTTTTATTTAAATATTTCTAGTACTACTCTATAATCTTGTGAAGACAAAGCAAGGAAATTTTTTCGTGTTAAAAACAAATGTGTACTGTCTTGATGTTGCGTGCACGTTAAAGAACCTAATAAATATTAATTCAAGAATTTGCGACAAAATTTCCAGTTTTTCTAATCCTAACCTCTAGTTTTGGTAATACCGCTGTTAGTTAGTTTTAATATGAAAAAAGTTGTACATAGCTTTTTTTAACATCGTTAACTACTAACGGGTTTAACAAGTTATGAGTAACGCGGTGTTGGTAATAGGGCTAGTTAAACTAGGGCGTTAAATAAATGTATAATTAAATAAATAGTTTTCCATATTTATACTAACGAAAGAGGGACAGAATAGAAAGATATATTCTAACACATGTATATATGTATATATTCAAAACATGTGTCGGAAATAAGGGATTGGATTTCTTGTCTAATTATATACAAAAAAAAAATCTTATTAACATGGTTCCGCAAACGCACCGTTTTTGAGATACAGGGTGTAAAAATTATTATTTTTTTGTCGATATCTTAAGAACGGAAAGAAAAAGTAGCAACATGATCACAAATCCTTTATTTTACATAACTAAGCAATAACATAAAAAACAAGAAAAATCACAAAAATTGTTGAAAATCACCTCCTCCTACGGTAACGCCGGTTTCTAACCTACCTCTTAGTGACTGACGTACCCGTTCGAAAAGGCCTGGAGTGTTTTGTATTGTATTTTAGGATGCAATAATGCGATTTCTTAGTTTTTTATCAGTATTAACTGATGTAGTGTAAACTAAACTTAAAAAAAAATCCTAAGACCAAGCCTGTGGGCCTCCTCGACTTATCCAGCGGTTCCTACTGTTCATTTAAGAATTGACGTGTAACTAAACTAAAATGTGCAGGAGCACATTGTGCATGAACCACATTTTGTTTCTTAATTGAACCGGAACGACCTCTAAAAGTCCTGGCAGCTCTTCTTCAAGAAAATTACAATTTGATTGACTATTTAGCCTAAACAGCAAATAATATTGACTTACTAAATGGTCTCCTACAACATCTGCTCAAACATTAACGGAAAATGTTTGCTGATGATGGCCTTCTATTATGGCATGTGGATTTTTGTTGGCCCATACATGATTATTATGGAAGTTCATAATCGCATTGCGAGAAAAATTTGCTTTGTCCGTAAATAAAACTTGTACTAAGAATCGAGGATTTTGCGCAATTCTTTCTTGAAACTATTGACACATAGCTAATCTTAGCGGAAAATCTGCTGGTAAAAGTACTCGCTGTATGTGATAACGATATAACAACTGGCGTTTTATTATCTTCCACACTGTATCGTGACTAAGGTTTAGGTTTAAAGCTATTCTTTTAGTGCTAGTTAATGGATTGTCTTTGATTTCTTAAAGAACATCTTCTTTAATTTGCGGTGGTTGCAGGCGAGGTCTCCCATTTCCTGCAGCTCTTTTATATACACTTCCTGTTTGATGTAGACGTTTGTGAGTACGAATGAATGTTTTTTCATTTAGTACCTGTCGGTTTGGAAACCTTTCTTAATAAATTTGACGAGTTTTTGCTGCATTTCCATCGGCAACGCCATAAACAAAATGCATTTCGCACATCTCGCTATCATCGTAATTATTCATTTTGCTATCACCACGCAAGCAAAATACTAAGAATGGGCAAATTAGTTGGGTAATAAAGATAATGAGTTCCCGTGATATTGACTCCTTTTGAAAAAAGGTTATTTAACAACTAAACGACAATTGTCAATAACTGAAATGCATAAAACAAATGGACATGGACGCTGACGACTAGATCAAAAACAATTGTTTTAATCAACAACAAAACATATTGCTACTTTTTTTCATGTTTTCCATCATAAAATGCCGTATTTCTCTAAAACGGTTTACGTTAGAGCTTTTGCCTAGAAGTACCTTTGTTGTGTAGAATATATTGGTGGTTCAGAATGTGCTTTCAGAATGCCAATTTTCTAAGTGTCATATAATTTAGAGCCATAAAAACCTCACGCAACCTTAAAATCTTTGTCAATGGTTCATGAAAAAAATTAAATAAGCGCTTAAAAAGTAGCTAATATTAATGCTAAGATGTGTACAAAAGCTGAGTTTTGTATCTCAAATGATTCCTAAGATATTGTCAAAAAATAAAAAAATATTTTTTTTACACCCTGTATCTTGAAAACGGTGCGTTTGCGGAACTATGTTAATGAGTACTTTTTTTTCTTATAATTAGCCAACCAATCCCACCCTTTATTTTTTGACACATGTTTTGAAACACCTTGTATATGCAATACTTACATGGATAGACCGAGATTTTAGTCATCCCACTATAGTTAGCCAACGAAATGTGAGTGCGAGAGAAAAGGATACTAAAACGGGCGTAGGCATGAATTAAACAGAACAACAATATTTTTGTGTTAAGTTGCTTATTATAACGGCCAATTTGTGTTTGAACTGTTAATAATGGATTTTGTTAATATTATTTGTAATAGTTAATGTATTATAAACATTGTTATTAGCGTCCGTTGCGTCAGTTATATATAAAAAAAACAAATTGTAATTAAACTGAGCGTTCCAGAACTGGGATCGGAACAAAAAACGGCATAGATATAATTAAAAAATATTTGAATCATGTCAATGGAATTATAAAAATTAATGGATAAATATGTATAAAAGTATTGTGGATTATATTATTGTAAATTAGTGCATCGATTTGAAACAAGATAGTGGATCTGGAAAATTATAACCTAGACATGGAAATAGATGTGGACTTAATTAAATTAAAACTTGTGCATCACTATAATTTAAACTTATCTGTTCTAAATAAAATATTAGATTGCTGGAAAAGTATTGTGGATTATGTGTTGAATAAACCAGTTTGGATTGGATGGGTTGATAAACTTTAATGAATTTATTTTTATAGGCATTAAATATGAATATTTTTGATTTGAAAAGATGTGGACATGGTTAAGCATATCAGTGACGGTAACGGTGATGGCATAAAAGAAACAAAGATTTTGGAATTGTTTGAAAAATTTAGAACTTGTCGCGTGAAGATTGCTGTGTTTTAACAATTTATTTTAAGTAACTGTTATTATTTTTTAAATATTTATTGGGGTAATCATTGCCGTGTTTGTGTAAATTTGGTGCCAATAATTCCGAGACTGACACTATACACGCAGCAACGAGTATGGACCGTGCGCTTGTGATTCTGTAGTTTAACACAACAGGAATAGAAGGTGAATAGAAAAACGACAAATATGCTTTACGCAGGGGTTTAGATAAATATGCTTATGCATAGGTTTTGCTAAATTTTTTAAATGTTGTGGATTACAAACAAATATGTTTACGCGTTTTTTTTAGTTTTCTATCACTTAGACAGAATTTGAAACTGTTGCTTCAAGTATATTTTGTAATTACATTATTTGTAATCAATTAACGGCAATTAGTTTATGATTTAATAATTGCTAATTGTTGTCTATCAATTCTATGATTTATTTAAGATGCAATTGGTGATGCAATTGGTGAATGTTGATGCACTATAAGTATAATGTAATTCTTGTTGCAAATTTTACATCTGTGTTGGTTAAGTTATTGGCAATTTATATGGAATTGAAGTCTGGCAAGGATCTTTGTTGCATTGTCTACAATAGTGTTGATCTTTAATTAGAGCGAGGTCTGGTAGTATTGCATAAAAATGGTTATGGACGTGAGACGGTGGGAAACAACAATGTTCCTATTATTTGGGTGTAATCGATAATAAATGGTGTGACAATTGCCAAACAAAGTGAGCTTCTTAGTTATTGTAAATGACTGAGACTTACAACTGTTTGGTTGATGAATTGTGTAAGTTTTGTGAATGCAAAAACTATTTATTTGTAGAGAGCTGAGCAGGTTGCTTGTTTGAATTTTGTGTAGGGTTTATATTGTAGATTTATGTTAGATTGATCTGACAGTAAAGAGATATAGAAGTCCAGATAAAATTGGCAAGGTTTCCAATAATATTTGAATTGTTGGAGTTTTATTGTATAGCTTCTACTAGAGTTCAAATAGTTAGAAACAAATGCTTATGATAGCTGTTTGTTTATTGTTTAATTTAAGTTGAGTTCTAATTGGGATTCAGAGTTTTTAAGGCCATCTGTGGTGAGTTTGTAAACCTTATAATGACAATTGTCAATGTGGTAAAAATATTTTGAAGTTTGGTTATGTTTTCTTAGCTGAGCTTGTGTATTTATATCAAAGAGTTCTATAACTAGAGATTTCAAGCCAGCGTTTTGCCGTACAATCTCGGTATCTCTGTTCTTGTCGCACAACACTGTACTCTCTCTATTAATGATCGAGCGCCTCTTTAAACCCGCCCTTATTCACGCGTACGACATTACGTTGTATGTGATAGAGAAACGTCATAGTGCGACAAAGACGGAGATACCGAGAAATGTACGCTGCTTAGGGTGCAGTCTCACTGCACCACCGCCATCAACTATCACCGTTTGCCACTAACCACCAAAATGTACTACGGTCTCACTGCAGCAACTGGTGACCACCAAATATTTAAATTTCCCACTCTTTTCTATGTCAGTGGAAGAATGCTATATTTATATATTTATATTTCGGGCCTTTTATTTACTAATGTAATTAGTTTATCAATGTCGGATGGTGTCCATGTTTCTCCCATGTTACCGTTTTTAAAATTCTCAAATATCAAAGCGAAAATGACAGATTATGTTTTGATTTGTAAAATATCAAGTTAGTATGTTTCAAATGACGATCAACCGTTGCCGCGCTACCACCAACCGATTTGAAATTATGAAACGGTGGTTACCAAATGACAGATAAGTAAAAGTAAAACATTGATTTGAATGTTTTTAAACACTACTGATGATATCAAAAATATATATTATGGGATTAATTGTTTATTTTTGAGATACTATGAATTAAACAGAACAGAACAGAAGTATATTGAGTATAGTATACATACATATTAATACAAATGTAAATTTGTGGCTTGAGTAATCATATGAAGAATTTAAGTTTTGAGTAGCTGTGCAGACTATTTGTTGGTTTTCTTGAATTAGCAGTCTTTAGTAAAAGCATATGCAAGAAAAATGAGTTACGAGTAATAAATATAATTAATATTTTTTGTTTTTATTGTGTGGAATTTTGTTGAGCTATTGTTTGTGGCACGATTGGACGGTTGCTTGTGTGCTGTTGTTAATTTTGGTAATTTGGTGTATTTAATACTATTATGTGTATTCCGGCGGTTGCTTGGTTGTTTGATTGATGATCGAAGCGCTGTAAAATTGGTGTATGACTAGTTCTTACTTATATTACTTAATAGTCTACTTTGTTGTTGTATTAACGAAGTTTTAGTGCTGAGTAATTGGGGTTGAGATTTAGTCAGGATGGCTGAACGTTAATAGTGGTTTTTGTTAGCATTATTTATAATAGTTAATGTACTATTTTAAATCATTGTTATTGGCGTTTGTTGCGTCAGTTATATACACAAACAAATGTTAATAACTGATTTACGCTCAGCAACAAAGAAATGAAGACATTATCCCAGAACAGGGCAGAATGGCGTGCTGTTTTTAACCAATCTATTAATCGATAAATTAAGCATATTTAATATTACTTTATTTATTAGTTTTTATAATTTATTTGTTAAAAAAATGATAGTATGTGTATCAATATGAAATAAAAATATTTTCAACTACAGGAGGTTATTTCATTTTTATTTGGTGCAGTTTTAAATCACTTGCATTTGTCGATGCTGTTGATGATTAATCTACGGTGAATGTATTTTGTCATGGTTAACACTTAACTGATCCATTAAAATATTTCGTTTAAAATTAAAACTGAATGTAAATTAACACAATGTTGGTAAAGCTTTGCAAATATTGTTTTGATTAATATTAATATAATTAATAAACGGATTCCAAGCTACTTAATGATTGCAGAAATCAATGACTTTATCATGTGATATCATGGTTTGACCGTATACGCAATACCTGTATGTATATAATATGAATTTCATTAATATTCGAAATAAAATAAAGTAAATAATTGTTATAAAAGTAAATTAACTTGTCTAAAATTTATTTAAAATTTTACATTTCTAAAAAGCTATATTGAGAAAATTAAGTATATAATATTTAGTTATTGATGACAGATATCAAAATAGATTAAAACGATTATTAACAAACTTTTTCCACTACTAAAACTCTTTATATTATGAAAGCGCTGAGATCATCTCTAAACTATATACGTTTAGTAAACTACATCAAAAAGTTTGAAAGACCACCGGGACCATCCACCTGCACTGTTTACAAGCAAATATGATCTTGATGGATGGGTGTTATGAAGCTTTTTTTTTAGTTAATGCCTCTCAGCATGTTTCGTGTTTCAATCTCATCATTAGAATATAAAACTTTACTCTGATTTATTGAGTTTACAGTGCTAAATATAATATTTTTGATTTTAGCATTGATGATGAAAAAATATTTTGTTTCTCAGTCTCATCATTAGAATATAAAATTTTACTCTGATTCGTCGAGTTAACAATAATAAATGAAATATTTTTGATTAAAATTATTGAAATAGACATGTAGTATATTATTGGAAACGTATTGACAAATTGTAATCGTTTTCATTTATAATAATATAGAAAATGGAATTTAACATTATTTGTTTTCAATTTATCGGAATGGAATTAATTCTAAATATTAGTTGTATGACACTTTTATTACAATTTATATTATATAAATACTGTTATTACTATTAATACTTTTCGAAATAATACTTTGTTATAGCTCATAATATACCCGTAACATAAAGTTATATTAATATATTACAATTAATGCTGTAATAAGAAGATATACCTTCTTATAATTAATTAATAAAATTTACCAATAGGCGTTATAATATTATATAAAATCGTAAAAGTGTTTCTCTGTCTATTGTAACACAATATCCTCGAACTAATAGAAAACGTTTCCATTCAACCGAAGAAGAACTTATAATGGCAAGGTAGCTTTATTTTGGTATTAACTACTTAAGAAAACATTGTTGAGAAGAGATTTTTGAGAAAGTTTGTAGGTCAAAGCTGATTTTGCCCTAGCTTTAATAATTAAAATTCTGGGGATTATTTTTATGTGCTAAATTCATGATAAATGTCTCAAATAGCAAGGACTTATATAATATATATATAAAACAATAGTGTTTTATACATTACCTACCGGAAACTAAGTAAATAAAAACCAATTTTGCAAAGTTATAGATAATAGTGTATTATGCTGAATAAGTAAAACGTTAGTTTTAAATATATAAATAATTATCTACATTTCAGATGTTATGTTTGTTGAGTCCAGATGTATGCTGGCGAAGCAAATGCGCGTTCTATGCCGAATGGAATATATTTATTGTTTTTTAACCAAATACAAACTGCATTCAAAAATAATAATTGATTGATGTGCTAATATTAACAAAATTAATTATACTTTGTCGGTATTAATAATAACTAAAGATACATTTGGAGAGATGGACCAATTAATTTAATTGCTAAAATCGATGTAGTATTTTTGTGTACTATTTTATTACATTACTAATAATAATAACACAATATAAAATTGTTTTACTATGAATGTGATTCCGTTCTACTTGATGCTTATTTTTTAGTAATATTAATCTATTATAATATTAATACTGATAATATCATTTATAATAAACTCAGTTTTATTAAGTCGATGAACTTGTAAATTTTTTAAATTTGATCCTGTTTCAATTGTGCTATCAATGAATTGCATTTCAATTAATATTAAATTAGCATTTAAATTCGCTTAACGTTCATTTCTAGTTGTTCATTCTATTATGTCGGTACGATTATACAAGCAATGTATTGCATTCAAATGTCTCTTTCGATGTAGTTTAATAAAGAATTTATAGCTGTAAAACATATTGACGTATTGCTAGTGCAAATAATATATCTTATATACAGGGTCTCTATAAATGTCTGGGATTATGTAATCTTCCTTTTTAAAATGCGCACCATACTATTTACTTTGTTTTGACAGTTCAATTTCAACTGTGTTTACGCACACCGATCTATTTCACTATTTCACTAGAGCGGCACAAACGTACATTAGATCGATACATAATTCCAAACTTTTATAATGACCCTGTAGTTTGATTTAAAGTTGTAGATAGTACATATTAATTTTTTTAATAAAATGATTAATAGAATATAGACGTATAATCTTTAACTTCACGCTGCAAAACTAACTGCGGTATCAAGTAAATACAGTTTGTATTAAATCGGTTTGTATTAAATCGGTGAGCGTTGTTTGTATAACTAATGCCAACGATTAAATAAATGCATCACAAATAATTAGACTATCAGCAAATTATAAATATTATATACATATTGATACATTAATTTATTTAAATTAGATTTCCCTATCTTAATATTGAAAGGACAATATTAAGATAGGGAAAAAGTTGAGCAGCAATAAATGCAATAAGAAATACTAAACAATTAAAATTTAGTTTAACAATTAATTTACGAACACATATATAAACGGTGTTTCTTAACCTATACGCAAAAACTTGGAAAATTATTGCTAACGACAAGTAATGACTAGTAATGACAATGCTATACAATTTTTGAAAGGAAAAACTTATGGACATGATACTAGCGTATGAAAAGTCAAGACTAAGTTTACTAATGGTAACTCATCTTTATGTTTAAAGGTTTCCTCGAAGGTATCATCTAAGACATGAAGTTTTTTATCTGTTGTACCTTGATGTGGATTTATTTGAACAATCTGGAGAAAATCTGGGCATTTCAAATTTTGATAATGTTCTGAATATTGTTGGTTATCAAACTCTTATAATTACTAGGTAAATTACAAGGTAATTTAATTTTTTTTAGTTTGAATAATCTTAACGCACAATTTACTTTATTCATTTTATTTGCAACGGGAACAAGCTCTGGTACTAAAAGATTTTTGCGTTGAGGAATGATTTGGTTTGGTATTGTAAACGGAGTACTTAATGTAATAATTTACTGGTACTTAAAAAGGTTTTTTTGGGACTTAGATAGGTTCACTTGATGTTTATTTTTAGAGTTTTATAAAAATGGTAGACATTAACGAAGCCACCAAAGAAGAGTTGAAAAGTTGTATACTGCCTATTGTAGAAGCAATCCGACAATAGCCTAGTTTAGATGGTGCATATCATGCATGTGAATGAAGGAAATGACTTTAAACAGTTGCAATGGTTATTTGTTAACAAAAAGCATATCTAAGTTGTTTTTTTTTCTACATTTTACTGAATAAATTGAAAAGTAATGTTTAAGTAATTTTTTTGTATTTATTGTAATTTACTTAACAAATAAAAATAAACAAATATTACACTTAGGTGTAATACCAAAAATAAACGTATCTTAAATGTAACTGTGTTTACTGGGAATCTTTAATAATGCGGTTAATGGTTTGGTGTATATTAGATTTTTATAATTTTTGGATTTGAAAATTTATTATAAGCTTTGAATTATGGGATTAGCGGGTTTGGTATATACAAAAAACAAGCGCATGTATGCAAAGTAAATGATTATGCAGAAGGAACTGGCATTGTGGTTTTGGGGAGGACAATAGATCAAAAATGTCTTTAACTTAAACACGGCACATTATTTGCTAGTCAAAGACAAAGCATAATTGTTTTTTGCAAATGTACGGAGTTTGCAAGTGAGGTCATGGTGATTGGTTAAGATGATAAAACTTGCGGAATTTTTAAACTACTCTTAGCAGTTTTTTTTTTGGTTGTGTACATTCGTCTAGTAAAATACTGTATTTATTAATAATATTTTATTAAATTTTTTGTTTATCAGTCATATAAATAATTTTTTTCAATGATCGGGCAAAACACGATGTACTAAGAAAAAACGTGTTTAATTGTTTAGTGCATATTGGACTATTATTATAAGTCTATGTATGTTTTGAAAACTCATTATAATCTACGAAATCTGAGATAAGAGTGTTTGGTATAATCAAAAACCTTATATTTGTTATTATATTCATAATATTTCATATAATTTTATTATTTATTTATTAATGTATTATTTACAACATGTTTCGTTATTTTTTAATAACATTTTCAAGTATTTATTTAATATAATAAAAATTTTTGATTGATTTATAAATAAATTAAATTTTTGTTTCTCCCGCATTCCCTGATATCCGGCTTTTTTAATTCCTTTGAAGTTTGATACATATAATTTAGAGGTTATATTTGTTTATAAAAAGATACCAACATTCTAATAATTATTCTGATTTTTGAAATTTTATATAGTTTTTATTTTATTAAAATATCCATTAAAGGTGAATCATATAGCATTAATTGTTCATTTATAACTTCATAATTTTGATTTTTAATATGTTTTTTAATTTCTAAGTCTTCCAAAAATATAAGGTTTTTATCCGAAATGTGTAAAATTACAAGTGTGTTGTACTGTGAATTTGGTTTATGTTTATTTAATAATAGATGTTTTGCAAAGTTTGACTTATCTAAATATTTGTTTTTAAAATCGCGAATGTGTTCATTATACCTAATATTAAAACTTCTTTTTGTTTGCCCAATATATACTCCATTGCAGTCATTACACTTTAATTTATATATACCACTTTTATTCCAAATATCTGTTTTTTCTTTTGCATTTAGTAATTTAGATTTTAAAGAATTTTGTGTTTTGAAAGCTACCATAATATTAAACTTTTTGTTTAAATATTTAGATAATTTTTCTGAAATTTGGCCAAAATATGTAATAGAACAGAATTTTTTATTCTCTTCTTTATTATTAAAAGGAAATATTTGTTTAAAACAATTGTTTAATTGTTTCTTTTTTATAATTTTTTCAACTGTAATTTTGTTATATCCATTATTTAAAGCAATTTGCTTAATAATTTTGATTTCTTCTTCTAAATCATTATTTGATAGAGGTATTGATAAAGCCCTATGTACTAAACAGTTAAATGCTGATAATTTATGGCAATTTGGATGATATGAATTTTTGGGAATGATTATGTCTGAATAAGTTGGTTTTCTAAAAATTTTATAACTAAAATTATTTTGGCCAAATTTCAGAAAAATTATCTAAATATTTAAACAAAAAGTTTAATATTATGGTAGCTTTCAAAACACAAAATTCTTTAAAATCTAAATTACTAAATGCAAAAGAAAAAACTGATATTTGGAATAAAAGTGGTATATATAAATTAAAGTGTAATGACTGCAATGGAGTATATATTGGGCAAACAAAAAGAAGTTTTAATATTAGGTATAATGAACACATTCGCGATTTTAAAAACAAATATTTAGAAAAGTCAAACTTTGCAAAACATCTATTATTAAATAAACATAAACCAAATTCACAGTACAACACACTTGTAATTTTACACATTTCGGATAAAAACATCATATATTTGGAAGACTTAGAAATTAAAAAACATATTAAAAATCAAAATTATGAAGTTATAAATGAACAATTAATGCTATATGATTCACCTTTAATGGATATTTTAATAAAATAAAAACTATATAAAATTTCAAAAATCAGAATAATTATTAGAATGTTGGTATCTTTTTATAAACAAATATAACCTCTAAATTATATGTATCAAACTTCAAAGGAATTAAAAAAACCGGATATCAGGGAATGCGGGAAAAACAAAAATTTAATTTATTTATAAATCAATCAAAATTTTTTATTATATTATATAAATACTTGAAAATGTTATTAAAAAATAACGAAACATGTTGTAAATAATACATTAATAAATAAATAATAAAATTATATGAAATATTATGAATATAATAACAAATATAAATGAATTTCATAGAATTAATAAAAAAAAAGCATTGAAAAACCTTATAGTATTTACAACCGACTTACCAACATGTAAACTGGATACATTATTTACTAACATATGAACAAAAAACTTACAAATTATACCTAAACAGCCAACATTAACTCTAAAAAAAAATCTAGCAAACACTCTAAAAATCATTAAAATAGAACCTAATGATACAATGTTCTTCTTTGACATCACCAACTTATACACCAACATACCAATACCTGAAATTATTTCTGCATTACAAAATACGTTATCAACACTAAACATAGACACTAAAATAACATAATAGAAATTGCGAAATTTCTCACTTCAAAGATTTGCACATATAATGAAAAAACATATAGGTTAACCGATGGACTACCAATGGGAATATCAAGCTACTACCCTGGCAAACATAATTCTCAATACAATTAAAGAACAAATACTATTTTACAATAACCCACTACACAATAATATAATTCTATGGCGTAGATACATAGATAACATATTTTGTGTATTTAGAGGACAACCAAATGACATAAATAATCTACATACAATTTACAATAGAAATAGAAAGTAAAAAAAAATTATCTTGATCTGACAATAATTAAAAATAATTTAAACACACTAGATTTTAAAATTTACAGAAAACCAACCAATTCAGGCATAATAATCCCTTTTAATTCTAATTACAAGTTTAACAACAAATTTGCAGCTTTTCACTCTCTATTACACAGAGCATTATCACTTCCACTATTATCTACACATTTACAGCTTGAATATATTACAATTAAACCGCTAGCTATAAATAACCAATTTTCCGTCAGCACAATAGATAAAATAATTAAGAAACATATACAAAAAACACTGCTTAACAACATAACACTACTTACACACAACACCAAAAACACAAACACCCAATACTGAAAGTTAACATATTACAACAAGACCAGTAACAAAATACTAAACTATTGTACAAATACGATCTTAAAGCTTCAATCATACAAACTGACTAAAGCAGGAATTTATCAAATTGTCAAGATTGCACAGCTTCATATATATGACAAACTGATAGAGCACTTAAATACAGACTTAAAGAACACACACACAAAAACCACAACTCCAGTTATTCCAATTACACTTTCATTATTAAAAACAAAAATAAAACTTTTACAACAATGTAAAAAAGGCCTAAAAATTACAATTTTTGAATTATATGAATTAATTAATTAAAAAAAAACAATAACTACACTACACTAAATCACCCAACAATAATAATAACCACACTACACAATAACCAACCAATGTAACAGTAACCACAACAAATTTACACTACTTGCAAAACACAACAACTTCTGTAAAAATTAAGTAAGTTTTATTACTAAGATCATCCATGTAACTATGTACGTTAATATTATATGTAATATTTTAGAACTGACGATGGCCTAACAGCCGAAACCGGTCTTAAATAAGAAAATAATAAAATTTAGCACAATAAAGTATAAACAAATTTATTAAAATAACCTAACCTTAAATATTAATAAATTGTGCAAAATTCAGGTAAATAAATACTAAACAAAAAACGAGCACATAGGTATATGCAGAGTAAATAATCATGCAAAACGAACTGATATAATTGTTCTAGGGAGGAAATTAGATGAAAAATGTTTTTAACGTAAGATTGGCTATTGTTTGTCAGGCGAAGACAAAGCATGCCCATAACAATAAAAGAAAAAAAATTGCGCCAATTTAATGCAAGAAATATATTTTTATTAGTTTGCAATATCTAAAAGGGTGTAAAGAGTATAAATGAGTACATAGACATAAATAAGTCTATAACTTTATAACCTCAGTCCTCACCGCATATGTGAAAAATATTGTTTTTATTTTTTGCTAGCATTTATTTATTTATTAAAAAAAAAAAAATATTATTAACTTATAATATAATACGCATTTTGATGCACAAAGTGATGCGCAATATTTATATGTTACGATGTTACTACATATTGTTAATAGTAATGAAATTTTATGATTATTTTACTAACAATGTAGTAAATTTGTTTTGCGTAGTTACACAATGTGAAAATTACATTACGTTTGGAGGCTTGGTTTTTGCTTTTTGCAGATTGTTTATGCTTATTATTTTTTACAATTCTAGGTTTTTCTATTTTCTTTTTTTAAATAATTGATTTCTTAGATTTTTTTTTTGGATTTTAGTACACCATTCTTTTGATGGCATCTTTCAACAAGCGATATACATTTTTACTACTTGCAAACGATTTCTACATCTTTATAGTTTTTACTTTAGTTGAATATACAATACTTACTAAAGCCACATATTAAATGCTTTTGATCTGTTTTTGTAAATAAACTAAAACCACAGCTCAGATGCTTTTATACGCGATTGATCTCTTTTTCTGGAAACAAGATTTTTGACAAAAAGTATAGGTTTAACTTTTTCTTCTATTACCTTGACACTATTTCAGCCCTTTGCTGCTATTTACTCAGCATACGTAGTACACAATACTGGAGATAAACAGTGGTTTTGGCTTATTTCTTTGCTAACCTGAAAAGAAAAAAATTCAAAAAAGTCAAGTAACTTTTTTTTTTTTTTTTTTAGGACGTAGTGAGTTGTTGGCTCTCAACAAGTGGCCCTTAAGAATAACTTACGCATGGTAATACCTTCCGGTTTTCTTCTCTGCGCAAATCCTGTCGTTTTAATGTCCCTGTCTAAACTAACCTACATTTGGTGCTAGTTTGAGGCGGGCTGGTTTTTGCTTCGCGGATTTTCACGCATCATCTGCGGCACGCATGCTGTCCCCGGCCCCTCTCTCTCTCTATAGCCACTACCTTTGTCTGTCTCTTTTGTCATTTTGCCTTTTCTTATCTGCACTGGCATCTACCTCTGCATTCTCTTCTTTTTCCCATCTTTGTGTTATTTACTCTAATTATATAATTTGTTCTCAGATGTGCTCTTAGCTTACTATGGTCTTCGTTCACTTCTTCTTTATCGTATCCCCTTTCCTTCATGAATAATTTATGCAGTTCCATCAGTTGTATTCCTTTTGGCAGTCCTAGATTTGTAAGTTTTACCTCCAGTGATATCCTTGTATCTCCATCAGGAATTACTTCTTCATGTCCTCTCGTTGCCAGGTATATTCTGACTATCTGTAAGGTTGCGTTCTCAGTCATCCTCGAGATAGCATATCTACCATTTGGTATTTGCCTTGTTATTTCTGTTATTCTGCTTTCCTTCAATATTTTTTTTCTCCTTCTCCTTATCTCTGCAATTTCGTTTGGTATCGTAGTCTCTGTAAATGTTCTTCTTTTTTCTTCTGTTTCTTGGTATGCACAATTGTCATGTCCTTTCTTATTTTTTTCTTTTTGGTCTTTTTCTCTGTTTTCTTGTTTCCATTTAGCTTCTCTCATCTCTTCCCTTTCTCTTCTATGGCTTTTAGTTTGTGTGTTTCCATTGTTTGTTTTTCTATATTCTTCTATTGTCAAACTCATCATTTTTTTTTTTTAGTACACTTGTTGCAAAGTTTTTTAACGCCCTCCATTTATTTTCATCTTTTAAGCATTTGTTAATGATTGTTGTTTTATCCACTATGCTTCTTAGAATATATTCTAGGTTTTTTCTATCTTCCTCCCACGCCTCGCATTCTACCAGAGTGTGTTCTGCGTTATCGTGTGTTTCTTCCTGACAAAATGTACACCTTTCTTCTTCATTTATTTTTTTAATTTTTTGCAAGAATTTTCCAAATGCTCCGTGCCCGGTCAGTATTTGTGTTGTATAATAGCACGTCTCGGGTTTCTTCTCTACCCATTCTTTTATGTCTGGGATTAATTCTCTCGTCCATTTCCCTTTTTCTCCTGTATCCCATTTTCTCTGCCATCTTTCCATAGTCTTCTCTCTTGCTCTTATCTTTGCTTCTTTTTTACAAGTTTCTTTCTTTCTTTTACAAGTTTTTTTATTTCTATTTTTTCCTCCACCATCATATCCGCGGGAGGTGTTGCCGCAATTACCTCTACTGCCTCTTGTGACACTGTTCTGTAAGCTCTACAAATCCTTGGCGAGCTTGCTCTTGTGGCTCCTCTTACTTCCTTTCTGTTTTTTTTTGTTTTCATGGCTTTTCCCATGTTTCTGCGGCGTACAGCAATTTGCTTCTTGCTGCCGTTGCTATTAGCCTTCTGCTTTTTTCTCCTGGACCTCCGTTGTTTGGCATAAGTCTACCAAGATTTCTCTCAATTTCCTTTGTTCCAATGACCGCTTCCATAACCTGTTCATTCCATCCCTTTGCTTCGAGTGTCACTCCAAGGTATTTGATTTTTTTTCCTATGGTTATCTCTTGATCTCCCACCTGTATCTTACCTGTTCCTCTATTATTCCTCTTAGTCGATAGCCTCAGTTTTTTGTGTTGCTAGCCTTACTTCTCATCCATATTTGTATCATATCAATTGCCAGCTCTAGTCTTCCTTTTAGTACTTCTATTTCTACGTCTCTACCTACTACTGCTATGTCGTCCGCAAATGCTGTTATTGACACGCCTTCCGGCATCTTCATTCGAAGTAACTCGTTATAGACAAGGTTCCACAGTTTTGGTCCCAGTGCTGAGCCCTGCGGTACCTCTCTAGTAAGTTTGAATCTTCCATTTTTGGTCACTAGGTTTCTGTCCTGTAAGTAGCTCCATATAATCTTGATTATTAGTCATGTAACCTGTTTGTTAGTTTTTGTACAGATTAACAGTCGCAAACTTTCTAATAAAGTTTTTTAATTTTTTAATTTATAAGTTTTTTTTACTGAACAAAACCAAATGCTATCTATTTATCACCATTCTATTTCTGAATTTAAATTGTTTAGCTGTAGTTGTCTTTATCTTCCTCACTATTATTTGATTTATTACTATTAACAAGACATTTACTGAATGTTTTCTATCTACATCTAGTTTTTCTGGTTTTTGTTTGTTATTTTCAAATCTTATATGTGCTTTATCTCTGCTCTGGTTGTTATTTTTTCAGTAGTTCCATTTCTTCAATAAAGTTACGACACATTTGTCAATGGACTGTCTTGGGTTTTTTTTTTGGTGGCTTATCTTGGTTAAAGAAGGCACTACTTTGCGTGCTGAAAGCTTTGCACTTGTTCAGCAGATGTAGTTTTTTGTTTTTTAGACACTCCTAACATAGAGGATCCTTTTAGGTTTTTATTGTATCTATGTGTTTGTTTAGGCTACAGTGTCTAGTTATGAGTCCTGTAAGCTTTTGAAGTTTTGTTCTATTTATCTGCATTGTTATAGTTTGTTTATTGTGTCATAGTCTTGTTTGGAGTAGTTGTGCTTCATTTCTTGTTGTTGTGTTGTTCAAGTTTACCACGGATTACGGCATTTTTTTGGAATGTATAGTCTTTTTGCATTTGTTGACCAGCTGATGTAAAGCCTGTTTGCAGGATTTTTCTAATTGGTATTGATGCAGAGGCAGAACTTTTAGAGCCTTGGCGAGTCAGACAAAATAAATATTAAAAAAATAAATAGATTTTTTTTGATATATTTTTAGCAGGTTGCGAAACATTTTACTTCTCTAGGGCCACTGCAAATAATTTTTCTACCCTACGGCTGCAATGCATAACTATCCGATCTATAATTTAAGCTAAAAACAGTTTTTTAGAGTGGGCAGGCATATGTCAGAAATGGAAAAATGGCAAAAACCATGAAACTAAGCAAATATATAAAGAAAACTTAAAAACAAAAATTGAATGTTTGGACCACACTAGCTATTACGAAGGTCAAAATGAGTTATTATTACATTTATATATATATAAAATATAATACAAAATAATTATATTAATCATATTAACTTAATTTGTTAATGCTGCAATATTGGAATAGCTTTGTATAATTACTTTTGACTTTTCATAATTAATATAAGTAGCACATTATTTATCGCAAATACTTATTGCTATCGTTTCTAGAACATTATAATGTATAAGACTGCTAATATATTTATTTGGTTTAGATTTAAAATAAATCTGTATTATAATTTGGTGTCGAGTTTATCTTAGTACTGCATTTTGCTTTGAAGATTCTTTCTCTAATTCCAGGTCAAGTTCATAAATATTTAGCCTATCTGATTGAGATCAAGTTTATTTTGAGTACGTTCGAAATATTATTTATGTCTTAATTATTAAGAAGCAACGGGGAATTAAGCAAATATTTACGAATAGACTTCAAGTGAGATTCACTTTGGGTTAAAATTTGTACTTTTAGTATTTAGTGAATCATTAATATTGGTTTGTAAAAGTATATTATAAAATAGTTCATATTATATATGTTGCTTTATGTTAACTAGTTTTTATTATTTGTTGGTAACAAATAAGAAAAAAAAGAAATAAATAAAAACATCGACAAAAATATTATTTTAGGTGTTTGTATTAAAAGGAGTTTGGCAAGCAGAAAAACCACGGCATTTTCATATTAATAACTATGTAAAAGTGTACAAATATATAACTGTTTTGTATTTAAATATGAAATAAATCAACTCTTGCCAAAATTAAAATATCGTTTGTTTACATTTTTTAAATTACAAAATACGTAATAAAACACAATACTTTTTATTTATAGATTAAAGGAAAACCAATATTAAACTTATGTTTTATTTTTGTCTGGCGCTACCTTTGTTTTTCTTTGTGAAATACATTTATATAAAACTTCTTCCTTATAGATCTCTACTCCCTCGACGGCAATACAGACGTCTCGCTTTTTTTATTAAGGATTTAAATCACCTGTTTTCCAATCATGTACAGCGGTATCAAGTTTATCAAATCAAATAACTCATTAAACTTAAATTAGGCAATATAATGATATCGTATTTCTTAAATTATTAAAGCATTATTAAATTTATCTCAATCATGATTGATTGAGATAAATTTAATAATGCTTTAATATATTTAAGAAATACGATATTTAATATTTAATTTAATTTATAAGGTGCTATTACTAACTTAGCTTGAAAAATAATCAAAACGTAATCTAAATATTATGACATTTTTAGTCGATGTTATGAGTTGATAGTTTATTTTAATGGAATCTACATTAGTATTGGTATTTCAAATATTAATGGTTTTAGGCATATTAGCTAACAATTTATTATTTACTGCTGTGATAAGAACTAATTCTCAGTATGGCCATAATAATTCCTCCATTTTTTAAATACTATTAAAATAATGCATACTGATTTATATAATCTATATAATAAAAATTATTTTACGTTTACGTATATACATATGTATAATAAATGAGAACTCTAGTAACTTATCATTTAAATAATGTATACAATTTTTTAAAACTTTTTTTAAGCGTTGACTACTGAAGTCAGTAGCTGCATATGAAATAGTAATGATCTCAGGTTAATAACCTGAAAAATCAATACAACTTAACAATTAAAATGTTTAAAATAAATAAATAATTACTAAAACTAATGTGCTAAGTATAAAAAATAAAATTTAAAATTAAAATCACAAATGTATAAATCGGTACCAGAGCCTAAAAAATAAATCTAACTTATCTAACATCTGTGTCAACGATATCGAAGTTGTAAAATACTTCGATGACAAAACCTTAACAATAAACTTACCGTTGTTGTAAAAGACTATGGAGCTTTAACGTGGATTAAACAATAAAAACAAAGAAATAAATATTGTTATTGTTATTTTTTGCATACATATATAAAATATATGGTATTATGTTAGACAAATACTTTAATATGCTATTGTGATGTTTTTGGTCAACCAAAAAATAACACAAATCTAACATTCCAATCAGATCCATAGTCTCCACAATTGACTCTTTTTTATACATTTGATTAACTTCTTACTAATATATTAACTAATAGCATAAAAATTAAACCTAAATACATAATACAAAATTTTATGGAACTTTCTACAAAACTTAATCTAATTAAACTCAACTCAACTAGTGATACACTTGTTTTACCAACCTATACACCAACGTGTTCATACCAGAAACTCTTAAACTTTACAACTAATATTTACAACAGAAAATACCGACTCCAATAACTGACATCATTAAATTATTATTAACGAAACAACTTGCATACAATATATAAAATGACAAATGGCCTACCTATTGGTGCATCCAGCTGTACTATTTTAGCAAATATATTTTTAAATTTTATCGAAAATATTATGTTTAGACGCTATGTAGTTTACATTTTTTGCATATTAAGAGGTTTTTAAAACCTATAATTAATTAATTTACACCAATACATCAATAAACTATACCCTAATATTGACTTTACACTAGAGTCTGAGATCTACAATAATCTAAACTTTCTAGATTGTACTATAACTAAAACCAACAACCATCTTGAGTTTAATATCTACTGGAAATCTACTGATCCAGGAATCATAACACCTTATGACTCCAACTACTGCAACTTCAATAAGCACTCTTCTTTCTACTCTCTCATACACAAAGCCGTTTCCATCTTGCTCACTTCTGATAACCAAAACCTTGAATTTAACATTATCAAACAATTAGCTTTATCAATAAATTTCTAAAAATTTCTATTAATAAAATTATCCATAAACATTCCTATAGACTGCAACTAAAAGATTTATCAATTACCATAGCCGACAATCATAACAACATCTAATACCGTAAACTCTCATACCATAACGACACAAGTGAATACCTTATAAAATTTCTTTGTAAATATGACATAAAAGTCACATTAGTATCACCTAACACTCCCAAGAATGCTATCTGTAATAATAGAACAAACAGACTTTATAAACTTAAAAAATCAGTAGTTACTAGTACCATATAAATAAATAAATTATTATAACCAGTAAAAGAAAACCCAAAATTTGGTTGGTTTTTTTTGAGGACTCCACCGTCACGTAAAAGTTTGACAAAACTATCGAGAATTCATTGTGAACAGTCGCAGTATCTGTGTCGCGAAATAAATTTATAACAAAGTTGGTTTTTAGTGAAAATTAATTATCAAGTTTAACATAACAATGTAATCGCAATAATGTGCTCTATCTGCACAAATAAACAAAAACTGTGTTAATAAACGACAATCTGAGATTTTTAACAAAATGTGTTAAATTTATAACAACATTGTGCTACGTAGTTTAAACATTAAAATATTGTGAATGATATTCATAGCGAAATAGAAAAAAAAGTGATAAAATTTTTATTGGAATAAAAATTAAAAAATATTTAAACATATAAATAAATTCTCTTAAAATAATGGATGAAAAAGAAAGTGAAGATAAGGATGGTTCTAATCTTACATGTTGTCTTAAAGTAAAAAAATTAAGTTTTTCTAAAAGAAATTCTAAAACTGTTATTTTACGAGATAACAAAATAAGCTGTTGCGGAGGAATAGATGCTAGTGTAAATGCAACTGCGCTACAAATGGAAAACAATTTGCTAAAAAAATTAATAAAAGAAATGGAAGATAAAAATAATTTATTATTGAAACTAATGGAAATGCATAAACCTGAAAAACCGTCAAGTATAAAGTGTCATATACTGAAATTTCAAAATTAATTAAAGAAACTTCAAAAAATTCAAAGCTAGATATCATAAATAAAATAAACCCAATAAAACTGTCTGCAGGCATAAAATTTATTAAGAAGGTTAAAGAAAGTGGAGTAATTCTTCAAGGCTAAAGTAAAATGTCAACAGAGAAAATATTACAAGTCCAGCAAAAACTACCGAATTACCAAGTATCAACAGCAACACCAAAAAACTCTCAAATAAAGTTGGTTGGGTTAAAGGAACATATTGAAAAATTAATTGAATGTTAATTGAATGCATAATAGCACAAAATAAAATATTATTGCCTGAAGACAAAATAATAAAACAAAAAGGAATTAATACATTTGCCATTCTAGAAATGAAATTGGAAATATATCACAAAATTATATTAGACAAACATTTATATGTAGGACATAACAGATGTCGTGTTTTAATCATGCAGGAAAATGCACCGTAAAGAAATGTTGCGCAGGATGTGATTCATACTGATTGCAAAGCAGATTTTATGAAATGTGTCAACTGTTCTGAAGATTATAGTTTTATCTTGATAACATCAATCACTAGGCGATGGATCTAAAATGTCCGATATTTAGGAAATGTCTTTAAATGAATACACAGAATAGCAATTACAGGATGATCAACAAAACATTTTACATATCAATAAAAATGTAACTAACTCTAAACTTTAAACAATCAGTTTATACAATCAAAATATGCAATCAATATCTACATCTTATGACACTCTTGTCAGCATAGTACAAAATGATAAAACGTGCAATTTTATTACTCTCTACCTGAGGAGCAGTTAATTACCTTCAATGTCTTTGGTTTCAGAATGATTTCAAGCTACTGTCGACAAACAAATGAGCATGGTGAAGATGCGGTTTATGCTTGTCAACACTTATCCAACATCATCAGAATGGACGTAAATGAATAAATTATTCATGAGCATACTCCAAACAAAAATTATGTAAACTGCTTTGACACTTTTGGAAGTAATTTTGAACAAACAGCAAATAACTTTATTAACTATTTCTCTAGAGCTCCGCAAACCTTATTGAACAAAATTCCAACCATTCCTTGTGATTTGACTACAATATCACAAAACAACAAAACCATGTTTTTAAATCTTTTGACCAAAGCTGAACTAATTCAAATTGTGAATGATCTAAAAAACACAAATACTGTTGGTATAGGTGACATATCTGTTATTGTAATTAAGATTGCAATACCTGTTATTGCTGGTAGTTTATGTAAAATAAATAACAACTGTTTTGAACAAGGACATTTTCCTAATGACCTTAATTAATCCAATATTTGAAAAAGGTAACAATAACGTGTATGAAAATTATTGTCCAATAAGTGTTTTAACATTTTTTTTTTAAATTATAGAGGAAGCATTATCTAATAGAATTGTAACTATTTTTTATTCTAATAATATTATAAATTTGAATCAGCATGGTTTTGTTAAATCTAGATCAACTGGTACAGCAGTATTTCAATTTATAACTTAAATTCATACGGCCATAGACAATCAAGAAATGCCATTGGGCATTTTTTACTTAAAATAATCATTTACAGATTGGCTTATCCAAAATAAATTATTTTTAAATAAAAATAAAACAAAATTATTGATTTTTAGAACTTTTAGAAGCAATACAACCTTACCCGAACAGCTAACAGTTGGTAATAATACTTAAAATGTAAACTCTGACTGCAACTTGATCAACATCTAACCTGGAAGCTGCATCTTGAAGAATTAAATAAAGAATCAAGTAAAAAATTAAACAAGACAATATACATTATGCGATTTATAAAAACTTATGCTAATCAAAACACAATGCGCATACTTTATTATAGTAACTTCTATTCAATATTAAAATATAGAATTATTTTTTTGGTCAACTCAGTTAATACTGACACTATTTTTAAAAGTCAGAAAAATATAATTCGTTTAATTCATAATATGAAGTTCATAGATTCTTGCAGAAATATCTTTAGACAAAATAGTATATTGACACTACCTGGAATATTTATAAACGAGTGTCTCAAGTTTATATTCAAAAATAAACAATATTTCTCCAATGAAGAGATGAATCATACCTGCAATACTCGATTTAAAGAAATTACTTACAAATTCTCTAAGCATAACTTGAGCTTAACAAAAAATCGGCATTGTATACCTGCATCAGTTTTTTTAATGCACATCCATCAAAATATTGTAAAATTAATAATTTGCTTTGTTTTAAGAGAGAAATAAATCAACTTTTAATTAATATAGAATCATACGGTTACAAAGGTAGGTTTGTTATTTCTCTAAAATATGCTTTGCCGTCGGAGAGTTATGACATGTTTGGCATGGGAGCTGCACGTTGCCAGTCAGATGATACTAGGAAGTAAAGTTTGTATGTCCTATGCGCACTTCTTTTGTATTTAATAAAGAGCAAACGGTACTACATCTTTTTTCAATATTTTAAATACTGTTATTTTAGTATATTGTGTATTGGTTTTAAAATAGGGGTTCTGGCATTACGACATAATAATCTTATGCTAGATAGAGAGATTCTATAGTTGGTAAATGTTTTCTATTTAATAATTATGTGCAAGTTGAATTTATAGGACGGAGCATAACTGAGTGTCATGAGAAAACGAGATACTGCAGCTTAAACCAAACTTTATAATGAATGTTAAGCTGTGACTAAACAGGGAAAGATAGTTTTTTTTGCAGCAAAATGATGCTGTTGCATGAACTGGCAGCAGACAACGGTTTTGCAACAATTGTCGTTCTTAAGTGAATTCAATTGTTTAAATAAATAAATATACGACGTATTTGCTCTGTGGGCAGTTGAGAAACAAAGCATTCCGTTCCTTCAATTTTAAATAAATTATTAGAAAAAGAGCTTTTTACGATTAAAAAAAAAACTGGCGACAAAGTGAAAATATAATTTAACTAATTAATATATAACGTGATTTCCCGGTGTGATAATAGATTAGTTAAAAAAAAAAAGGAAAATGTTATATAAATTTTAATATTGTACGTATATAATACTAACAACCATTGGTTTTTTGACTAAATTTATAGCTGAAACAGCTACACTGCCGATTTAAAATGAAGTAAAAACGTAAATTATTTTTTAAAGTAACATTTTGAGGGATAATTAAATCAATATAATAATTACTTTGAAAGGTATTTGGAAAATTAATGATCTAATTATCTGAGTGCTGACACTGACAAATTAATTTTTAAATGTTAATTTTTATAATAAATGTTATTAAATAATAAATTTGCAAACAATGTTGTTTTGTAATTGATATATTAATTCATTTATATTGTTTTTTGTCTTAATTAAATGTAAAGAAATGACAAAAGCAATTACATATATTCAATCAATAAGTAATTTTTTTTTATAATATGCAATTATTTTTTTTTTATTGTGTGTTTTACAGCTAATTTACATTGCCTTCGAAGTCCTAGGACTATTATTAGCTTTACATTGGTTGTATTCATTAATTTATGTAATATTGTAGACTAACTGACCCAAAATTAAATTAATTTAAGTCATAACCGTATATAAGCACTATAAACCTATTTATAGTAACAATTAAAAAAAAGATAGACAAAACCTATAATAGATTCAAAGTTGTAACAAGGAACTTTAATGCAAATATTAAAAACAACTCAGAAACTTAACAAAACATGCATTAATTGAAGAAAAATAATTTTAACTGCAAAACACTTTGAACAAGTAGAAGTATGTAAAAAAAAACAAAACTATACAATCTTAAAATTTGACAAAGAAATAGCGACTCTTGAAAATATATTTAAATGTAAAAATAAAATGAAAAAAAAAACGTAAACAAACAATAAATAATACAAATAATACAAAGAAAACATATCTTTTTTTTTTTTATTGATATTAATAATAATACTTCAAATAATAATTGTAATGTGAGGTTAATTACAAAAACGCCAATAGGATAAATAATTTCTTTATTTATTTAATCTTGTACGTTTCGGCAGAATAGCTACTGTCTTCGTCAGCACTGAAAAGAGTACGTTTTTTAATAGAACATAAAAAAAGAACTTTATAAATAATTATTACAATAATAAGTAATACTAGTAATATAAAAAATAAATAAAAAATATTATTATTACAATGTTACCTTAATTAATCTAATAGATTTGTTAAAATATAAAAATAATTTTTGTTTTGATAATGCGAGAGTTCTCTTTTAAAAGGCACATAATTATAACACTGTAAAAACTTAAACTAACACATTAATATAGGGTCTTAAAAGATAATTTGTACCCTGAGGAATTTGTATAAAATTAGTGTGTTGTATGTTTGTGTTCTGGTTTGTGAAAGAGCGACTATTTATTTAATCTGCGTATGTTTTATATACTTAATTTTTTTATGTATTTTATAATAATCTTATTAAAATTCTTCTTACAATTGGTATATATGCATAAATTGTTTAAAATATTTTACAATTAGAGTAATTAAGAGATGACAATTTAAATTTGTTTGTAAATCAAGTTAACGTATAAGTTGAGAGAGTTAATTATTATATTGAAAGTTTTTTAATTATGTCTAAAATTTAATTGTTGTCGTGGATAATTACAATTGTAATAAATTTTGATAAATTATATATAAAATAACGTTGAGTTTTTGTCAATGTGTAGCATTTCACTAGTAATTTGTTTTTTGTAGTTCTCTTCTACATATAAGATGCTAACATTATTAAAATCAAATCGGTGTCCTTCGTTGATATGATGGCTAGACAGTCCTGGTTTTGTTGTATTATTAGGGCAAACTCTTTGATTTATGCGATCTCCCAGTTTTTGTTTGGATTGACCAATGTATTTTTTATCACAATTGTTGCAAGTTATTGAATACACTGTATATTTTTTGACAAGATTGGTATTTGAAGTTTCTTACATCTTTATATGATTTACAAGTTATATATTTATCGGCGTGTGGAATTGAAAACCATAATTTTTGTTCTCTAAGTATGTAATTGTACACTATTGTTATAGAGTTGTTATTATTTAAAATTGAATTGATAAGTTTTTGTGGATAGTTATTGGCCATTAATTTAATTTTTAGAAGATATAGATTTTTGTTTCAAAATGTTTGGTTACTTAGTGGGAAATTTTTTGGTTTGATCATTTTAATAATGTAGTTTTTTTGAGACAAAGGATCTTTTGAATTATAGTTCAATATCCTATTGCTATCGCATGTTTTTTTTTGTATAAGTTAACTATTATTTTATTATGATCTTTAAGTAGTAATAAATCTATAAATGGTAAATAATTAACAAAATAAACCTTACATTACAATTAAATATTGACGGACAATAGAAAAATTACCAGAATAATTCAAATAATAAGTTTAAGTTGTAACTTAATTTTTTTTTAATAATGTTAAATTAGAGATTAATTACTATAAGTAATATAAAAGACGCATTGAAATATAAATAAACTAGCAAAATAATTTCCAATGTTAATTGGAAAATAATAAGCAACATATAAGTAATAAAACTGACAAATTCAGCGATAATAAATTAGAAATAAATACTTAATCATAATGATATGTTAACACTATCTAATTATTATAATTTGCATTTTATAAATATTTTAATAAATAACGCTAGCAGCTTTATTAATGTTTTATGTTGTTAGACAAATGCGTGGATATATAGGGTTTTCCAATAAAAGGTTTCATTTTCATATTAAAAAAAAACGGGTATATTTTAAGAGAAATCAATAAATGTTTATTTTATTGTAAAGAGGAAGGCATGCCATTAACATTTGAAAACGATATCTGTCAAATGGCCGCCACGGTTACGGTTGCAGTACCACAATCTTTTCATGAAATTTTCCATGACCAATTTGCACATTTGCGGCTGTATGTCCTCGGTAACTACACGAATTCCATTTTTAAGGTTTTGAATCGATTGTGGAGCATTGGCATAGACTTTATCTTTTACGTGGCTCCAAAGAAAAAAATCGTTTGTGGAATGTCTTATTTTAAAGATCGACGAGGAATTGATAAACTTGGGTTTTCTTCAACACTACGGGCTACATCAGCAATATTCTCATGTGTTCTTGAGCGATGCACACTGATTTGATTTTTCACATCACAAACTTGTCCCAACAGCTCAAATTTTTTCACTAGTTTTACTATTGCCAGTTGTGAAGGTGCTTTACGACGACCAAAAAGTGCTTTTGTTTTTCAAACTGTGACTGAAAATTTTACACCATTTTGTAGTGAATTTAAATAATTTCAATGCGATGTTGAAGCGTGTATCGTTCCATTTTTATTAAAGGCGTAGTTTTTACTTATCGAATGTCAAAAGATAATAGCTTCGAAATTGTCAGCTGCCCAAATAGTTTGCTATTCAAAATGAAATTTTTTATTGGAAAACCCTTTAAACTGGATACCTGACTCTTTATGTTGATGCGTTTTTATAGTGAAGCAAATTATATTACGGCGGCAATTTTACGTGTGACTAAATAAGTAATGCAACGTAAATATTAAAAACATTTTACATTTTATTATTTTGGGGTTCTATACATTTAAAACATACATTATATGTCACTAACAGTAACAAGAAACCATTTAAATGATCCGGACAAAAACTGATTAATTGGATCCGAAGTTAAGACAAAAAATGTGTTTTTAATAAACAATTAATATCTTTTAAATTGATTTAACAACTTAAGTAAAATTTTTGGACAACATTTTTGCACATATTACTGACGTTTTATTAAAATAGTCAAACTTTGTATATGTAGTGGTTTTTTCAGTACAATAACTTGAAAAAAAAAAACACTTAAAAATTCTTAAATAATGTAAACCTGCACAACTTTTTTATGAGCAATAGAACAAAAACTGGCAACAATCGTAAAATAGCACAAAATATAAGCCATTTACATGGTGTAATTTTTTTTTGTAGCTTTTTTGCAAGTGACATCTGCAATGGAAATGATGTTTTATATGCGTAGCATATTGAATTAATTCCTCTAGTGCAATTATCAACTAAAATAAGTTTTAACATTATATACATTATATGCATTGCGTATATGGTAATAAAGTTGAAGTTTTGTAAAAATTTCAAAATAATTGTTTTGCAAAGTGTTATTTTGAAATTTAAATCTTAATTTGATTTTTTGCACGCCACTAATTCAATTACAAACCAATTTTTTTGAAACTTTTACAAAACTTCAACGTTATTATTATATACATAATGCATATAATGTATACATGTTAAAACTTAATTTAATTGGTAATTACTCTAGAAAAATTAATTCAGTTTATTTAAGATACAAGAAATCACTTCTATTGCAGATGGCACGCACATAGTTTAGTTTAGTTTACAAATAAAAATCTAAATGCTTTACGTAAATGACCTATGTTTGGTGATGCTTTACGATTGTTGCCGATTTTTGTATTGTTTTACGTAAAAAAGTTATACGGGTTAAATTTTTTAAAAGAATATTTTGTTTCAATTTAGTAGATTTGCTTAGAAGATATTAATGTTTTATCACAATTGCATTATTGGTCTTAACTTTGGACTCAATTAACCAATTGTTGTCCGGAACATTTTAATAGTTTACAATGTTAGTAGCATATAATGCTTGTTTTAAATGTTTTAAAAACTAAAATGATAAAATGTAAGGTGTTTTTAATACATATTTAATATTAGCAAATTACTCGCAAAATTTTAAATATATTTAAAATATTTTGCGTCATTTTATAAACACGAGTCAGGTATCCAGACAAATTTCAACTAGTTGTCACTAAATAGAACTGTCTTGAATCACATAGAAAACGTAAATTTATATTAATATTGTTTTTTCAAAAGACTGTGGTATTAGATATTTCTTATTATATTGTAAGTTTTCCACTGCTTTTGCTATTCATATTAGTCTAGTCTGAAAGAATTACGTATTTTTTGCAGGCTATAGTTGCTACTTGTAATTTATTAAAACATTTTTTTGCTTGTCCTATACATATACCTTTTTGTATAATTGCTCTCAAAAAGAGGTGTTTCTTATTTTGTTTTGCCATTTAGATGCTCTTCTCTAAAGCTCAGTACTTTGCTATTATTTGAGTTTGTGGGTTTTAAAAACACTTTATTTTTTAAACTTTACATTTATTAAACACTTAATTTTTATTTTATACTTTTGTATACATGAACTGTTAACTTGTTAATATTTCATACTTAGATATTAACTTTTAATTAAATATCTATTGACTTGCTCATAATTAATATGGAGGACATTACAAAGATATGTGTGTTGTGGGTTACATCTTTAGATCTTAACTAACTTGCTATATTTAAAACATTAATATATTTTATACTATTATCTAGCTAAGCAACTCAATTAATATTTCTTAAAGAGATAAAACATATTGTGTGCATTTAAATTGCACTATGGCAAAGAGAACATTATACACTACTATTAGTCTATTAATTAATGCCTAGTTTTAATTTAAAAAAAAGTGTTATTATATTTGAGGTCAGTTAACTCAAGCATGTTAATGCTTTTTGTGTGCCCTGAAGTGTTTCCTGGTCATGCTGCCTCAACGCAAATGGCCATGCGACTTCTTGCTTTTGGTATGTAATACTTAAGTTATTACTATTCAAATAAACTTAAAATAATTAACGGATTTGTGTTTATATAATTATTTATTGGATTATAAAAGATTTAGGGCCGTGATATCCACCTCCTAATAAAGTACATAATAAACTATTAGCTACATAACCTAACTTTTAATTTAATTAAATGTCATTTATATTCTAAACACTTCTAAGCAGCTAGTACATTATATGCTTAATGTTTTTATTTGTTATAAATGCATATGTTAAGCGTGTATTTAATTGGCTGTCTATAGGTTTTAATAAAGTGAATTAAATAAAAAGTTTGGTTATTCAGCTAATAGTTTATTAGGTACTTTATTAGGAGGTGGATATCACGGCCCTAAGAGTAATAAAATATAATTTTGTATGTACATACCGGCACACCCTATATAAAGTATTGTTTACTATTTATATGTAAACCTTTCTTTTTTTCTTTTTTTCTTTCATATATTTTAGTTTATTACCTTAACCTTTGTTTTTTTCTTGTTTGCACACAATTTATATGTTTGATCTATCTCTTTAGGTTATTAAATCATTACATTCACACCTTTTCTACTTTCTGCAAACAAAACCCAAATGAATGAATTCAACTTGTTTTCCTATGTTTGCGTCTTTGTCACTTTTTCAACGCTTTACATTTTTTAATATATTACTTCTTATTACAGCAGCTATTCGTTATCGGATCTTAGCTATTCACAACACAGTTTTTATTTTATTGATCGCATTACGGAATAATTCAGAGGTTGTTTTTTGACCGGGTCACTTCCTGCCGTAAACCTATTTTTGGAGTATAAGTTGTAAAATTTTGAACTTTTTTGGATGTCTTATCTTTTGGCCTAAATACTCCATTTTTTTTTGTTTTCCCGTTTCCATAACTTTTTTCTATTTTCATCTTTTGTAGGACATTTTCGTTAGTAATATGTCTTATGTCTCACTTTTTTTTATATCTTAAATCATTCAGTTTTTTTGTCATAACCTGATTGCAGTTTTTGTCTCTTATACAGTTTTCAATTTACTTAATTTTTTTAATACTAAAGGTTTCTCTTACAGAACACTTTTTTTCCAGTTTTAATGTATTTCTTTCTAATAATGTTTATTATATTTTTTAGATAAACTATATTCACAAAAATTATAACACGAGGAATTATTACGTAGTACTGGATGATTTTAGTATGATTTAGGATGTGTTAGTTATGAGAAGGGATTTATTTATAATATGTGTTAACGATGTCAACATAAAATATACTGATATGAGTAATAGATGACGCTCTTTTATTAAATTATTTATCTCATAACAAAATATACTTTTCTGTTTGTTGATGTTACTTTATTCTTTGTTAGTAGTTATAACAAAGAGTCTGTTATTACGCAAGCAAATAATTAATTACTAAAATTATAAAAATGGATAAACTCAAATATTTTCTTAATCCTACCAAATTTATGTTTTACCTGATACTCTTAGCATTTATTAACTGATATGATTTATTCATTAATATGTTTATAATGCTTATTAGACTTTTTTTTTCTTTGCAATTTAGAACTTTGTCTTGTTATCTGCTATTTAGTTTTTCCTTGATGCTAACGTCTCTCCATCTTTCTTTAGGTTGGTCATTTACTTTAGGGCTTTTTGCTGACGCGTCAATGCTTCATTAACTTTAATATGGGTTTTGCTGTTTCTGTTTAGGTCGTGCATGATTCTGATTGTATTTGTTGTTTCTTCTATGATAACGAAAGATACCTATGATGTTCTGACTTGCATCAATTTTTGACCTGTTTTTTTTTGTATGTTTCTATGTTGTGGCTTATTTTTTTAGGCTATTATGCTAGTGAGTAATTTTTTAAAGATATTTACCAGTGTTATTTGATTCTTTCTAGTATGCAGGTTTTTTAATCTTTTGAGAGATTTTTTCTTCATGGATTATTTTTTTAATTTGCTTTTTTTTCTACAACAATTGCGCCATTATTTTTAATTACATTTGGCGTTTTTTATTATTTGTTAACTTTTAGTTATTGACTGCACGTGTTCTAGTATTATTTTAGGTTGGTGCGGTGATCCGATTTGTCATATTGTCTTTATGATTGACTTCATCTACTCTATTTTTTGAAATATGTAACTCACTTTTCAAGGCTGATAGTCGTCACAAAAACAAAACAATTAACAAAGAAGTGCTTTTTTGTTAATTGTTTTGTTTTTGTTCCTACAGATTGTGTTGCATTTTAATTTAAAAATATCTTAGTATTGTGTTTTTAATTTTTTTATTGGTTGTTTACACGATTTTGGATTTTTTATAATTGTTGTGTGTTGACAAAAATCAGAAGACACCCACTTCTGATTTTTGTCTTTGTCAAAATATTTCACTTTGTTTGCAAACCAGGGTTTATTGTTTTTTTTTATTATTGATGTTTGATTTCCTAATTGCTATAGCTTTTCTGGCAATTGATAGTATGTTTGTTTTTAATTTGCCACATGTTTACATTGTTACAGAGTTGTTTGTAATTTTGTTTTTAGAATAGTATTTTTGTGCTTTTGTTGCTGAAGGATTTGATGTTAAATTTGGATATGTATATCAGAGGCTTCTTTATATAGTTATTCTTTTGACAATACTTGCGTAATGTTAGGTAGTGTTGTGTTGAAGCATTTGCGGAGGTTAATACCCTATCATCTAATATTCCATTTGGATGTATATTTTTGTTAGTTATTACGAGGTCTATAATAGATTTTTGCTCTCTTGTGTTTTTAAAACTATAATAATATAGCGTTTTGTGGTCGAAGTATGTGATGTTGATTTGGAGTTCATGTTGTGTGCAGGTAGTAAATTTTTTTCTGTGTTTATTGAATTGCTGCATTATTTTTGGAATTGTGGATTTTGTTAAGGTCTTTTATCAGGAATGTTTTTTTGTTTGTTTTTGGGTATCATATTTAATGTGTTTTCTAGTTTTTCAAATAATTGTTTTCTTTTTTCTAGACGCTTATTTATATTGAATGCGTATACGTTTAAAAAGTTTAAAGTATCTTTTCTTAGTCTAAGACTGATTTGCATGATGTTTTCGTTAATGTATTTTACATCGTTGATTAGTTTATTCATCCGTGTTCCAAGGCTTTTTTGAAAATTCTAGTAGCATTTGGTTTTTTTTACAGAGGTAGAGTGCTAGACTGGTATACCACCTTTCTTTGTTTATTTGTGCCTGGGACCAGCAACGAGAGCTACTCAACCCACCCACTGGCGATAGTAGACAGACATTATTATATAATTATATTTGTAAATATAAATATAATTTTAGATCAAACTTTAATAGTTGGTAAAACATATATTGTTTGATCCAAAATTATAGCATTGAAAGTTTATTTTTTCTTTATAATCGAAACAAAGAATGTGCGCAATTTCATTTGTAACATATTCTAATTGTTTTAACATTGCTATTGCACATACTTCTCGCATCGATTATAAAGAAAAAATAAAACAAGTTTTAATATTTTAAGCTTTAATTGTGGCTTTAATAAGTTTTTTAAACAATTTTAAAGTTTGACCTACTACCTATATATTTATAATTATAAATACATAGTGTCAAAACTATAAATTATTTTTTTTATTTAGAAACATCTAATGCACCCTGATAAAAGCTGCAAAACTTGAATTGTATTTGTATGTGTATTTTGCTCGATGGCAAGTTTGCATAAGATTGCAATAATTAATATAATTTACGCCATTTTATTATTTTGAGTAAAGCGAAAAAAAAATCATTGCATTCCAAAATAATATCAAATTTAATAATGATTTTTTTTAACATATATAGAATTAGTCAAATATTAATTCTATATGTTAAAATAACAATCATTATTACATTTAATATTATTTAGGAATGAAATGTTTTCTTTCGCTTTACTCGAAATAGTAAAATGGCGTTTGTCCGATTTTGCAACTAGATAATTCAATTTTTGTAGTAGTTCAAAATTTCCAGATACATTATGAACAAATGTACTAACACAACAAAAGTTATAAGAATTATATGTTAAAATTTCAACATTTTTTTAATTATAAATATATGTGAATGGGATTAACCTGAAATGGATCATTTTATTTCTAGTTTCTAGTTATTTTTAATACATTTTCGTATACTAGCAAACTATCAAATCGGAGTTATATACCTACATTTTATTCTACTAAAGTCTGAGAGAAAATTAATTTACGCGCAATGGTTAGTCCTTCTGAATTTCAAATGTACTTCCAGTAGAATTTTCGATATAATTTTATGCGGACGTGTTTGTTTACTTATTGAGGGACATTCAAATGTAAATTTTATATAAAAATATCAGTCAGCTTGTGATTATCGAGATTGAAAATGTTTATAGCAAGGAAATGTGGTCGTTCCATATGAATGAAGGGTGGATATTATAATAAGTAAATATTTGCATTATTAGATCATAACTTCAAAATATATTATAGTATTTTACCGTATATGGTAAAAGGGAGCGATTCATTATAAACTAATAGACAAAACAAACTAAACCTACTTTGTTTATTTAATGATTGCATTGAATTGATAACAATTTATATTGTAAATAATAATTCAATTAGTTTATATTGAATTTTAGTTTTGATTAATAATCATTTGACAATTGAATTGCAACAAATAATGCTTATATACCCACTTGCATAGATTTTGCAGTTTTTCTATTAAAAATAAAGAATATATTTTTGTAGCTACTACTTCCATAAAACTTCATTGATTTATTTAAAAAATATGCAACTCTATATAATATTGTTTTTAATAAGAACGAAACAATAGTTTTATATCAACAATTGATTAATTAAACTAAATTATGTAATTATACAAACAATCATAATTAAATTTTAATATAATAATTGCATTATAATGTGGTTGAAATAAATTGAGATAGAAATTTAATCAAAATCGACCAGCTCAAAGCAATATTATAATAACGAGTTATTGGGATATTGGTTGGTATTTTGAAAGATAAAATCGATTTTTGAACTAATCTTAGTTTTGCGCTTATATGTTAGCGTAATAGAAATTCTAATTAAGATGCATTAGTTTATTTTAAATAAATGAGTTTTTTTAAATTAAACTGATTCTTTTATTTTTAATTTGTAGTGTACGATCCACTTTTAGTTGGGATCCGATTCAAACTTAATGACTACTGATTGGTTTAAAAACATGTATATCTTTTAATAATGGTCGTTGAGTGAGGAAATATTACAAAAGAGCAAGGCGTACTCGTGTATGCAAATTATAAATGTATTTCTCTAGCTCACACTCAAGCTAGCAACTATCCCCGAATCTTCTACCTAATATTCCCAATTTATTATATTATATTATATATGGAAATGCGTAAGGTAAATTTTACTGTACTGACGGTAGTAAGGGTTAAACAATTTAAACGGTTTGCAAGTTGTCCAAACGGTCCACACAAACAAAATTTATCATAACCTAAGTATGATAAATTTTGTTTGTGTGCGCAGTAATTTGTTTGCGTGTTTAGTTTAAACGGTATGCGTCCTGTGCCGAAACGGACTTAGGGCATCCACTTTACATATTTCATGGAAACGTGTTAATTTGTGTTTATTATTTGATTCACCAATGGTATCTTTATGACACATTGAGAATTTAGGTAGCAAATTATAGAATTATTTCTACAGACAATAAATGAAATTGTTTAGATATACTGTTATGATTATTAAACGTTATTATATTTTTAAAATAAAAAAGGGCATTTACTATTGTTTGGTTAGTGATAATCATGGTTATTAATAGCCAATGGAATAAATTACGTGTGTATGACGTAGTAATACTAACTTGGAATACACATATATCATGTATATCTCTTATTTTTTACGTATCGTAATTCCATTCGTAATCTTAGTAACGATATACACTTTTATTAATATTAAGTTGTTTCAAGTTAATAAGCAATCTAATCTGATTCTGAGGTTAGTTTTATATTTTTACGTTTATTAAATGTATTAATAAACTAATAATAAAGTTAAACATAGCTACTTAATTACTCAAACATTTCTCGAGGTTTAACTGTAATCTCTGACTTATTTAAAGTTTCGATTTATTGTACAATTTTGAAAACAATAATTGGTTTTGTAGAACGAATTATTTATACTTTTTATTTTGCATCTTTTATTCATTAAAATCAAAAATTGATTAAGTTATATTGAAATTATTTTACTTGTCAAACCATAAGGTCTTAAGTATTGATTAAGAGCTTCTAAGCGCTACAATTTGAACAGAAACAATAAAGTAATACAAAAAACATACATAAAAAATACTTTATATAAATTTATTTTATTTATTTATAAACGTTTACTTATTGAGATGCGAGGCGTTTTGTTTTTCATTAATTTACTTTTGATAATTATTAATATTTTAGAAGTCTTTTATTAGGTTTAATTGATATTTGGCAGGTTGAATGCTAGTAATAAGAGCTGTTTTTGTGTCATTACATGCTGCTTGTTTAATCCAGAGGCGTCTCTAGGTGCATTTTTTTACTGTCTAGTATTTGTACTTTAATAGAAGAATAAAAAATACATTTTTTTGTTTGTTGGACTATTTGCTGTACCCCGCTACAATTTAGAGTTACAAAATAGCGTTTGCTCTGCATGCGTTAGTTTTACGTAGAATTGAGTAAAAGTGTCACTTAGTGTTATGCTTTGAATTGACAATTTTTTTTTTTAAATGAATTACACTAATAGTGAAATGAGCGATATGCATTTTGTGTGTGGTTTTGTCAATGGTAATGCATTATCAGCTAATAAAAATAATAATCATAATATTTATTATCCATGAACAGCATATACATACATACATACATACATACATATACACAAATATTGGTCAAGTCAATATACATTACAATAATAAACTATAAGACATCTGACAAAGAATAATACAGTTTATCTAATAGAAACACTTTTAATAACGATTTAACATTTGGTGTATTTTTAATTTTAATTGGTAGGTTATTAAATAATTTTGGTCCAAGTACATCTGTTGAAACATATTTTACATTAAGGCATGGGTAATTTACATATATATCCGTATTTTGCCATGTTGGATATGAGTGAATCATATTTGCTGTTTTATAATTATTCTTGTTTTTGAAAGTAAAATTACATAGTTCATAAATAATTAAACATGGTAGAGGTAATATTTTAAATTGCTTAAACAATGGTTTACATGAAGTATGTTTTGTAACACTAGCTATTCATCTTATAATACGTTTTTGTACAATAAAAATTGATTGTGCATGATTAGAAGGTCCCCAAAAACATAAACCAGAATAATAGACGGTTATCAGTTGTGAATTAGTTAAAATAGTCTTTAGATTTCTTATTTGGTAACAAACCTTATTTAATGACGTGACCTACTGTACCACAATGAATATGCCAATCAAGAGTATCAACGATATTAATGCCCAGAAATTTGGTGTAATCACTTACAATTATAGGCTTTTTATTCAATTTTATATTTACATGTAAATTAGTTTTACATTGTTTTGTATGAAACCTTAAACTTGAAGTTTTAGTAGAGTTTACATAAAGTTTGTTGTAGTGAAACCAGTCACTAAACAATTGAAGCAGTTTATTAGATATCTGTTCTAATATAGAATTTGAAAGATCTCTAACAATAGTAGATGTATCGTCTGCATACATGAAGATTTTATTAGGTAAAAATGTAGCTAAGTCATTGATAAAGATTATAAATAATATAGGTCTAAGAATTGATCCTTGTGGTACCCCCAACTTTACAGTTACTTTGTTTGAAGTGAAAGTCGTACATGTGCATTGATCATTTAATTTAACAAACTGTTGCCGGTCTTAAAGGTAAGAGACAAACCAGTCGTTAGCAACTCCTCGTATGCCGTAATTGTAAAGTTTATTTAAAAGCATAGTATTATCAACACAGTCAAATGCGCGGCTTAAAAATATTCTAACAGAATATGTGCTGGAATCAAGGGCATTTGTAATAGATTAATAAAATGATTGAAATGCAGACATTGTAGAAAAGTTCTTATGGAAACCATGCTGACTGGCAGATATTATATTAAATTTGTTTAAAAAATGTATGAGACGGTTTTGCATACAAGACTCAAAAACTTTAAAAATGCAAGAGACAAGAGCTATTGGTCTATAGTTTTCTTGAAGTAGTGATTACCTTTTTTGAGTATAGGAACAATGGCACAGGTTTTAAATTTTTGCGGCAAATTGTCCAACCTCAAAAGAACGGTTTATTAAATATGTAAGCGGTTTACAAACATGTCGGGATACTTGTTTTAACAGAAAATTTGGAATTCCGTCTGGACCTGCTAAACGCTTATTTTTTAAGTTTGAAATTATTGACAACATTTTGTTTTTGTCATACGGATGCAAAAAATTTTTTTTCTATAAATAAATAATCTCTAATTTGATTATTACTTACTGAAATACTATTTGTAATTCGTATGGGTTTTTCTAAAGTAACCATTTAGCAAATTACATACTTCTTTAGGGTTTGTAATAATTTTTGAATTAGAAGTTATAGAAATGTTTTTATGGTTATTTTTTTATTGGATAGTTCATTAATAACATTTCTCGACGCTTTGGAAATGTTGTCAGAATTTAATATTTTGTTTTGATATTAATTGCGTTTTGTATCAGAAACTAACTTATTATGTATATTTTTAGAGTTTGTGTAAATTTTTTTAAACTACGGATTGCGTTGTTGTAGTAAGTATAAATTATGTAGATTTTTGTTTGAAATTCTGACAGAATCATTTAGCCATGATTTGTTATTGTTTAGTCTATTATCAACAATAGGAAATTATTAAAATAAAAATATAAAATGTTATGAAAACTGTTAATTTGTTCGTTAAAACTCTTTGCATTAAACATATCGTACTAGTTTTTATTTTGTAAATGATTATTAATTTTATTATGTTATCATTATTGTATGATTTAGAACTGTATTTAATATTATTATTTGACGGCACTAATATATTTGTTTTAAATAGTATAGTATATCTTAATTGTGTAATACCACATTATTTAATGTTTGCTCATCATCGAATCAATGAAACTAGAAGTTTTAACAAACTAATCGCTGAAACGGGGCTTACAATTTCAACTCAGCAAGTTTTTTAAAGATTGGTTTTTTGTCGATGGATGTTAAAAAGAAGTGTACAAAATACTTTTTACCGATTTTTTGTTTAGAAAAAGTTACTTTTAATATCGTTGTCTGCTGTTGCGTCTTAAAATCAGTATTTATTTTTGAGCTTAAAGTTGTGGACTTTATTATTAAAAATGAAATTAGCGTTTTTATACTCTATCGACCTCACCAACCTGGTTCTAGCAGGCCGAAGGTCCTTCCGAGTATGGAGTGATTAAATGAGGCGAGATGATTATTGTTTGTAAATTTGTTTGTCGCTGAAACCATGAATGCCAAAGCGGTTAAAGCTGTGAACAAATCACAAACTATATACGGCAGGGAAGGATTTGAACTCAGGACCCCCAGCACTTTATTATTATTATCATAGAAATTGCAAATGTGGTTAAGTAATATTCACATATAAGATTAGACAAAAAACGGTGCTAACTTACTTCTACGTATTATGTTAACTTTAGAAGAGAAAACATACTTGATTCAATGTATGGTAATGGTGATCTTTTGCTCTTTGGTGAGATGATTTTAACAAATTTAATGAAAAACATCAAGAATTTTTTTTATAAAACTAGTTTCAAATCAAATGTTAAAAAAAAAACGAGAAAATGAAGATTAGTTTTAGTTTTTTATTCATTTGAAAAAAAAATTGAACTTTGCGTAAAAGAGCTGCACAAACTTGAATTTTAAAGAGAACAAAATTTAACCCATTACACTATATTTTAGAAAATCTTTTTTAATGTTCCGATTAAGTCAGCATGGACATTTATTTGTGTGTATTTTATTACTTCAAACGGTTAATTTACTCAGAAACAATATCAATTTTTTAAAAGAAAGAATTGTTAATGCGATATAATCTATATACTTAGAAGAAATAAAGAAAAAAATATGACAAGTTAAAAGGTCGTATTAAAATATGTGCGAATTTAAGTGATTTGTTTTAATAAATTGTTTCAACTTTTGTTGTATATATATATATATATATATATATATATAACCTCTTAATAAAGTTAGGTGTCGAGGTGTCGGACACACCGAGCCACAGAGAAGACAAGTGTATGTTTGAAAGCCTATATGAGGTAACGGACCCATATTGGGAAGAACGCTACGCTCGGCATTACTTTGGGGTCACCCATCCAAGTTGTGGCCAGAGCGGCCGTTGCTTAACTTTCGTTAGCGCTGGTATTTGTACATGCCCTCTCTGCCGTACTGCATACGTAAATGATAATGTTAAATTAAGTAGTAGTAACAGTTACGGAACGAACACTACCAAACGCGCGTCCAAATGCAACATTGGAATGCCGATGCGATCACCTCTGTCTACTATAGAACTCCTCCGATCGTTTGGTCGTTCTCTTTTCAATCGGTTCTTTTACAAGCGTTTGCCAAATTTTGGTACCCTCATCTTAACTAATTTACCATATATTTCACTTGGTTTAAGAGATTTTTCATCCAAGTTTTACGTTTTGTGAATCAATTTTTTTGTAATGAGTATAGGTTTGCTGTTGAATGTTAAGATTTATTTTTGGTGAAATAAATGTGATGTTTGGTCTGTCTTTGAAATTAACTTGGAGAAGTGATTTTTCCAACTGCTAGGTTTGATCAAATTTATTATTTATTATAAATCTTCATAATTTTGTACAGCATTGTCTTTATTTATTTTTTTACATTTTTGTTCTTTCTTCAATTACTATTTTACGTGTTTTTACCTTTAGTTTTTTATTTTTGTCTTTGGAGTGAATTCATTTTGGAAATAATTCATTTTAAATTTTTGTTTGAGATTTTATTTTATCCGAATGCATCTTCACTTTCACCTAAGACTTTTATTGATGCTTCATGTATGTTTTCTTGTATATGTTTATAAAGCCTTTCTTTTGATGTATTTTTATGCTGTTTTAGTTTTTTATTCAACCTTTTTTGATACAAGATGTTAGAACTTGAATGTTTGAGATTGGTAGTGTTATATTGTGAAAATAAGTTTTGTTTGATACAAATCATCACATTTATTTTCGGTAAGTGCGTAATATAATTTTTGAATTTAATAGATGGTGATCCCTACTACAATTTCCACCTCTGTATACTCTCACGTCTAATATTTATATTTTTTTGTCTTATGATTACATAGTAGATTATTGATTTCAATTTACGAGTGTTTTGAGTTCAAGTGTATTTATGTGTATCTTTTTGTTGGAAATTGCCATTTGTTGCACAAGTCTATTAACCTTTTTCTATTATTATTTAACGTGCCTTCATTAGGACTTACGATATTGTCTTTTATTGAAATTTTCTGCTAATATTACTTTTCTAGTTGATTCAATTAAAATTATCAAATTTAAAGGTTAACAATTTATGACACATATGAAATTGTTAATTTAACCAACTATAACTTTTAAAATACTAATTGTCTATAAAATACTAGATGGCAGATTTTGACAAAACAAATATGTTGTTTGACTTACTAATTCAAAAGTAATATTATTAGCACATTCTTAGACTTATCTTAATGATAGGATTTATAATAAAACTATATAATTCTTTTTACATTTGTTATTAAAATATTTGACAGCAATATAAAAAAATAAACTTGTTTATTAAATGACTTCCTAGAGTGCAAAAGAAGATTTTTTCGATATTTAAATATTTTCTAATTTAACATTAGAAATATTTTCCTATGCTTTTCTCTATCAGAATAATATTGATTGTGTACAATTTGGTTAACATTATTTACTTACACCAACATTAATTTAACAGCAAGTTTTTATTTAAACTATCTTTTTCTACTTATATATTGCCCGCATTATAACTATCTATTTCTGCTTCCACATTGTCAACATTCTTTTTTCAATACTTGCTTTTTAAATTCCAAAATGTGATATTTAGAAATAACTTAATATATCACTACAACATAAAAATATCCCGCTATTATTAATACAAATCGATTAATGACTTTAACCGTCCTACAGATATTACAACCGTTTCTTCAATTACTGAATAGAACCAAATAGTAAGAAAATGCCATCATAGTGTATTGACTTTCATATCAAATAGAGAAGGTAAACATATCGGCTGTGTAATACATAAAGAAATAATAATCGACCATATCATAGATTCGAAAAATTCTATCGGATACATGTCCTATCAGAACGAGTCCGGATATCACCCGGAGCGTATCTATTCACTTTGTACATGCGAAATCGCATGAAACCTGCTCGGAAAATATATGTATTCAACTCTCGTTCGCACGCTCATAGCGAATAAACGGGAAAGAAACCCTTCAGTGCCAGCATATGGAAACTCAATATTGAATTGGTACGTATGTTTGTTATACGAACGTGATCATACACAGTCTTATTAAAGTTTTATGATCATGTAAGAAAGAGCATTGTATGAATTTTTTTTATTACATTAATTAATATTTCTATGAAATTATATTAAAACGTAAACATGTTGATGTATATAAGGAATTAATTGCGTATTAATAATAAGGAAAAGTTAGAAATATTATTTGTTTAATTTTATATATTATATGGCCAGAGGAAAATATTAGTTGAATATAATTAATCCAATATTTGCATTAACACGATAGCTATTGAATTGCGGGAAGTGTATACACGTTTTCCTTCGTTCTACACTGAAGTAGCTTGTTCAATAATTAGCGTCAGCTTACTGACTGATTGTTTTATTGCACACTTTTTTAATGAAAAAAAAATCTATTTTAAGCGTTTTTATAAAAAACTTCTTTCACACTAGAGATTCTGGGTTTGATTGTTTCATCAAAAATTAATTTTATATACATTTATCTTACTTTATTGCATCTCAAATCATAAATGTCTAGTAATTTTTTGTAAAATACGTAATATGACATAATTATTAAAGTTAAATTTAATTGTGAAACAGTATATTGGGATACTAGGTTGGTAAGTGCATATTTGACAAATTAAGAAAACGTTAGAATGTTTCAATTTTTGAGATTCTTGACAAATCTCAAAAATTGAAACATTCTAACGATTCGAGTATTGCATACTATTTTTTTGCATAATTGTTTTAACAGTTTCAATAAACAAAAAAATAATTTCAAAGTTTGTTCGAAATTGTTAAGTTGCTGTATACATTTTGTAGCATCCGTTGTGTTGTTGTCGGTTGTGTAAATTAATTAATTAAAATTGGCAAATATTAATTTAATTAAAGTAGATTAGTGTACATAGTAGCTGAAATGAGTGAGTGCGACAAACACAATATGGACATTGAAGAAATCTTTAATAACAACAATTAGTTTCAACAAAAACAAAGATACTAGGTTGGTAAGTGCATATTTGACAAATTAAGAAAACGTTAGAATGTTTCAATTTTTGAGATTCTTGACAAATCTCAAAAATTGAAACATTCTAACGATTCGAGTATTGCATACTATTTTTTTGCATAATTGTTTAAACAGTTTTAATAAACAAAAAAATAATTTCAAAGTTTGTTCGAAATTGTTAAGTTGCTGTATACATTTTGTAGCATCCGTTGTGTTGTTGTCGGTTGTGTAAATTAATTAATTAAAATTGGCAAATATTAATTTAATTAAAGTAGATTAGTGTACATAGTAGCTGAAATGAGTGAGTGCGACAAACACAATATGGACATTGAAGAAATCTTTAATAACAACAATTAGTTTCAACAAAAACAAAGATACGGTATAAAACTGCTCATAAAACTTTTCAACGGTGGTTAAAAGAAAAGGGGGTATTAAAATATCTATAAACAGTTAATTTTAGGTAGTAATAATGATAATTGGGTTTGCTGGGGCCTGACGTAGATAAGAAATGTCTAATCTGAGCATAAGAAAACAAAGGAGAAGTAATAACTATTAGTTCGTTAAACAGAAAAACAAACATTTCTAGAAAGTTTACAATTCTGAATAAACCCAGGTGAATAGTAGATTGATTTTTTCTTCATCTTCAGAAAGTATGTTAATTTTTGTCTAAACTCTACATCTGAAAGATTTTTTACAAATTTTGTCAACGCAAATAGGTGATATATTAGGGTTAAAGCGTTATGGAGGATGGAAGTCTTTTGAAGTTGCAGAAAACTACGTAGACGATTCAAAACAAAAGTTTATTTTGTAAAATGATACTGCATAATCTCAACGATTACGCCGATTTTTTATTTTCTTTTATTTATAAGTTACAATGTACAATGTACCACAATGTGACAAAGTTGAAGATATATTATTAGTTTTGGTATCTAAAAAAAGAAAAAATACTAATTTTAACAACAACAATTGAAATTGATTGAAAATTTGAGTTTTCTATGAGCAATGGGAAAAAATTAATCTCTAGTAATCTTTAATAACTGCAGATTTAATATTAATTTCAAACAAATGTTATTTTTTACTTACCGATCTAGTAATTCTAATTCAAAAATCAAAATGATGATTATTTGGTTTCCATAAAAATGTACAGTAATTTAGTAAAATATATTTACCGTTAATCTTAACATCATCGGTAAGTACAAAATAGAATACGATTGTGCAAAATCACAATTATTTATTCAAACTGCATGTTTCCGCAGTTGGCTATTTATACATACGCAATATATAAGCAATTGGCTATTTATACAAACATTTTAATTATAAAAGAAACATTTATTTATTCTTAAGTAGTACATATTTTTTATTTAAATTTAAAGTTCAGACTCTGCAATTACTTATGATATTCAGTAAATGTTTACCTGGATTCTATCTGCAAAGAGTTGTTTTTTGAAAGGTTTTCAAAACATCAGCGATCTGCATTGACAGTTGTAATTGCAGTACCTTTGTCTTTTTCAAAAAAGTAAGGTCTTATGAACCGCTGATCTCAAAACCGCACAAAACCGTAGTTTATTGGGTAAAGAGATTCCTCGACTATTGTTTTATGATTTTTGAAATCCCGTATGCAGCAGTTCTTACTCACTGAGGTAGAAATAGGCTTTGTTGCTAAACATGATTTTTTTAAGATCTTTTAATTGCTATGAATATCTTGGGATAGACAAACCTGGATTTTTTGCAACACTATTAGCAGCAGCTGCAATGTTTTGGGCAGACCTGACAGTACGAGTTTGAACTGGCAATTGTACATCAGTAACTTGATCAATTTGCTCAAACTTTGAGATTAGCTTTGCAATGGCTTTGCGTGAAAGTAATTCATACCAACTAAAAACACCACAAACTCTGCAGACTGTTTCGGAAAAATTATCACCGATAAATATATAATGAATTTTAGTTTTTCTATAAGTATTTGAAGCGTGTATTGTACCATTTCTTTAAATCGTACAGTTTTTAATGACAAATGTTAAAAATTGTTTTATTATTATATATTTATGCGTTATAATAGAGATTATGTCTAAAAACATGTTTTCTAATATTTAGATTAACATTATTATATGCATATAGTTTGAACATTAAAGTTAATAAGAACACGATTTATATGTAATTGGTAAATAACCAATTATACATACAATAAGTATAAATATACTTATTGTATGTATAATTGGTTATTTATACATTTTGTGTACTAGTATATACGTATAATTGGCTATTTGTATGCACTTATTCATGAAACCACTAATAAAATTATTTTAATATAGCTACTGCAATAATTTTATTGTACTCATAACATAATTATGATATATAGATCATTTATTTAAATATATCTTTTGTGTATAAATTCTTACAAACTAATACATAAACTTATCTTTAAATAATACATAATTACTAATAATTAATAAATATAAAATAGTAATAATATACAGGGTGTTTTAAAACATGCGTCGGAAAATAAAGGGTGGGATTGGTTGGTTAATTATAAGAAAAAAAGTTCCCATTAACATGGCTCCGCAAACGCACCGTTTTCAAGATACAGGGTGTAAAAAAATTATTTTTTATTTATTTTTTGACGATATCTCAGAAACCGTTTGAGATACAAAACTCAACTTTTGTACACATCTTTGCATTAATTTTAGCTACTTTCCGCATGCCATAATGGAATGGCCATCATCAGCAAACATTTTCCGTTAATGTTTGGGCCGGTGTTGTAGGAGACCATTTAATAGGTCCATATTTGCCGTTTAGGATAAATGGTCAATCATATTGTAATTTTCTTGAAGAAGAACTGCCAGGACTTTTAGAGGACGATCCAGTTCAATTAAGAAACGAAATGTGGTTTATGCACGATGGTGCTTCTGCACATTTTAGTTTAGTTACGCGTCAATTCTTAAATGAACAGTATAGAAACCGTTGGACAGGTCGAGGAGGACCACAGGCTTGGGCTCTTTGGTTTCTAAATCTAAATGTTTTGGATTTTTTTTTTAAGTTTATTTTACACTACATCAGTTATTACTGATAAGAACTAAAAAATTCCATTATTGCATCCTGCAATACGATACGAAACACTCCAGGCATTTTTTAACGGGTACGGGTCAGTCATTAAGACGTAGGTTGGAAGCCTGCGTTACCGTAGGAGGAGGTAATTTTCAACAATTTTTGTGATTTTTCTTGTTTTTTTAAATTTTATTGCTTAGTTTTGTAAAATAAAGGTTTTGTGATCATGTTGCTACTTTTTTTTTTTTGTTCCTGAGATAGAAAACGGTGCGTTTGCGGAACCATGTCAATAGGAACTTTTTTCTTATAATTAGCCAAGAAATACCACCTTTTATTTTTTGACACATGTTTTGAAACACCCTGTATAATAAAACTGTTAATATAATTTAAACACATACAGTACAATAACACATACATTCTGTTTATAATTAAAAAACTTCTCTGATTTTCTAAAAATTGTTATAGTTTTAAAGTAAACTCTTTTTTTGTGTTTGCAGTTTTTAAATTTTGTTTTCGAGTTTTTTTATAATTGTCGATAAATGTGATTTTGAATTAATTGTATTTTTGTGCAGTTTGGGTCTAATAAATAAATGTCTGTGTGTTGAAGTAGGTTTATTATTTATTTGTTTCTTTGATTTTTTTAAAGCCACTCTTGAAATAATAAACTCTGATATTATGGGCATCTCTGAAACTTAACTTACGGATTTGTACTCTAGTGAAGCACTCGCTTTAGATAGTTTTAATCTAGTAAGAAATGACCGTCTGCGCCATGCGGGCGATGTAGCACTATACAGTAGAAGTGATTTAAATTACTCAGTTATTGGCTTGGAATCGTCATTATCAACTGAGCACACTGTGGATTAAATTACTTATTAATCATGAATTAATTGCAATTGGAGTAGTATATAAACCTCCAAAGAAAAATTTTCAAAATTTTGTAAAAAGTTTTGAAAAATCTGCATTAAAAATATAATTTAAATAATGATTATATAGTAAGTTTAGGTGTGTAACTTTAATGTTGATATGTTGAGTACTGTTGCGGCAAGTACTTATTTTAGTTTATTTTTGGATTCTTTATCTTTAAAACATATTTTAGAACCGACACGCATCACTAAAATATCAGAAACTTTAATTAATTTAATAATAACAACTAACGGTTGATGATTTTCTTTACAAAATGCAAAGTCATAGTTAATTCTTTATAACTTCTAACAGTTTGCTAACATTTTTTCAATTTATATTAATATAGTATAATTCCTAATAATATATTGGAATGGTTGAGATTAACTAGATATTTTTAAGTGTTTTTATTTCAGTACAGATACCTTGCCTCTTTGGAATGCAACTGTTTTTTTAATTTTTTTTAGTTTTTTAGTTTTTAGTTTTTTGGTAACTTTGTTGTCTTCCGTTTTCTTTAATATTATAAGGTTGACATGCTGGGATGAGTTATGTTAACTATTTTAATACGATATTTTATATATAGTCTTGACTTTGACCCAGCTTTTTTTCAGGGAATATATTGAATTCAACCAAGTCTTCTTTTATACAACAATAGTTATAGTTATGTTTTACTTGGATGTACATGTATTACGATTTTTTTACAAATTTACCATAGGCAAGCCAGGCCATATTTTATTTAGTTTTTGGATTGTGTTTTCATTGTTTGATAAATAATGATGATTTTTATGAGTTGTGTCAAATATTTTACTATTATTTAAGACTGGAATAAGATATAATCTACCATAGTTCTAAACATTAGAAGGCTAACATACCTGGTGCAGGTAACTTACACGTGAAGTTTACGATTATTAAATTTTACCTAAAGCCATGCAGTTTTCTGTCGCGAGAATTAAGATAGAAAAACGGGAACAGTCATGTGGTGGTTTAACGTAAAAATCTGCTTGGATACTTGCGAGTGTTAAATGGGAAGTTTACTTTTGGATTAAATTTTATACAGGGGCTTACATTACCGAGCATTGTGACAATATAGTCTTACGAAATAGAACTTTGCACGTATTACATTACAATATTTAAAGTTAATAAAACGTTTGTGTAGGTTGTAAAAACAATAATGAATCGTGACTAATAATATCAACAACCCACTTACCTAACAGCGCGTCATCGTATGAGTTATGACTAGAAATAGTGCGCAACCATTGGCAAGCATAAAATATAACATACATAGTATATACCGAAGCCGGCTACCATATATTTGAAAACCAGCCACAAAATTAGCATAAGTCCAAATTATTACAGGTAAGCGAAAATAAAAACAGCACACACACTTTACTTAAGCTAATGCTAATTGGTTGCTATATGAAACTTAGCTTTTGATTTAATCACATTTACCATTTACGTAGTGGACTGCTGTAAATATATTTTTAATGGCACGCATAAAATGTGAGACTTTGTCTCATTAAGCGAGCAAGCACGTTTAAAACTTCAAACGTCTCTATGCGCACAAGTAAAATAATGCGCACTGAAATATTAGAATATATAGGATTGAATATATAAATACTAACTAAAATTATTGAATTACAAAACTAAGTTAGAAAAAGTCTCACTTGCGTAAGTTTTTGCTTAGTGACTAGGTTAAATATGCAATTTATATTTTTTTAATTTATACATATCCATAACTAATTTTAATGTATGTGTTTTTGTCTCAGGTAAATTAGAGAACTTTATTCTAATTAGTTGGAATCGGATTAATGAAACATGGGATGTAAGTCAAATATATTACATATTATTGAATAAATTTAGACTGTCAATTAAAATTGTATACATACTTTGTTAAACTAGAATAAACTTTACAAAGACGCAAGTATATGCTATAACCTGGTGATTTAATATCCACAGCTATTTTGTTTATTTCCGTTTGCCTTGAAAATTTCCATTTCAAAACTGAAAATATGATAAAAATAATGTTATTTAGAAAAAAGATGAGAAACAAATTGAATTCCATTTTCTATAACGATGTTGAGTGCACGTAAAAGAATATAAAAATCTAATGCGTTTTCAAATTTATCTAGTCAACTAGGTGTTTAAATAGAATAACAATGTTTCTATCAAATTAATATATTTTTATTTTGATATTTATTTTAGGGCATTCTTTAAAACTTGTTGTTGTACTACTTTAACTTTACTATTTAGTGGATCCGGAAATATAGCCTGTTGTAATTATAATATCATTATTTTTTAATATTCTTAATGTTTTGATTGTTAAGTCCGCATATAGGAAGACCTCGATTTATTTTAATAATATTAATTATTGACGTCAGCAATTATTGCAATGCGCTTAATGTAAGAGAATAATATTAATAACATTATGTAGCAACAAATAACTTTTAAAAATCTTAGCAATGCCACTTTCTGATGCAAAATATCGGAGGAATAAATATGTTGATTGGTAAAATTAAAAAATAAAAATAAAATAAATATATAATTTAATTGGATAGAATTACAAAATATGTTATATTTATTTCTGAACTTTATTTATAATATTTTAATTTGTGTAATTTGTTGTTGGTATAGTGAATAATTAATATTACATTTTTTTAAATACGCATTTATAATATTTTCATACAAGTTTAACAGAAACTTAAATCTATATTGTATTTTTCAAGATAAATAAAATAAGTTTTATTTACAATCGGTCAGTAATACGTCAATTTCCGACTTTTAAAAAGTTTGAAAGTCAAACATTTCTGAAAATCACATTTCCGACCTATTTAGCGTTTAACAAAGAGCCACTTTTCTACTTTCTGTACAATGCTCATATGATTTTTTTCATTATATTGTTACACATATTTAATATATATGGCAGTAAATTACAAAAACAAAATTACTACAGAATGTTTATTAAGTATAAATAATTTCAAAATAGCATACAGTGATTACGAATATTTATTTTACTTAATTTACATAATTAATTTTGTTTTTATATTAAGAATTAAGAAACGTATTTATAGAAATACAAATTTATCGAAAATAATATGTTATCAGAAAAGACAAAAGTCACAATTTTTATTATAATAATTAATTATTATTTAAGTTATTTAGTTAAATGTGAATAAAATAGTACAGATCATGATTGAAAGTTTTATCACATTCATTTGTCTCCAAGTCAATCGACAAACTTGGTGACAATTTGGATGCAGCTTTCTATTTCGAAAACTGACAAAAATCTAATGACGAACAGTTACATATATTATAAACTGGAGACTTCGGATGCCAACAAATGCTTGTTAGTCTATTTGCAGTGACCGTTTTGGCCTGCATGATGAATTCTACGATGTAATTACAATTTTATGCATTGCAGCATATAGCGATGGCATAACAAACAGTTAAAATCCTACACTGAAAACAAATAGATGATTTACCTTCCTTGCACAAAACTAGTATAATAAGGTTTGTGCGGAATGCATAAGTTTGCTAAACAAATCACTGTATGGTGTACCAAATCCTACTACGAAATTTGAATGGAGCTGCGGAGTCATATACAAGGGAAACTACCAAAGTTCGCGGAAAATGTAAAGCAAAACACAAATTACGTTATGTAAATCTCTTTATTGCTTCTCAAAATTATTTCCTTTAAAATTTATACACTTTTGCATTCGATGAAACGATTTTGCCACTCTAAGCGAGGTACCTCCAAAACAAGTGATTTAAATGCTTCAACGGCCTTTTCAGGTGATGAAAAACGCTTGCCACCCATTTTATTTTTGATATGTTGAAATAGAAAGAAGTTATTGTGCAATAAATCAGACAAATATGGGCAATGGATGTTTAATTGGATGTTGTTACTGGTCAAAAACTTTACAGTTTGTTGTGCTGTGTGAACGCTTGCATTGTGATAATGAACAATGATTTGCTGGCTTATGTTGTTCCTTCTGATTTTAGCGATAACTTCTGGCAAAAAAATTGAAGTAAATCAGTCAGCAGTAACTGTCTTTCTAATGCAACAGTTGCAACATGACCCGGTTTTTCGAAGAAACAAGCAATCATTCTTTTCAGGTTCATTTTGAAACACCCATACAGTCAATTGCTGTTTAGTTTCAGGCTCATATAAATATATTCAAGATTCCTCAACTGTTACGATTTTATATACCGAATTTGAACAACCTTCTTTGAATTTCTTTACCATTTCCACAAGCCTTTGTTTTTGTTCTTCTTTCAAATTGTGTGAGATCCAACAACTGCAAAGCTTCCTGACATGCTAATGATCGTGCAAAATCGTATTTATTTGTTTTGCTGCAATGCCTAAGGATGTCTCTATCTCACTATAGGTTACATGCCGATCTGACAAAATCATTTCACGCACAGCATCAATATTTTTTGCAACAACAGGTGCATGGACAATTTTTGCGAAGATTGTCATCAAACGTTGGTCTTCCACGCTTGAATTCTGCGAACCATTTGTAAACTATAGTTTTAGATGGTGTTTTATCCCCAAATATTTTTCACACATTGCTGCGGTGTCAAACCGTATTGAAAATCATAAAAAATCATCACTCGGAAGTATTACTCTCGTTAAATGTTGTTGAAACAAAACCGAGCAGTTTGAAATTGAACTGTCGACTGAATTATAGGTGAAAAATGTCAAATTTTTCGAATATGACAATCGCAAAACGCTGGCAATGCAGGCAGTACTTAATTCCGCAAACTTTAGCAGTGCCCCTCGTATTATAGAAATATAATCCACTTTTGAACGCACTGAAGCGCAATGCATAAGTAGCTTTGTATGACTTGCTAATAAACGACCTGAACAAGATCAAGATCTTATTGTTTTGATTAAAATAATCAGGATTATAAAAACAAATTGTAAACATTGTGACAATCTAACGCAATCTGAAAAACATAGACAGAAACAAAGCCAATCGATTTTTTTAGTTTTCTTTAAATATAAAAAAAAATATAAAAGTGAAAAAATATTGCTTATTAAGATAGTTTAAAATATTTAATACGTTTTTTTCAAAATGATGAAAACAATTATAGTACTAATTCAAACGAAAATGCAGATACTTTTGTAAACCATTTTGCAAATCTAATCTCACTAATCTAAATCCACTTATTGTAGCTACAATAATAATGAGGTAATTTACTGTAAGCAACAGTTTGTCAAAAGATTGTTTTTTAAATTAAATTATGAAAGGCATCAGGTATAGATAAAATTTGTAAAACATTTGCTAATATATTATCAAATAATTTTCTTATCACAAAAAAATAAACACTCTCAAATTGTTGGAAAATTGCAAAAGTTCAACTTATACCTAAAAGGGAGACAATTCTGATTCTGCAAATTATAGATCAATTGCATTTTAAAAATTTTGAAAACTATTTTAATTTTTACTTTGTTCTTAACACAAAATAAATATTTTTTTAAGTTTTATTGCCAATAAATCTTTTAATGTTACGTTATTTTGTTGTATGCGTATGTGTTAAATTTTTATTTCTTTTGAGTATTTTTTTCTGTTAATTCAACAAACATAAAGTATGGTTAACTTAAAAAGGACTTCTGGCATTTATTTTACCATTGATCAGATTTTTTTATTCTTATCCAATGCTGTCATTGTGTTATTAACTAAAACAGAGATAATGGTAATATTTTTTTTATTGCAATTATTTATCTGTACAGTACTTATTTTTCTAGAAAATGTTTATATGAAGCGTTAAAATGTTTTACTTTTGTGCATAATTTTTGCAATTTATTTTTTGTTTAAATTTTATAACATCAAATTTTTAATTAAGCTACCATTATTTTTCAACATTATAGTCAATATATTGCATACTAATTGATATTATACAATAGTATTGACCGACTGTAGATCATATTGAAACATTGCACAATATATTGAGTCAATTCATGTTATTGTACAATCTAATCTAAAAGTATTTATCTTATTTTTTTTATCCATTCTTTCATATATCTGCGCCTTTTTTCTCCTTCTTTCTTAAAGCTATAATAAATAAAGCAATGGTCACACAACTTGCTTTATTTTAATACACATGGAGACAAAACAACACAATAAAAAGGTTAAATAAATAAATAAATAAATAAATACTAAATCTAATATCGCAGTTGCTAAACTAAATTTAAAACTAATATCACAGAACTTACTATGACAGCTCACAACAAAGTTGTAAAATAATAATAATAATAATAATAATAATAATTTATTAGTGCCAACTACAAAAAGTATTACACAAGTCAGATCACATGGTTTGAATTAACAAATAAAATATACAATCAAATATTTAAGCAAGAAAAATATGTTACAGAAATAAAAGTACATTAAAAATATAAAAAATACAGTAATACAATACAAAGTAAGACAAAACAAATAAATTTAATTAAAAATACTTCCAACAAAATCATCGATAGAATAAAAAGCCCCTTTTATTAGATAGTCTTTCATATATTTTAAGAAAGCTTTCTCAGGAAGATTTCTATTATGGTTTGGAATTATGTTGTAAAATTTGATGCAATAGTAGTTAAAGCCCATTTGTGATTTTGACAATCTTAGCTGGTTTGGGTAAATATCAACTTTATTCCTAGTGTTATGTAAATGATTGTTTTCCTAAAGTTGGAATTTATTGAGGTTGCTTCGCTCATATATATATACAAGCACGGAAATGTCATTGACTTTAATACACGAAATTGATTTAAACAATCATCCCTATAACCAATGCCTGATATTACCCTGATGGCTCTTCTTTGTAAGGAGAACATCCTGTTACGAATAGTAGAATGTCCCTATATCAATAAACCATACGTTAGATGTGATTGGCACAGAGCAATGTAGGCCGTTTTTAAAACAAAGATAGAAACAAATAAAAAGATATTGCTGCATAACTTCTTTGCTAGTGCTTCTCCATGCATTGACTATTTCAGATCTGGATCAATATGCAGACCTAAAAACTTTGTATTGTTACTAGTTTCTTGGTGATTTCGTAACGAAAATGTAACAGATCTGAGGATTTTCATTTAAAAGATTACTGCAAACCATCTCTCTGCCATAACGATAGCTGCATTATGTTCATTCTTAGCTATATTGATATCTTTATGCTTAAATGAGATGGTAGTATCATCCGCAAAAAGAACAACATGTTCATCTTTAAAAAGTTGAGGAAGATCATTGATATAGATAAGGAACAGCACTGGACCCAGTACTGAACTTTGTGGTACACCTGTAGTTAGACAACCAAATTCCGAATGTGTTTCATTGTGGTAAACACGCTGTTTTCTATTATGCAAGTAGGACGACAACAAACGACAGCTTTCTGGCTTAATATTATACATATATAACTTTCGTAGTAAAATTTCGTGATCAACACAATCAAATGCCTTGGTTAGATCGATAAAAGATGTTGCTGAATATTCACCATTTTCAAAACATTCAATTGTGTTGCTCACAAAGTTTAGTATAGCTTGTGTTGTAGACATTCCTTTTTGAAATCCAAACTGGCTATCAGAAAATAAATGTTCTGATTCAAAGAAATCAACTAATTGATTTTTTAATAAAGTTTCAAAAAATTTAGAGACAATCGGTAGCAGACTGATAGGTCTATAATTTGAAGGGTTATTAATGTCGTTTTTTTTGTAAATAGGTTTTAAATCAGCTAGTTTTAAAGAGTCGGGAAATGTTTGACTATTAATACATTCATTAAACAGTTTAGTAAGTGGAACTATTAAAAAATGTGACACCTGCAGAATCATAGCAGCAGTGATAATGTAACAATCAAAATACTTACTTTTTTTCAGAAGTTTGATTGTATCTCTCATTTCAATAAAAGTTGATTCACGAAAATTAAAATAGTTTGGTACATTTACATTGTTAACTTCACTACACATTAAAATAATAGGATCTACAACAGATTTATATAAAGATCCTATTAAAGTAGAAGGTATATTTAAAAAGAAATTATTAAAATCATTAGCGCTAATATCACAGGTTGTATCACAGTTTTTATTAATTGGATTAATGATTCTCCACATAGCTTTTGGAGAGTTACAATGAATAGTTACATACTTATTATTAGCATTAAGCCGAGCATTTTTTATCGCTAAGTTGTATTTTGTTCTGTACGTTTTTTTAATTAGTTTTAATTGACGATCATTTGATCTAAGGCACGCTTCGTTCATAAGTTTTAAGTTTTCACGCATTGCTTTTAACTCTTCGTTATACCAAATGATTTTATTTTGTTTGCAATCCGTTCTTGATTGCTGTTTTGCATGTGAAAAGCATTAAGAGCGTTGCTTGATAACATTTGCAAAAATCTATCCATTTTTATACTGAAACTTAGTTCACAATTATCAAGAAATTGCCAATTAATATTTTCAATTAGAGAAAAAAATTTGATTGTCCCGCATTGAGTTAAAGGTCGACATAGTGGTGATTTAGCTTTATTATTATTGATATATTCGAACGATAATTCAATTCCAATATGATCGGAAAAACCAGTATCAATAGTATGCGTAGATACTAGACTTTGGTGTACGTTTGTGAAAATGTTATCAATACTATTATCTAACCTTGTAGGACGATTAAAGTTACTTATCAACCCATTCCCACTTAGAAAGTCAATAAGTCTAGACCTATTTAACGGGAGTGCCGTTAAATGAAACATTAAAATCACCTGTCAAAAAAACTCTATTGTGAACAAAGTTGATTTTGTTGAAAGCACAGAACAGAACATTTAAAAACATATTAAAATCTCCTGGTGTTCTATGGCAGAAATTTTGCAATCTTTTTCTTTCGATAGAATATTAATTTCCATAGAAATACAGTTAAAATGTGGTTTAGCGAGAATCATAACACCACGCTTAAAAATAACTCGTGAAAATTGCGAAACTACTGCCAAATCATTCAACTTGACTTGAAAAGCTTCATTGCTGGAAAGCGAATGCTCGCATATGCTTAAAAATGAATATTCATTCATGCGCTCTAATAAAAATGATTCCATTTGAAGAATTTTATTTCGTAAACATTGTATGTTCAAATGCAGGATACATACTATTTGTTTGGTATGGTCCTGTGAGTCCGGAAGAAAAGGCGATCAAAGGAAACTCCTTTAGGCCACAATCCTGGATTTTTTATGTTCTTCAGTTGTTCAAACGGAACGAAGACCCTAAATGAAGAATAATCAGATGGATGTTTTGACGCCAGCTTCTGACATTGCACTGATTTAAATTGTTCTTATTTAAATGTGTAATAATCATTTTAATCGGCTTACAACCGTTTTCCATACGTTTTTACTGGCATTGTTATTGAAAGTTGGCGGATTAGAATTATTCAAATGTTTTCAAGCATACGTTTGGTTCATATCCGGAAAGCTGGTAGGGTTGCCTATAGATTGACTATAAATCGGAACTGTTTGTTTAGTAGTTTTATTATTCTTTGCGTTGCTTCCAATAGTAGTGTCCTTTTGGTTGCCTAGGTTAGATGCACTGTTTTTATTATTATTTCTAAAAACTACGTTAGCCATACTAACTACCGTTGGGGATTTAGGAGGGAACTTGCTTTTGTTGACCTCTTTTAATAGCGATTAGTTATCTTCTTTAAGTTTTGCGACTTTTTCAATCAGCAAATTATTATTTAATTTTAGATGTTTTACCAATTCTTTGAGATAAGCGTAAGATTCTTTTTCAAAGTCCAATTCTTCATCTTCATTGAGGTTAAGTTCCATTCCACAACAAGTTTTAACCCTTGTATAACAAGAAAGGTGATAAAATGATACGTAATACACTGTATTCCCGACTTGGCAACATTACCACACGAACACATTTTTTTTATTTAAATTGATAGATTTAGCTGCATTTTTTACAGTATTTGTAGCTTCATCAACTATTTCATTTCCCATCTTACAGGGAAAGACTTTGATGCCAGTACCTATCTATTAACCTAACCTAATATCACAGATTTGTTCAATATGATTGATGATAATATTGATTGTCTAGGGGCACCTTATGTTTAAACGAAATTCAAGACATATTGTCACATAAACAAATATTTACTTGTAGTATAAGGTTTGACAGGAATTCAAACAAATATTCACTGATTGCAACGTCAACAGTAACTAGATGTTGATTCTTTAAATAAGCATTTATAATTGCTGTATCCAACCAATAACCAAGTAAGACACTAATTGATAATTTTCACATTAAATTGCATACGTATCTAGTTTCAAAGATGGATTTATAGCTTGTTCGGAGTTTTCTTTTCTTACCAGGTTTAAGTACTGGTACATAAGTTTTTTTTAATTGATCTACCAAGAAACAGGCTTTCTGAAAGTATTTCTGAAGATAGCATTATTCTTGCATGTATGATGGATTTGGTGCAAATGCGAAATTTTTGTTAATAGTGGTTTAAAAACTATAATAAAATTATAATCAAATGTATGGACATACATATCTCAATTATAATTTTTTATTCTCTAGTTTTGATGACGATCATCTTTATGAATTTTATTATAAAGCACGTAAATGAATATTGTGAAGACATTCCGAGAATTTTCGACCCATCAATGCTGTAGGCAAAAAAACAACCAATAAGCAAAATTGGGGACAAAAGTTGATTAATTAAACGAATGTTCTCAAAGAGGAATGTGTAGTTGAATAGCAACTGCTTAGTATATTATTATTTGAAGCCGATAGATATAGCTTTTTATTTTGTCATAATTTAATTGCTTATAATTTTATAAAACACTATTATATTTTTTTTTAAATAACAAACTATAATTCTATTAGCTAGATATAAAGACATATTTATTGTGTTCAACTGTCTGAGAATGTTAATTTCTATTTGGGCAATTCCATTTCAAACGGACCAGAGCTAGGGGGGGGGGGGGGGGGGTGCGTTGAGAAACTTGCTTATGTATTTTTTTTTAGTTTCTATAACTTATTAGTAGTCTTTTGATTGATATATGAGAGTATGAAACCTATAAAAAAAATTCTACGATTTTTTAAAGTTTTTTTGACGTTTTTTAACTTAATCACATTTTTTGTTTAAAAACCGCAATTTTAACTTAATAAAATAAATTTACTAATGAAATCTATCAGAAATTTTCCGTAGAATCCAAATCTGGCGCCATTTCAAGTTTATACCCTGTCTATAAGCCGCAAAAGCCATAAAACCATGTTTTTGTTCTTAGTGGGCTGTGCAAAAAGGAGCATTTTTTAAATTTTTTTTAACCGCCATAGTTGACGTATTTTGATGTAAATTAATTGAAAAATATAAATTTGTTCTGTATATTTAAGTTTTAAGCGTCTAAAACTCAAAAAATCTGCAAAGTAGGCCTATTCTTCAACATAAACTTTTACAAATGCACGTTTAGCAGCGCTCAGAGGAACAATACACCAAATATTATTAAAAATTTGAATTCTGGGGACAATTTTACATAGAAAATGTTTAGTGTTGTACTCATTGTCTATAGAAAAGTCCATCTAGAAAAAAATGTTTACAAAATTTTTATGCAAAAAATGCGTTAAAAATTATTTTTTTTTTTATTTACAAAAAATATTATAAACACACTAGGGTGTGGTTTAAAACTTTTTTTTAACAACTTTTAACAAGCGACAGGCAGATTTTTGTTTGAATGCCAAAAATAATAATATTTTTAAATTTTTGCGCCGATAGATCGAGTCTAAATTTGTGCCGCAGGCGCAAAAACTATCAAACAAAGAGTAAAATGGCCAAAAATTGATTCAAGCGACAAAAAATGTCTTTGTTAAACTTCTGAAATCAACTTAAAAAAATATAATCCAAATAATCTTTAAAAAAAATAAAAAAAAAATTAAATTTTAAGTAAATTTTGAACAAATTTTTTTTTCTAGATGGATTTTTCTTTGCCAGATAAGCACGACACTGATTATTTTCTATGTAGAATTGTTTGCAAAACTAAATTTTTTAATAATATTTGGTGTATAGTTTCTCTGAAAACTGTTAAATGTGCATTTGTAAAAGTTTATGTTGAAAAATAGGCTTATTTTTGCAGTTTTTTTGAGTTTTAGACGCTTAAAACCTAAATACACAGAACAAATTTATATTTTCTAATTAATTTACATCAAAACACGTCAACTTTAGCGGTTAAAAAAAAATTAAAAAAAGCTCCTTTTTGCCCAGCCCACTGAGAACAAAAACATGGTTTTATGGCTTTTGCGGCTTATAGACAAGGTATAAACTTAAAATGGCGCCAGATTTGGATTCTACGGAAAATTTTTGATTGATTTCATTAGTAAATTTATATTTTTGAGTTAAAATTGCGGTTTTTAAACAAAAAATGCGATTAAGTCAAAAAACGTCAAAAATACTTTAAAAAATCGTAGAATTTTTTTTTATGGGTTTTATACCCTCATATACCGATCAAAGGACTACTAATAAGTTATAGAAACTAAAAAAAATACATAAGCAAGTTTCTCAATGCACCCCCCCCTCTAGCTCTGGTCCGTTTGAAATGGAATTGCCCATTTAAAATATGCTAAGTAATAATATTATTATATTTAAAATAAAAGTAATCTTTGCACGTAAGTAAACAAAAAAGTACAAACACTGTAGTACGAGCACAGACAATTATTGAATAAAGTATAAACAGTTGTTATCATTGTATATGGTAAATTTGCGACATATACATGCCAGAGACGCAATAAAAAATTATTATTATCTAAATTATGTGCAACTATGTAAGTAGTTTACGATTTAATATTAACATTGACTTGTCAATTGTGTCAGTATTCAATATAAACGGTATTTATAAGAAACTGACAAGATAATTGTGCACCTTGCATATTTATTTTTTCTATAGATTGCAATGTTAAAATTTTTATAATTGCGCAATGATATTTATAATAGTTTTAATACTGTAAACTGACGTTTTTGGTTGTTTTTAAATTTTAATTCTATATTAATTATTAAAATATATTATCACATTAATAAAAAATGTTGTTTGAATAATAAGTGATTCATATTGACAACATCCAATTAATGACTCATTAGCCCATATTCGCCTGATTTATCGCTCAATGACTTCTTCCTATTTCGACATATAAAAAATAAAATGCTTGGCGAGCGTTTTTCATCGCTTGAAGCATTTAAATCACTTGTTTTGGAGGTACCTCGCTCAGAGTGGCAAAATTGTTTTGAAGATTAGTTTCATCGGATGCAAAAGTGTATAGATTTTAAAGGAGAATATTTTGAGAAGCAATAAAGCGATTTACATAACGTAATTTGTGTTTTGCTTTACATTTTCCGCGAACTTTGGCAGTGTCCCTCATTTATTATTAGATATATTACGTATGGCTTGATACACTATAGTTTTGTTAATAAATTTATTTTTATTATTTTTATTCTGTTATCTAAACACCCGTAAGTAATTATTACTTATTTTAATGAATATCTCAAGCCGGTTAGCACTTGTTTTTTGGCCCGATTATAACTTCACGACTTCCATTAATTTATTTAACCTACGGTCTTCTACCAATGAGATAAGCAATTTGTAAATAGGCAATTTGATAAATTCCAGAACAAATCTTCATTATTATTTACGTTTTATTAATATAATGATTATTATTAGCAGCTAATTAAATCAAATATGTGCAAGCAGCTTAATACCATATTAGTAGTTAATATATGAAGTTTTAATATTTTTATTAATAAACTTAAAATTTGTATTTTTTTAATTTTAAATTATAGTACATATATAGAAAATTAAGTACTTACATAGTTTATCAGAAGTTCTAATTGTTATTTAAATATTTTTAACATAATATAAAACAATGATAAAATATAATTTAATTAATAAAAATATTTACATTTTTAATATAATTTATTGTATTTAATTTATCTACTTCACACTATATGTATAGAATTAAGATTATACATTTATAATGAAAGGTGATTATGCATTTTCAAACCACATCGGTTCGAGGTCAATTGCACTTATTGAACCATTGATAATTGTAAATCTATTAATCTAAGTAATGCGTTTTGTATAAGTAAAGTCACGGCCGTGAACTACAGATCGTTTGAATACACAGAAATGCTACGAGCAAATTTGCCGATCAATTTCGATTCTTATCTGTTCCAATATGAATCAATAGACATATTTATAGATTCTATTCGAATACTCATTAATATGCATGAATTCTGCACTCATTAATAATTGAAAACTTAATATTTACGACTTGATTTGGAAGTTTGTTTTGTTTGAAATATTAGCTTTACATACATAAGGATATGTAATATTGTTACATACAGAGCGTTTTCTATGTTAAGTTGAGTTAAAACTTATGAGAGTTTTTAATAAGGTTTACAATTATTATTTTTTATAATTATGCATATATCTTTATGCATATACATATATAGTAACTTTTCACCTCTAAAAATTTTCAAAAGTTTTAAAACTTTGTACACTAATTTATAGGTACCTAGTTAAGGATATACTAAAAGTCCTGACGAATATGACACGAGCTCTCACGAAAAACAAGACACTTTTTTCGGTTTTTTGTTAATATCTCAAAAACTGTAGATTCTAGGTAAAAGTTAACTATATACACAATAAAAGCTGATAAAATTTGCAATAAAAATGATTATATACATTTTTCTAGTATTCTTAGCGGTTACAGAGTTATAGAGCACTAATGATTGCGTTTTTTTCAAAAAAAAGGTAGCACGTCAAAGCAAGACAAAAATAAGTATACTTTTTACCATCATTAGTTAGATATTTGTAAATCAATATTTGACAATGTTTTGTCTAACTTTGGATACGTTGGATTATTGTGGGAGTTATACATTTGCGAAAATTAAAATTGAGGACTGCCTCAGGTTTTGCTGCGTCTTCTGTAGTTACTGGGATCAACCGGCTGGTTCAAACTTTCTTTTGCGCTCTATAACTCAGTAACCGCTGTGGATACAAAAAAATGTACATAATTATTTTTATTGAAAATTTTATCAGCTTTTATTTTGTATATTGTCAAAATCCTATACTAATGACAAAGTAGCAATAGTTGGCAAAGATGTTGATCTTATTGTCCTCCTCATAGATTTAACCCCATCTGAAAGACAGATATTATTTGTTAAACCAAGTCACGGCGGAGTAGAAAAGAAGATTTATTCGAATTAACAATTGCAAACTATGGGAATAAAAAACTGCATACTTCTTATGCATGCATTCAGCGGATGTGATACAACTTCCGTTGCATATCAATAATGGAAACTTGTCTGTTTCAATTTGTTCAAGAAGCGAGCTACACTGCAAAGTATTACTGATGTATCAAAGCTGAAGCTGGGAACAAAATATTCTGAACATGGTACAATGCACCTCACAAGCAAACTTCCCTTAACATGCATTTTTACAAAGTTTTTACCAAATCAATTTTGAATGCTAAACCAGATCTATCTGCGTTGTCGCCCAGAAAGGAAGCAGCAATGCTTTTAGTGTATACTAACAAATCCAAGTTGGACTAGGAAATGAACTTCCTCCAGAACAGTGGGATTGGTAGTTTGAGCCAGCCGGTTGATCCCAGTAACAACAGAAGACGCAGACCTTAATCTTATTTCTTGCAAATGTATAATTTTCCTCCTACAAAGATTCAACGTATCCAAAACATTAAAACACTAATGATGGTAAAAAGTACATTTATTTTAATTTTTTCTTGCTTTGGCATCTTCAATAAATTACATATTGTGCGGTGCTAACTTAAAAAAAAAAAAAAAACGCAATCATTAGTGCTCTATAACTCTGTAACCGCTAAGAATAATAGAAAAATGTATTTAATTATTTTTATTGCAAATTTATTAGCTTTTATTGTGTATATAGTTAACTTTTCCCTATTATTATTAGATATTAACAAAAAACCGAAAAAAGTGGCCTGTTTTTTGGTCATTACCGCTAAATCTCGTGTCATATTTGTCAGGACTTTTAGTATATTTTTTATTAGGTACCTATAAATCAGTGTACAAAGTTTTTAAAACTTTTGGAATTTTTTAGAGGTGAGATTGATATTTGAGCATATTTGATGGACTAAATACATTATATCTTTTGATATGAATTTAAATACTTTTAGTGCCGACAACGGTTTTTTTAATAATTAGTTTAAAAACTTGAATTGTAGGGCTACACCTTTGGTTTAGATAAATAACTACGAATTATATGGACATGTTCTAATTTATAAAAGCTTGGGTACTTGTTTATATAAAGGTCACAATTATAAACAAACTGAACTATAAAACTATTTATATTAACTAACGAGATTGTAACTCCGTCGGAGACGTTAATCTTTTGGACCATAGGCCCTCGAGCTGGAACACGTTGCGCGCCAGGCATTAAAATTATTGCAACGCAATAAATAACTATTATTTCAAAATATGGTTTAAAAAATTACATAATTTAACATAAGAACATAAAAATAATTTCGCTTAGCCGGTGTAGTGGTGTCTCGAAGTTTAGGTTAAACACCTAAAAAATTGTATAAGTTAACCTTTGACGTTGGTAGTTAGTCTTGTATAATAATAAATGCTCACATTGTCTCTGACTGCAAAGGGTAATTCTTTTGAAGAAGTTTTGTAAAACATTTTTGCATAACTGAGGTTTTATCTGGCGAATTACAACTGTAATGTTGTATTTGAAAGCTTAAATTGTTTGCGGGGCATTAGTGTACATTTTTGCATTCACGTAGCCCTAAAGAAAATAATGTATAGGAGTTAAATTGCACGATCTCGATTTTTGGAAGCGGCAATTCTGTTGATAGACAAATCTACTGAGAAGGAATTAAGCTTTGTTGAGAATTTGGCGTTGTTTATGATTAGCCGGCTTCAATTATTGCATCAGCTCCATTTTATAAGCACGATGATTAAGATCTTTATGCAGTATGCAATGATGGCTGGACTTTAATTGCTCTGAACATCTTAGGATAGAAAAACTTAGGTTTTTTGCGACACTGTTATTAGCAACAACGGCAATGTTTTGAGCTTTTGAAGTACAAGTTTGAACTGGCATTTTTACATCAGTAACTTGATCATTTTGCTTACGTTTTGCGATTAGTTTTACAATGGCTTTGCGAAAAGGTGATTTATATCAACTAAAAACGCTACAAACTCTGCAAACTGTTTCAGCAAAATTTTCACCGTGTCTATAATAAGTTTTTATTTTTTTGTATACTTTGCTAGAGTGCGTGATTTTTTAAATTTTTTTTAAGTTTTAAAATGTGATTTAGGAATTACTTAATATGTCACAACAACATAAAAATACCTTTGAATTTTAACAAGTTGAACCTCGCAAACAATGTTCAATACAAGGACAAATATAAGTTTTATATATATGCAAAAGTTGAACAGAAATAAAAAAAACTGTTTACATCTATTAAGAAATCTAAGTTTTCTAGATACTTTTGAAGTTATGTCAACAACATGATCATTCCAGAGAAGATCATATGAGATTGTTATCTCTAGAAAACAAATAAAAGAAGATATGGATATCGGATTTTGAAACGGTAAAAAGTTGAGTTTTTTAGAGTTAAAATTAACCATGTTGGGAGTATCTTATTCAGATAACGTTTTGAAGTCTTTGTTTATAGATGCTACAGATTCTAACCTAGATTTTTAATACGGTTTGCCATATTTGTTAAAATAGTTTTTGAAAAGTATGAAGTATGAAAAGCGCTATCATCTGGAAAACTATGAATAGGGTTTTTAGTTATTTGAAGAAGTTTATTAATGTAAATCAAAATTAAAGTTGGTGACAGTGCACTAGCATTTATAATTCTGGGGTCAGAGTCAAAGCCTAACTATATTTTTTATGGTCAAGAAAATTATTGATAAGATTACAGATTTATGATCAAGACCTATACAATAGAGCTTGTTAATAAGATTAGGATGCCATACCCTATCAAATGTTTTGGAAATGTCTAGAACTACTCTAAGATTTTCTCCTTGTTTATTTAAAGTAGAGTTCTATTTGTGATTAACATAAGACAAAAGGTCTGTTGTCGAACGTTTTGCTCAAAATCCATATTAAGTAACTAAGATAAAGTTATTTTGTTCTAAGTACTTGACAATGTGGAAATTTAAATAAATTTTTTAAATTTTTTTGACAGATTTAGAAACACTAGCATTTATAAGTTTAGGGTTAAAGTTTCAACTATAATTTTTGAATTATATTTTTTTCTGTTGTCAAAAAATTTATAATACTTGCAAATTTTTAATCAATTGCTGTATACAACGAAGGTTGTTAATAACAGTAAGATGCCATATTTAATCACATTTTTTTAATTAATTTTAATGTCAAGAGTAACTACAAGTTTTTCATCATGTTTAACCAACGCATAATTTCGTTTGTGACTAATAATGGCAGAAGATCTGTTGTTGAACGTTTATGTTTATAAAGAGTATCTGAGATAAAGTTATTTTGCTTTAAGAACGTATTTGTGATAAGCCCATAATAAATATTATGTTATTCAAAATGGTCTGTGTGATTTTTGCAGAATAAAGTTGATATTAAAATACCAGTCAACGTTTTTTTTTTGTTTAGTTAAATGACACTATAAAATGTTTTCTTGCAAAAATCAAGCAATTGTAAGTATTTATATAATAATAAAGTTTGTAAATTGGTTTCCATTGCCCTTAAAGTTGATAAAACCATTAATAATTTAGTTATATTTTATTGATATATCTATTATAATAAAATTAAACATGTATAGATCAAACTGAATATTTATTTATAAGCTTAGTTTCAAATTAAATGTAAACTCATTATGCAGAATAAAATTGCTTATAAATAGTAACAAGAAAGCATTTTATTAATTTATTAGTCAATCAAGTTCTATTATTTACGATTGTGAAATGACCGATTGTCACGAATTGCTTCGATTTAATAAAATCTATATGCATGTTTCTTGTCGGTCTTTAGGTCAAGGCCGTTTCGATAAACATGCATTAGTAAACTATTGATAATGTAAACACATTTTTCCATTTACACGCACTATTCCAAACTATTCAACTAAAAGGTATTATAAATAGTATTTAAACTTAATAAAAGAATGGATGTCTGGCCTAAAATCAGTGCCAAATTCTATATACAGCAATTACAAATATGCCTAGTAATAAAATGATAAAAACCACCTATTATGACATGTAGATACTAAAAATATATATAAAATAATCAAATCAAAAGCAAGCAAATGGAAAGCAGTTTAACGACCTCTGATAAAGAGGTTTAATTTACATTTAAAAAAATCAATAAAACAAAACTTAATGGTTATTCTATGAAAGTTAAGTTTTTCTTTTTTTTAGATATAAAACTATAACATAACTACACCAAAAGTAAACAATAAAAATGAGATATGATTATATGATGATATAACCCACGTAATCACGGCAAATATATTTTGATACAGTTCTCCCTTTTAGAAAGTAATGGTAAACTGAGAAAGTGTGTGCATAGTATACTTTTCTAGAGTTGTGGTTCAGATTCTAAATTATATCTTGTAGAATTATTGTCTCACAACACAATCAAATGAATGGGTGTTTCAATAAGAAGTAGTAGTATCTATGATTAGCTAGTTATATTACATTTTTGTTATTTTAAAACAGCTTCTGTCAGTTTATTTTCTAAGACAAATAGTTGCATATTGATCTAAAACTATAATAAATTGTATAAAATAAAAACTATTTGATAAATATGGCATCATCATAAGTGTAGTTTATATCGGACCGGACTGTCTCGATGCTTGGAGAAATTACTATGGCACCGTTTTAGTTTTCAAGGTTTAAGGAGTATAATTTTTATGTGACATTTCAGAATTAAATGTTTTGATTGAAATTGTCATAACATTGTGAAATACAATTAGATGCATTACAAGTGAATTAAATTTATATGTACGTTTTTAGTTGGACATCACAAAATCCGCACAAATATAATATTTATACATAAATATTCTTAGACATGTGATAACACAAATTAAAAAAAACTCAATTTTAATTAATAAATTTTTTAAAATATGCCAGAAATATGGTGCAAATGAAACAAAGTTATGCAATTTCTATTATAAATTCTAAGTTGCCTTATTTGCAACTGTGCAAGTAGCTATAAGGTCCATAACCAGCCCGGTTTCTCTAACGTCACTTGACATGTAGCTTGATCAGGTATAGCTCAGATCTAAGCTCAGCTCAATTTAAATATTTTGGTATTATAATTTATATTTATAAATTTATTATACTTACAAATTAATTAATAATATAATTAATAATTAATAATGATTAATTAATTAAATAAAAATAAATCTATTTTTTTATATAATATACTTCTTATCCGAAAATGCTACAAATTTTTGTTTGTAATAGTTAATGTACTATATGCATTGCATTTGCGTGCAGGTAGAGCGTATAAGGTTATGTTATGGGTAGATAAGTAATGGACTAGTTATAGATTATTATAATATTTGTTGATGGAAAATATTGGAGAATCTTTACCTTACAAATTTGAAAAGAAAGAGATTTAATTACACAATGCTATTTTTAATAGTGTAATTTAGCCGTTAAAGGTTATTCACACAAATACCGATAGGGGGTCGTAAAGGTGTGTAGTACAAAGTACATTGGCAGTGAGGTGTTAAGGTATTGACGGCTATAGCATTCTTGAAAGGCTCTAAAAAATTGTTATTCACTGCATCTAGCATTAAGACCTTATACGTTGTAGCCAAAAGCATGTTGAGTACTGGCAGTTGAGGCTTTGTCAGGCTTACACTGGCCGATTGGGCTTTGCAGGGCGCATTACACATTAGTAAGAAGGTGTTATAAACACACGGGTATTAGAGTATAGCTTGGGGTTAATGTAAGTGACTAGTGTAATTGTATACTATGTATTTATGTTATGATAAGATTACAACTCATTGGGTCTTATGTTAGAAAGAAATTTTATGTTTGCTAATTTAATAAAATATATTGGTAATTGTGTGCAGGTTTAATTTATGGAGGAGCGTGCGGGAATGATAGTGTGTTGTAGCGGTGACGCGATGATGCAAGAGGACAAAAGGACCCGAGAGAAATGATGCAGGTGTATGAGAAAATTAGCGTTTCTTGCGTCATACGAAAAAATGAATTTATTTTTATTAAAATTGTACTTGCAAGGGGTATATTATGGCACTAATAAAATGATGAATAATTTAGTAAGAATTAGTGATAATTCTATTAAGCAGTTAAATATCCTATTTCCGTTAAATAATCTTAATCATTTGCAAGGAGGCATGATTGGTCGATTGTGATTAATTAGTATAAAACTGGATTGCGTTTATCAGTGTATTGTCATGTTTACAGCGTTTATGTACTTCTGATTCATTGCTTTATTTAACAAAATGAATTCATAATAGAAACGTATCTATTATTTTTAGGAAGAAAAGGTTCTTGATGTAGGTGGTGGACAATTGCAAACATTTAATTAAAAATTAAAAAAAAAAACAAGTGCCATCAACAATAAATAGAATTAATTGCAAAAAAGTTTATTGCTTGAGTTACTGGTGTACAAGGTCTTTGAGAACACAATGGAGCAATTTGAAACAAGAAACTAAAAAAAGTTTCTAAAGAAAGGTCCGTGGAAATATATATTTTTACATTTTTTAATTGTATTCTATTTGAAAAAAAAAATCAAATGTAATAAAATAAACATCTGTATGTTAAATATAAGTTTAAACGATAGCTTATTTAGAACTAGAAAAGAATTATTTAGTTGTTTTAGTAATTTTGAATAACTGTATTAGTAGCCAATCAATATGTGCTAGTTTTTTGCTAACTATTGTTTATTTCATAAAAAAAGAAACAAATAGATATATTGAAATTGAGTTCGAACCAGAATTTGTAGAAGTTGAACCCATTGAAACATTAGAATTAGAAAATTCTAAGCCGGTTGCAGAAGTGCTTTTACCCGGCAATAAAGAACATACTCTCAACGCACAGTTTGGTCTGCAAGGTGGCCAAAAGATTATAAAAATAAAACCCAATTGAGCTGATTTTTTATTGTTTAAGTTCAACATAAAAAACAATTTAATGAGTAAGAATTAAAACTAAAAGAAGCCGAATGAAAACTATTATAAAATGTAATTGAGGGTTGTGACCTCTACTATCTAATAATTCTTCTATAACTAATTTCATTTGTAGAAGCCTTTAGTAGAGCCAAAACTAGTAATGTAATCGTAAGAATAAGTTTGTGATAAAAATATAGTTTTTTTTTGCTTTTTTGTTTTTTGTTTGTTTTTTATTTTTTTTTTTTAATTTTTTTTTTAAGACGTAGTGAGGTGTTGGCCTTCAGCAAGTGGCCTTAACAATAACTTACGCATGGTAATACCTTTTACCGGTTTCCTTTTCTGCGCAAATCCTGTTGTTGAAATGTCTTTGTTTAAACTAACCTACATTTGGCTCTAGTTTGAGGTGGGCTGGTTTTGCCATGCGGATTTTTACGCATCATCAGCGGCACGCATGCTGGCCCCTCTTTCCTTATAGGCCCTACCTTTGTCTGTCTCTTTTGTCATTTTGCCTTTTTTTTCTGTACTGGCATCTATTTTTGCATTTTTTTATCCCCTTTCCTCCATAAATAGTTTATGCAGTTTCATTAGTTGTAATCCTTTTGGCAGTTCTAGATTTGTAAGTTTTACTTTCAGTGATATCATTGTATTTCCATCTGGAATTACTTCTTCATGTCTTCTCGTTGTCCAGGTATATTCTGACTATTTGAAAGGTTGCGTTCAGTCAACCTCGAGATAGCATATCTACCATTTGGTATTTGCCTTGCTATTTTTGTTATTCTGCTTTTCTTCAATATTTCTTTCCCCTTTTTTCTTATCTCTGCAATTTTGTTTAGTATCGTAGTCTCTGTAAATGCTTTTCTTATTTTTTCTGTTTCTTGGTATGCATAATTGTCCGGTTCGTTCTTATTTCTTTCTTTTTGATCTTTTTATCTGATTTTTGTTTCCATTTAGCTTCTCTCGTCTTTTTCTTTTCTCTTCTATGGCTTTTAGTTTCTGTGTTTGTTTCCATTGTTTGTTTTTCTATATTGTTTTATTGTCAAACTTTTCAATTTTTTTTTTTTAGTACATTTATTGAAAAGTTTCTTAGCACCCTTACTTTATTTTTATCTTTTAAGCATTTGTTAATGATTGTTGTTTCATCTACTTTGATTCTTAGTATATTTTCTAGTTTTTTTCTATCTTCCTCCCACGCTTCGCATTCTACTAGAGTGTGTTTTGCGTTATTTTGTGTTTCTTTCTGACCAAATATACATCTTCCTTCTTTCTTTATTATTTTAATTTTTTGCAAGAATTTTCCAAATGCTCAGTGTCAGGTCAGTATTTGTGTTGTATAATAGCACGTCTCGGATTTTGTCTCGACCCATTTTTTTATCTTTGGGATTAGTTTTCTTGTCCATTTCCTCTTTTACTGCCTCATTTGACACTGTTCTGTAAGCTTTACTAATCCTTAGCGAGCTTTCTCGTAGCTCTTTTTACTTAATTTATGTTGGCTTCTCTCCATGTTTTTGCAGCATACTGCAATTTGCTTCTTGCTGCCGTTGCTATTAGCCTTCTGCTTTCTTCGCCTGGGCCTCCGTTGATTGGCATAAGTCTACCAAGCTTTCTCTCCATTTCCTTTGTTCCCATAACCGCTTCTTTTACTTGTTCATTTCATTCTTTTGTTTTTAGTGCCCCTACAGACGGTTTGCGAACCCAAACGTTTGTGATTCGTGTATTCGACGAATCGTGTGTAGGGTACACGAACCGCCTTTGTTTTTTGTGTTGCTAGTTTTAAACCCTTACTTCTTGTCCATATTTGTATCATATCAATTGCCAGCTCTAGTCTTCCTTTTAGTACTTCTATTTCTACGTCTCTACCAACTGCTGCTATGTCGTTCGCAAATGCTGTTACTGACACGTCTTCCGGCATCTTCATTTAAAGTAACTTGTTATATTCCACATAAAAACATAGTAAATTGTTTTATTTTTTCATATAATATAAATTGAATAAAAATTAATGTTAATATTTTTTTAAATAAAATTAATAAATGTATTTATTAGAGCTCACAGTAAATATTTTATAATCTATTAAAGTGATTTTGAATCATATTCCTTTGACAGTCAGAGCTTCTAACATTTGGTATGTTTGGAATGTTGGCATTTATAATTAATTGTTATAATTTATGGTTTATTACATTGTTTTTAGTATTGGTTTAGTTTTATTTCTCAATCGTGTAATATTGTAAGAAAACAGCTATTGCTACAATATTTCATTTAAGGTTGTGTTAATTTTAACCGCCATCCATAAGCCATAATTGAAAACTTTTACTTTCAAACCCTAAACAAAAGCTCAGCTTTTACACGTGTTTGTATGTGCTGTTAATTATATTTCTTTTTACCATGCTTTTGAGAGGTTTAAAAAATGTGTTTATAAATAAGATTTACCATTGCTTTTTTTTTAGTAACATATCCTTATGTTTACCATGGCCTATCTAATCTTATTGGGCTGATCTTTAGCCTTTTTTGAGTAAATCCTTTTCTTGTCTTTACTTTTCTTTGTAATATAATTTGTAGTAGAGTATTTTGCTCTTGTGATGACATGATCACAGTAAGATATTATTTATATTGACGTCCATTAGATTTTGATAAAACAAAATTTGGCTAAAAGACAATCACCAACATGACAACTCAGCAGAGTTATCAGTTATATTAATAAAAATGTTTAATTTTCTTTCTCCTTAGATCCAAGATCTGCCAATTGAAAGATAGAAAAATATCATTAATGCAAGGTTCACAGAAAAAGTTTTGTACGCGTACAATGATTTTTTTATTATACTTATGTGCCCATTGTTTGTGTTTGTTTTTGCTTTATTTTTACTTCAATTTTATGTATGCAATATCATTTTTAAATGTAAATTTTTTTTTATTTTGTTGTGTTAGATTGATATATTTGTATATTGTAATTTTTATGTACCTGACTGTTTCAAACAATGTTATGTTTCAATATGGATCAATAAATATCAATCTATCTATCCTAGCACTGTGCTTGATATTTACTTGTGTGTTATTATCGCTGTGCCGTTTTGATGGTATGTACTGTCACGGGGAGGATTTTCGACCGGGATAAATCACAAAATTACAGTTTACAAATGTTCTATTTTGTATCGTAGAAACAATTATACATCTATTGATCACAATTATATTTATTTTTCTACTACCTGACATGAGTCAGTTGACATTTCTAATTAAAAAAAATCCCAACCCCTTATAATTTACACAATGGCCAATGTAAATAAATTAATGCTGGTAGGGTGGTTCCAACTCTGGATAACTAACTGCGTATTCATCAGTTTTGCCGATGACAGTACCTTGTCTGCATAGTAGGTATTATAATTTTTTACTTGACAATGCCCTGTCTGTTATCATCTGGTCTCAGTGCTTGTCAAAATGTCTATAATATATGTTGTTTTTTAAATTTCCTGCACAATGTTAGGAGTTTTCCCTGTTTGTTTTTATTGGAGTACTTTGTACTTCGGAATATTTTAATTTCAGATTAGTCAATTTATGGTAGACATACTAGGGATATCCGATAGATATTTACTGTAGCGGTTTTCAGTTGCTAACTCCAGCTTTCCGTCGTTGATCAATTTTTGGTTTATCACTCTTTATCCTTTGCTAGGTCTTCCACCCGTAGCTGTTGGCTAACAAGAGCGAATTGCTTATTTTGACATTTGCTCGGTCCCTACCTAGGTTTGCCAACTAAGATGTTGCCCAATCTTCACCGCGTGCTAGTACAGGTTTGGATTTTTTATTGACATTTACACTTTTTGGTCATTTTTTTAATTTCTCCAGAACTTTTAAGATCTTATAAACACTGTTACCTCTAAATTAAAATAACTGTAAAATGGTCTAATGTACCCATTATATCAAATAAAAAATTTATCTAAAAAATGTGTTACTTTAAATGGATTTATGCTTTAATTTTAATATGATTAACAAACATTTTTATATTTGATAATTAAAGTTTTTTATAATAAATATTAGGAGTATTAATTATTTTCTCAGTTGAGTGTTATAATAATTAAAATAAAATTTAATGAAGTTTATAAAGTAATTTCAAATGTTATTTAATAATAATTTAAACACTAACAGCCTTATGCATAGTTGTTTGCTTAGTATGCTACTAAAACGTTACTAACTAGTAGCTACTTACATCATACTAAATGTGTCATATGCATAGTGAATTTTTAGTATAATTTAGTTAGTAGTTACTAACAATGTAATTATGATTTGGCAACACAGCATTATCAAACTTCAAGTCTTAATTTTGCGCGGTAAAATAAAAAAAATAAAAGTGTTTACACAAAAATAAAGACTCAATTATAATTATAGAACATGTATATGGGTAATTCCATTACTTTTCGACTAATTTGAAAAAGTCAACCTCTTTGATTTTGCTCAAATTATGGATGAAAAAAATAAGATTTCCAAAATTTTGAACCTTAGAATATCGCCTGTTCAAAATGGCACACATTCAGAAATATCATAATAAAACGTATTTTGTATCTCAATTGTTGAGCTTCTGGGAAAAGATAAAAAAGTTCACAATGGGTCAAATTATTCCTTATTACATGTACTTTAAAACCCATATTTTTATGTTTAATATTGTGGCAGTCATTTTGATATATTCAAACATTATTCCAAGAAAAACCGTAAATTTAGCAAAATAAGTAATTAAGGTTTTAAAAGATATCTTTATTGTACCGATCACTAAACTTCTAAATGAATGCATTAAATTGAGATGTTTTTCAGATCTTTTAAAAATAATAAAAGTTTTACCAATTTTAAAAAAAGGATCCTCAAAAGAAATGACTAACTATCGGCCAATATCGTTAATACCAATTCTCGGACATTTTTTGAAATGGCATTAAAAAATCAAATATGTGAATATCTTGAATTGAATAAATTACTTAACAAGTGACAGTCTGGTTTTAGAACAATGAAAAATACATCTATAGCTATTCAAGAATTAATTAACCATATCGTTGATGGTTGTGAAAATGGAGCCTATGTGAGTTCAGTTTTTTGTGATATTTCTAAGGCATTCGACTGCGTGTCCTACTCCATACTTATAAACAAACTAAAGTTTTTTTAACTTTTTCAACGACAGTGTTATCTTAGTAACCGGAAACAAATAGTATCTTTTCAAAACAATAGTTCAGGAATTATGGATGTAAAGCATGGGGTCCCACAAGGATCAGTGGGGAGGCCAATTTTATTTCTACATAAATGACCTTCCATCTTTTTTACCTGATTCGCATACTGTTTTGTTTGCTGACGACACTACTTATATAAATTCTAGTAGAAAATATGATGTAGTACTTGGAAGTATGGAGAATTCTTAGTCGAATGCTTTAAATTTGTTTCAAGTAAACAAACTACAAATCAATGAAGCAAAAACAGGTAAAGTTTTATTTAGCTTACGTAACATATCATACGACAATCCTCCATATATTAAATTCTTGGGAATATGCTTAAGTCCATCACTGTCTTGGGAATGCCATATAAACTATGTTCTAAATAAGCTTGCTAAAATTGTATATCTCATTAGAAATCTTAAAAGATCGGTTAGTAGGAAAGTCATTTTAACAGCATATTATAGCCTTTTTCAATCTCAATTAAACTACGCTATTCTCAATTGGGGGCATTCCTCAGATTGTTCTCGACTATTTGGACTACAGCGCAAAGTTCTAAGCATAATTTCTGGATTAGGTTACAGAGATGATGTAAAGCAAAAATTTATTAAGTTCCAGATATTAACTCTTCCCTCTTTATATATTTTTAACTGCGTTGTTCATATTAAGGAAAATTTACATTCTTACTGTCAACACCAGCACTATCATAATCATGATACAAGAATAAAACTTAATCTAAGAAATTCTTACTTCAGGTTAAACACTAGTAGATATGCTACAAACTACTATGCACCAATATTTTATAATAAAATTGCTGATAAATACAAAAATATTTCTTTTAAACTTTTTAAGTGGAAATTCAAAACTTTTCTAGTATTACACGCTTTTTATACATTCGATGACTTTAAAATTTAAAATTTTATATTTTTATTGTGACTTCTGTAAAGTATTAAATTATACTATTAACATTAATAAATGATTTGATTTGATTTGATTTTTAGTTATCTAAAATACAGTATTTTTAAGATATAATCATTTTAAAGTATTGTTAAAATTAAAATTAAAAATAACTATTATGTTTAGTCAGAATAAGTTTTAAAAAAGTGAATAATTTAATTATTAAATCAAATAACATTAATTTATTTTATTTATTATTCTCGACCTATTGCAATAAATAAAGCAATTCGTCATTAAATGATAATAATTATCTCAAAATTTACAACTGACTGTTGTAGGTTATATTCATAATGTATTCAATCACATGACAAATAAGGCAATCTGGCTACTAACGTTTTAGTTGACAACTAAGTTTAGTAGCGTTTTAAATATTACTATGCATACGGTAAACAGTAGTATCCAGCTAGTAGCACCTTAGTACCTACTAAATATGACTATGCATAAGGGTGTAAAAGTTTTACGAAAATTACAAAAAAAAAAAATTTGAATCTACTATTGTTGCAGCACCATTTGTGGAACACGACAAACGAGCTACAAAATCTTGAAACAACAAATTGCTGCTTGCAACTGTTTGGATATTGATTAAAAAATGCAAAATATATTTACCTTTTTATATTTTTAAGAATTTATTTTTTATATGCTACCAATCAATTGCTCTAATAACTTTGCAATTGTATAAAAATCATTCAGGCAATTTCCTCTTTATTTCTAGGCATATATATAAAATGTTTTCGAAGTCGAGCAATAACGTTGGTTACTTTTGCCACAATTCTTAACACGGTCGATTTATCGCATTGTATAAATCTCCTGCCGGTAATAAATGTCCTCAAGTCGCATACACCCTCAGTGTGATCATTAATTGATTTTTAATTAAAAAAAATTACCTACCTATATGCATATATTCTAACAAATAATTGATTCACTCTAATAAATATAATGAAGATCTTGATAATCTAAATCTTAAAACAAATGCTTTTTATTGTAACGTTCAAAATAATTTTGTTAAACATATAACTGACGAGGAAAATTTAAATTTTAAATATCAACAATATTAACTTTGTCAATATTATTTTAAAAATTGATTTTTTGTTATATAACAGAGGCAAAATACAGTTATAGGTTAAATAACTGAAATTTTTTTTAATGTACTTTTGGATGTTAAGCTATCATTAGTTATTTTATTTTTACACACAGGAACACATTTGTTTAAATTACTTAACCTAAAATATTTAAAAAGTGTGCATAAATCAGATAAACAAATACCAAAATACAGTTCTTATTGAGTAAATTTAGGCTACCTCTCAGAGATTGAGCGCTTAATAACGGTATCGTATATGACGCAAATAAGACGAGATTTTGCTATGGTGTAACGGAATAAGGACCTTGCGTATTAGGACGTAGCTTAAGATCTAGTTAAGTCATGAGACATTCCGGAGAAACCGGGCGAAAGTGGCAATTACTGTAATGATTCTACTTATGTATCGTATAAATTCTAACAATACCACTTCATAAAAAAATTGTTTTACATGAAACGAATTTTTAAAGAAGTTTTTAATTTATTTTAAGCTTATAATTTGCAGGTTTAAGACTGATTTACATTTAATAAAATAATAGTACATTTTTATTATGCTGCATGGAATGTTATTTTGAATACTTGCACCTGACACATGTTTGTAAATTTAGTCAGCATTTAGAAAGCATTTTGGTTATTTTTCAGAATTAAATCAATCCTGCTAGATATTTGCGTAATTAAGAATAATAGTAATATTAATTATTAATATTTTATTAATTATTATTATCATATTATTAATATAAATAAATAATCAAACAAAGGACTGTGGTTCCAGCTAGTGCAATTTAATACTAAATATCAGCATTAATTGATATCATCTAGTATTTATGTATTTGGCAGCCATTTTGCGGGTTTTATATGATTTGGAATGTTCAATGAATCACTTATGAAATAAATTAATAATTTATTCAAACTCAATTTAACGATCACAGCAGCCAAATTAAATTGCATTAACTGGAGAGCCACAGTCGTTCTTTTGATTATTTACAACAAGGACCGAATTATTTATTTAAATTTGTTTTTTGCTATCATGCGATGCCGTAGTCATCGTCACACTGACGAGGTTTGTAGAGTTTTTTTTTTCTATTTTGTCTGTTGTATAAATATTTCACCGATATTTTCAAAATAAATAAACTTTGTTGGCTTGGACTTATTAATTAAAGAGATGTGACTTATTCACTACAATTGTATAAAAAAGAAGTTTCTAACTACAAAACAACTATTGCAATCTACTTAATTGTAAATACACACAATTATAAACATAACATTATTCTGCATATATAAGGTGATTTTTAATATATGCGAAAAACTTTAAGAGCTGATTCATCTGATAAACACCATAAAAAACTTTATCCAAAACGGCATACTTCGATATTTTTACAAAAGCAATAACCTAAAAGTTGTGGATTTATAAAATAATAAATTGTTTTAAATGACTACCGACAGCCGTAATATTTATTTATCATATATTGCAATGATTTGCAAATCTTTTTGAAAACATCACTGCTGTTTCAAAGAAGCAACAACACTTTTATTTAATTCATAATGAGGATCGTAGAAAAAAAACAAATAAAATGTAGCTCGTTTTAAATTATACAATAATTCAGATTTACATCGTTGCAGCGCTAAGTAGATAATATATTTTTTAAGTTTCAACTTGTAATTTTAAAATTATGACGATTTGAAGATATTTTTTTTTATGAAATTTTTTATAGAAATTATTTAAAAAATTATCCTCCAAAGTTTTTTCCTGAATACTGGGTGACCGATAAGGTAACTTTTATTTATGATATATTATTATATTGAATTATTCATTCTGTAAAATTAGATATTACCGCATTTAATTATTGTAAAGTTTTTTAGGTTTATAATTATTTTTTTCTATGGTTGGTTTTTGTTATGTGACTTTGTGGATAATCCTGAATTGGTTTGTATTAATTAAAGAATATATTACTATATAATCTTGATATTATTATCGCACAGTACACATTCCTAAAGTGCATGGAATGTAAATGGCTCCAAACTAAAGTGGTAGTAGAGCCTAAAGTGTTAACAATGAATTGTAATATTGAAAAATGTTTTTTTAATTTGATTGTTCCGCTACTACTGTATTGTATCATATAGAAATATAAATTGTTCTATTGTATGTCACGAATACTTAAAACTTTGGAACCGTTAAATTTGTTTATTATTAACATTTTAATTTATAATTCATTTAGTTTTGTATTTAATAGAATGAAAAATAAAATTGTTTGCAATTATATCTAATAATCCAGATTTATAACAGATTAATGTTGAAAGGTTCTAATGCTATTATTGTACCCATATCAAATTATAATTGTCAATTTTGGATGCTCATGTTACGTCGAACGTTCAATAATTCCTTTGCTTATAGTTCCTTCATATATAAACGCAACCGTCTAAATAATTAATAAGTTTCCAATTTTGTTATAATATTAATCATTAATTAATATAATCAATTATATATTATTTATGACTATATTAAATTAGGCATAAATAAAAAATATTTCTTATGAATAATATCTACAGTTTTATGAATATACGTAAAATACCACAAAGTTAGTTAGTGTCGATAAACAACCGAAATTTACGATGCATTTCATGCTGAATTAATAAACAGAACGTAAAAAATATTATCCATACCCAACGAGCCATGCAAACAGACAGTTAAAATGCAACATAGCATGATTTATTATTATTTCCTTCCATAAATAATTTTCTGCATATACCATTTTAATCAGTTTCATATATAAAATAATAAAAGCCCTTCATACTCACTTGAAGTTTGAAGTACACTAATACTTTCTGAAGTAGGTATTTACTATCCTGACAATATCAGTATCGATAAAAAAGGACTAGCTTGGAAAATTCTTGTGTGATTTATGAAAAAAGTTTGGAACTGCTGCTTCTGACAAATGGAAGGAGATTTTATGTATTGATTGGACACCTACAGTGCAAAGCTGTGTCAAGTAGCGCTTCAATTATTTTATTAATTATTCATGGATTAATTAGTGAAGGGTAAACTAAGTATTTTGATTGATGGCATTTGATAAAATAGCCGGCTAAATTGAATACTATAAAAATATTTAACTGTATGACCAATTATATTATTAAACAATTCATAAACTACGTTCATTCCATTTAAATCAACTAAATAAATATTGTATTTTATATTACCTTCAGGACTCGAAATAGTTGAATGATGTAACAATAATATAATAATATTATGAGCAATTTATTTTCTAATATTGCGTTATTGAAATTGAATAAGACAAATTAATTCAAATATATAATGATCTAGAGCAAAAATAATCTTGCCCCTCATTAAATATGCTATTAATACATGTTTAATTTAGAAAAAATGATAACCGTATCTGTCTCATAAAAACATTCATATCAATGTTATTGTTACAAATATGTGCTGGATTTGATATTGCAACAAAACCAATAAAAAGCATTTTAGCACACGTAATGTAAAATCAAAATAATAAATTTAAATAAATACATTATGATACCATATATATTTAGTCATTTATTATATTGCGTATTGGGTAGACATAAAAATAACAAAAATTTGCATACAATTTGAACTGTTTTATTTTTATGGAACATATTTAATTTAACGAGTTAAAGCAATATTGTTCCAATCATAAAAAAATAAATATATCGTTCGTGATGATGAATATTGTAATAATAAAGACCGAAACGATTGGCCACCCCGGCTTAAATTATTGTATTTGTTTAGGATTGGGTTAAGTTCAAAATAAATACAGAGTTTACTATTCGGTTATCTATTATTTTTTATTATAATTTTCTATTTGTCTGGTAAAACTTAAAATTAAAGATAATAAATTGTTGTGAAATAAGTAAATGTTATATAACTTATATACTGCATATGAGTGGGTTCTATTCTTAATTATTATAAATAAAAAAGCGAAGTGTTTCTCAGTCAAAAACATACACTTTACATTGATTGGTGGTGGCCGTTACTATGTGATAGTTCATTTTAAGATAAATACAACATATTTACTAATATATATTCGTGATATAGTACATAGTAAATGTGTTTTATTTATACAGTTTAAATGCTTATAACGTACAGTATAAAGTTAAAAAAATGACTTTGAATATGTGGGTTACACCAGGCAATGCACCAAAATATCAACCGCTACTAATTGTATATCATGAAAGCTTCTTGGAACTAGGCTTGCCTAAGTCGGAATTACCTATTTAAAGTTAGATACGATTTCAGGCACATCATTTAATAAACTATTTATGCCGTAATTATCAAAAATGTAAAAGGAATTGAATTAAATATTAAGATATTTGCGCTTATTAGCAGTGTTGATGTTTACTTACAATGCAAAAGTTTGCCGAATATGATGGATAATATTTAAGGTTTTTTAGAATGTGTCTCGAGAGCAAGAGTGGCTATTTTGAACATTATTTATAGTGATTTTCAACTAAAATAACCATAAATATAGGCTTTTTTAAATTGGAATTATTTAATAAATAATAATTAAACACTCTGTATTTTTCTCTATGTTAAACAAAATCAAGCAGTCGATTGACATCACCCGATTTTCAAAAACAATTTACAGACTGAGTAATAATCACGTTTTCAAGAACTGCCGTTAATTTATAAAAATTTGACAAACGATTAATGTAACATTACAAATATGACAAACTGTGGATTCTGCAGATGCCAACAAATGCTGCCTATAGGTTTATTAGTTTTTAACACAAGTATGTTTTTCTGGAGATGGAATCTTTTAGGGACGTAATATGGAACTCCTCTTCTTATTCAACAAAGTCCCTACCCACTAAACTACCTCCCAAAATTAAAGATTTTTAAAGATGCCACTAAGCTTAAGGCTTGTCAGTGACAATGATGGTGTGTTATTTATCTGATATAATTTTAATTTTGATTAATGTGACGGAACAAAATTAAACATTGCAGACATAAAATTATATAATTTTTAATTTTGAACTTAAATATTCCTATCAATTTTATTTTTAAGATTTTTTTCGGTATTTTATTAAAAATGTTTCTTAATGCTACTCTTGTTTTTAGAAATTTATACTTGTTATTGTATCTCTCTACTTTATATTTTTCTGATTATCTTCTCATTGTTCCATATTCATGCTTGATTCTTTTTCATGTATGATTTCTTGGAAATTGTTGATGATAATTCTGATTATAAACAGTTTTTTGATAATATTAATTTTTCCATCTTTGTGTTTTTTATAGAAAATATGTTTTGTTATTTGGTTTTGCGATTTTTGAAGGGCGTTTAGCAGATATTTGGAGGCGTTATACCATACGATATGATTGTTTGATCATCGCGCAATAAATCTATAACGCGGCATGCTGATCTTTGTAGACCCTCACTATTAGTGTTCTGCCTGCACACAAGAAGTATTTGCACAGATTGTTTACGTACAGCAGATACAGAAGACAACCAAAAATGCTGCCTTGGGAAGTACACCTTGGGTTATTTTTGCTATCTTACCCAGTTTTCATCAAATTTTCCATGAAAAGTTCTCTTTTTAATAATCGCAAAATCAGTCTTTTACTATCCCTCTTATTCCGTAATTTCTAGATCTAGCATATTCAAAGCCTTAGAAAAATCTACAAATAGACATATTGCGTGCATGTTTTTGTTAAGACTGGTATTAATCAGGTTAGTAAAGTTTTCTAGAAGCTGGATTGTTCCTTTAAACGTTTGGTACCGGTATAGTTGTTAAAATGTTTTGTTTTTTGAGATATTCAGTTAAAGTTTTCTTTATGTATATTTTAAGAATTTTTGAAACTGCAGGCAGCAGTGAAATAGGTCGATAATTTTTGGTGTCGTTTTTTTCCCGATTTGTATATTAGGCGTAATATAGATTCTTTAGTGATTTGAAAAAAAAAATTATTATTAAATTTACCAGTTTTATAATTGGGCTCATTGTAGCATATCTTTCATTTTTATTCCTGGTCTGCCGGCTTTGCTGTGTTCATTGATTTTATAATGGATTAATGTCTTCGGCAGTTTCCTTTGGTATATATAGTGATTCTGATATAGTATTTTGCAGTGTTTTGTTAATTAATTTTTTGTTTTTTGATTTTGCTAGATTGTTGTTGAATGTATCCGTAAATTGTTGTATTGTGACCATCGTTTCAAGTTGAAAATGCTTTGGCATTTTTTGTTTTATTCTTCAATGATTTGTTAATTTTTTTTTTCATGTGTTTTTAAGATTGATCTTGACATTTTAAATTGTTCCGTGTATTAATTTTTTTTGATAATTTTATTGCGTTAGTTACTCATATTTTTTACTTCAGATGGCTCTGCTGATTTTTTCATATTTTGATTTTTTTTTTTTTTTTGGTTTATTTTAGTATTTTAGTGGGCTTTGTTGTTGTTTGAATTTTTAAAAAGTACAATTTTCCTCGCTTTTTATGTGCATTAGTGTCAGCTGCTGTAAAAGTTGTTTGACCCATTTTAATAATAATATTAATAATTTTTTAATTAATTTTTTCAAACACTATGCAGTCATGGTGAACAAAAGGTACGTGTGTAAAAATTGATGGAATAAGAACTATAATTGACAACATAATAAAATCAATGGAACAAGGCAAATCTTACCTTGGATTTGAAAAACAACCAAATTAAAAACAAAACGTATTTGTCAAGGCTAAAATTGGTCTAAAAATCAAACAAAATTTGTGAATAAAAATAGATGGAATAAGAACTATAAATGACAACATAATACCAATAGATACCATACCATAGACTATACCAAATTAGAAGCAAAACTAAGTGAAACGTATTTGTCACGGTTGAAACTTAAATTTTAAAAATCTAAGTTAAACCATAAATACTTTTGCAATATTTATCTTCACTTGCTCGTTTTGAAGTTATCAAACTATTTGAAACAGATCTTACTTCGTTAAATAGGACGACAAGAACAATATTAACAAAATATGGACTGCACCACCAAAATGCATGCATAGAACAAATCAATATACCAAGAGCAGAAGGAGGTAGAGGTATTACGGATATACAAAGTTAGTTAGTTAGTTTAGATTTATGGCATATTAGCCTAAAAATACTATAAGGCCGGTTTTTTTTTCTAACTATACAAAAGTGTAAAATAATATGCTGTAAAATGGCATATTAAAAAATAAAATAATTAAATAAATAAATAAATAGCAAAGATAAAATAAACTTTCACAAATTATTAAAAACAATAGCAAAAAATGACTAGATAATTGCTGTGAAAGGTCCTAGACACTGCTGGATTTTACGATACACAAACATTAATCACAATAAATAAATAATTATATCCATATACCCAGTCTGCTCTGTCAAACAAATTCGAGCAAACGATCGACATCAGCGATTTGATCGTCCAAGACAATCGACAAACTGGGTTATAATTCAGACGCAATTCTTTGTTTCAAAAACTGCCGACAATCCAATAAGATATGACGTACAGTTAATGTGACGTTACAAATATCACAAACTAGGGGCACCTCAGATGCCAACAAATGCCTGTGAGTCCATCGACAGTGACCGATGCGAAGCCGCGTGAGGATAACCTCTTCTCTACGTTTCGGCCTGTATGACGAACTCCACGGTGTAGTAACGCTTTTGGTTCTCAGTTTGCCAGCTAGACAGCAGCTTTTGATGTAGAAAATTACAAATATAATTACCACAAACTTTAATGAAAACATATTCAGCGCTAGTTATTGCCAATTTGGCAAGCGCATCAGCTTTTTCATTGCCACTAATACCTACGTGACTGGGAATCCAGACAAAATTAACAGTGACATTTATCTGAGACACCTGAAGCAAAATTGAATGAATTTGCCTCAGAAAGTAATGATCAGTATATTAGTCATCTATGGCGTTTAATGCACTCAACGAGTCTGTACATATAACATAGTTTTTATCTGCGCTTAGTTGGATGTAGAGAAGAGCCTGATAGATAGCATACAGTTCTGCAGTATAAACGCTGCTAAAACTTTGCAAGCCAAATGTAAACTGCAGCTCATCTACCAGAAAAGCACAACCCACACCGTCGTTACTTTTGGAGCCATTGGTATACATCTAAGTGGCATTTTTGTTCCTTGCTTGAATTTTTGCAAATTCAGTTCGATATTCAACTGGTAAAGTTGAAGCTTTGCTCATTCTCGATAATGCAGTATTTATCCTTGGACGTTGAAAAGTCAGTTCCTGAAGTATAGTGTAATTTCTTACGGCAACCGGTTTTTGTGACCGTATCCTGATGTTGTATAGATTGTCGATACCATTATTGTACACGACAGGAAACGTGGGATGCAAGCGTTGAGCTTTTAATTTTGCGGCGTACTTAACAGTCAAGTTTTTACGCCGAAGACAGAGTGATGGTTCAGCTGCCTCATACAAAACACTAGCAATAGGGCTTGTGCGGAATGCGCTAGTTGCTAAACGAATTCCAGTATGGTGAGCAAGATCAACAACCAAAATCTAGTTTTAAGCGCACCAAAGCGCGATGCAAAAGTAGCATTGTTTTCCGATCCTCTCTCCATGACTTTCCACTCAACGACCTGAGCAAGTTTAGTGCCGGGACACATCTTGATCTCAGATTTATTAAATGAGGACGCCAGGTCAGCGCACGGTCAAATGTGACACCGAGAAATCGAACACATTTCTGTATAGGAATAGGTTCTCCTCCAAGATATAATAAAGGGTCACCGTGTGGGGTTTACCTTCTACAAAAATGGATAAACAACGTTTTACTAGTAGAAAAAATGAATCCATTGTTATTAGCCAAGTTCAAAATGTGATTGATTGTTAACTGAAGTTGACGTTTCAATGTTGGCATGTTTCTCGAGGCACAATAGATAGCTACGTCATCAACATACATACATCCGCTTATCGGATGTTTGATAAACTGACTTATGTAGTTAATTGCTATCATACATAGTGTCACGCTTAAAATAGACCTCTGAGGAATACCATTATGTTGCTGACGTATGCTCGAGATGCTGTCACCTATACGTACCTTAAATGAACGTGAAGTTAAAAAGCTTAGTATAAACAATGACATGCTTCTGCGAATACCCCATAAATGAAGCGTTCGTAGAACATTGTACTTCCACGTCATGCTATATGCTTTCGCAATGTCACAGAATACAGCGACAAGATGTTGATTCTGTACAAAAGCATTTTTAATTGCTGTATCCAACCAAACAAGGTGATCAGTCGTAGAACGATGACGCCTTAAACCATATTGTATGTCAGCAATTAAACCTAACTAACTAACTAAGGCGCTTATTGATCATTCTTTCTAGTAACTTACATAAGCAGCTAGTTAGGGAGATAGGTCTATAGTTAGTCGGAAGCTTTTTATTATTTACCAGGTTTAAGTACTGGTACTATGAAGTTTTCACGACTTAGGACAATACTCTGCTGACCATATCCGGTTATAGAGTGCCCACAATTGAAGTTTGGCAGAGCGACTTAATTGCTTAAGCATAGCATTGTGTATCGAATCGACCCCTGGATCAGTATTGTGTTTCAGATAACGCCGAGTCAAATTCCCAAACACTAAACGTTGCGTTGTATAATTCATCTTCAGCAGAGACAAATGACAGAACGTTTTTCTCCATGTTAATTTTAATATCTTGGAAATTTTCATTGTAATTATTATCGCTGGAAGCGTCAAAATATACATTGGCCAGGATATTGTAAATGTCAAGGGGATTGATAATAATTTGATCACCAGACAATAACCCACTAATAGGTAATGATGCGGTTCTGCCAGACATTTTACTGACTTTTTCCCACACCTTCAAGACGGGGATTCTCGAATTAATAGAAGTAACATATTCTGACCATGATTCTCTTTTACCTTTTCTGCAACAGCTTTGTACCTCAAATATAGTAATAGGTTCTTTTCTGTTGGAGAGTGGTTAAATCTACAAAAAAACTGCGTTTGTTTAGTTTAGCTTGCTCACATTCAAAATTCCACTAAAGAACGGGCTCTCTGCGAGGTTTTCCGGAAGATAACGGAATACTTGCATAAGCTGCCTGTATGATGGAATCGGTATAAGTTTCAATATCTTTGTCAATAGTGGCCTGGACACTGTCATCGTAATCAAACACTTGAACAAACATTCCAATTGGCTTCTTTTATTCTCCAATTTCGATGACGGTTTTCATTAATTTTATGACCAAGCACGCGAATGAATATGGGAAAGTGGTCACTATTATAAAGATTTTTCAATCCAGCAATGCTGCGATACTTGGAGAACAAATGGTAAGGTCAATAGCCGAGAATGATCTATTGGCCACGGAAAAGTAGGTATTGTTACCTTTATTTAAGATAACTAAATCCGTTTCTAAAAAAAGATTGGCCAAGTTACGATATTTCACATCAGTTCGACTTGAGCCTCACATAGTGTTATGAGCATTAAAATTGCCCATTAGCAGGAATAGTGACGGAAGTTGTTCAAGTAATTGATCAATCAAACGATTGTCCAAACTGACATTTGGCGGAATATAAATTAAGCAAATGGTTAGTGAGAAAGTGCTTCTGCTTCTAATGCAATGTTGACACGGAGTTCGTTACTGAAAACCGTATCTTGAACCAATAAAGCTGTTCCACCCTGAGCACGATCAACATTTGCACGATCTTTTCAATAAATAGTATGTATACGAAGATTAACAGAACATTTAACTTTAAAATTTGTTTCCTAAACGCAGATAGGTGAATTTTTGGTTAATAATATTTTAAAGGATTCGTAGTGTGAATTATATCCGTTGCAGTTCCATTGTATAATGATTGAAACCATTTTTAGTGTTATGTTGCGAACGTAATTTTAACTCTTTGTTTGTTAGCGTTTTTTTGTTTAACTTCAGAATTATTATCTGGGGGGAATAGAACTCCCATTAATTGGCATAATTTCATCTGTCAGAGTAGATGGCGCGGGAAAATCTTCCACATCCATCCACTCTAACGACACGTCAATATTGGGGTCTGTGGGCGCAGGATTGCTAGAAACTTGCACCTCAGGTGGCGGTAGCCTAGATTGGGCTGCCATATTTGCAGGCTTTTACTCAGACTGAGCCTTAACCTGTTTAGGCTTTGACTTGGAAGTTGCCACCTTAGTTGGTTTTGGCATAATACGAGCCAATACCTTAGATGGTTTAGGCTTTACATAAGCCTCCATCTTGAGTGGTTTTGCTTGAAGTCCCACTCGTTGTGACCTTGGTCTGGATTGGACCGTAGTCAGTTTTGGTTTTGAGCCTGATGGGCCCGCAACCGGTTATTGATACTTCACATTGGAGTCCTTGTCTTTGTTTAAAGAAGTTTTTGCAATAGCAGTAAATTTCATAATTGGTGGTTGTTGAACAATAGGCGTTTTAACAACTGCAGCAAACGATCTAGAAAAGGTAGGAGCCGTAATTGTTCTATACCTCTTTTGAGCGTCAAAGTAAGAGAGTTTGTCTGTTACTCTGATCTCGACTATCTTCCTTTCCTTTTTCATTTTTGGACAATCTCGAGAATAGACAGGATGCTTACCACTACAATATACATTTAAAGGTGAACTGTTGCATGGATCGGGGTCATGTTTTTCCTTACTGCATTTTGCACATGTTGCAACACCTGAACACCTAACTGCAGTGTGTCCAAAACGTTGACTTTGGAAACACCTTATTGGGTTAACAATAAACGGACGAACCGGACGAGTAACACATACCACCTTGACTTCTTCTGGGAGCCGTTCGGAATCGAATGTTAAGATCATATATGTTGTATCTCTGACTTCACCATCTTTTCTCCGGGTTAGTTTTTTAATATCGATAACGCCTTGCGACGCTAGACTTGTTTGCATTTGTCAATTGTTGTAGATAACAACTCATACCATCAAATAGCTCCCTTAGAAATATTTAAGGATTTATGCGGCTCTACTGTCACCGCAATATTACCTAACGACGTGCATTTCTGCATTTTACTGCTCTGCATTTTATCTTTTACTTCAATAAGCAAGGTACTGTCTCTTAACTTCTTACATGAATTTAAAGTTTCATTAATAATACTGGAAATGGTGCTATGAATTAAAAAGGGAGAAACCTCCTTTAGACTCTGTCCACCTTCCGTACATTTTACTATCAAATATCTTATAAACTTTCTACTTGCACTACTACAAACTTCTTTAGCTTTCTCGTCCGTAAACGGGCAAAATCGTTTGGTTGGAGGTTTAGAATCTGCCATAATAAATTCCGTCAAATTTATCGCTTAATCTCCCCACCCACCACGGGACGCTACTATCGCTAATCAAGCGATATAGGTTTCATAGATGTAAATGAAAGACTTCCGCAAACACAAAAAATACTATCGGGCTCCAACAGTAGCACATTGTGAACCTTTCATCAATTACCACATAAATAACTCCTCACTCTTAAGTTAAATAACGAGCCGATTGATTAGATTTAACCATCCGTTTTATCTGAGCTAGGCCCAAAGTAGTGTGTTGGAACTAACACTCTTCTAAACCTGAGTATTAGCCCCTCAACTACCAGGATTCTCTTTTCCTGACTTTCGGGTCACCGCGCACGGCAAACATGCAGGTGAGTTACACAAGGTGTTATGAGAAAATTGTCAAAATTAAACTTAAAATACAGTTTGTCTTGTCTTTGACGAACTAGGGTTTTTTAACAAAGTATTTTCCTCGCTTTTTACGACCAGCAATGGGTCTAGCGGAAGTATTCTTTTGCACCACCCCCTCCCGCAGAGGGGACGGATATACAAAGTTTGCATATCTAGCGATAATTAAATTTAAGAAATTACTTTTACCTTAGAAGCGATAGTCGGCTATACAAGGCAATATTAAAAGCAGATAAAAACTATACTCCTGTTTTACTTAATAATACAGAACATAGGCAGTATGGCCCTAAAACTTTAAAACATGGAAACATTACAATCCCCTTGACATTTACAATATCATCAAACAAAACAATTACTTGCAACTGTTAAGTTGTTAATTTATAATAAAAACTAACAGTTCAACTTACCTGGTAGATATTGCAGTGCTAATAATGTAAGACAAAAAAAAAATTAAAAAAAAAATAAAACAGAAAAGTTGGATAAATACTTACTTTTGACCTATGAATTACAAAAGTTAAATTAACAAAAATATGTAAAAATAATTTCTGTAATAATATCATCTACAGGAAACAATCAATGAAATAGGTTAAAATGAACACATTATTACAAACATGCAGAAAGCAGTAATTTTGATGATTTGTGGTATTGTTTGTTTATTTTTAAGTCAACAAATATGAATATAACAACGTATTTAACGATTTAAATACGTGCATTGTGTAGTTTTGAAAAACCGAAAAGTGTGTCCTAGACCTAAATACACAGATTTTGAGGACAGTGTACAAACCCGCCGATGGCGTGTGTTAACTCGTCATATATTTTTGACTAAATTGCACAATAATTGCATACATTTATCTTGATAGATAATATGCTAGTGAGAACCATATAATCATATTATAAGAAAACATAGCGAGACTACATAGTTCTACAAAATTATAAAAATCATGAATATTATTATAGTTTATTTTTGTGTTAACTGTGTTAAATATTTGTTATTAATAAAAATAGTTTTTGAGAAGTTTATATTATATTACAAATATATTCATTTTAAGTTTTGTAATTAAGTTTCGAACATATTACTATTTTTTAATCTACTATGCTACATGATAATACATGTTTGCTATTTAACGTAACAACTACAGATTAATTTAAATTAAAAAAATTGCTTTTATGTACTCAAAGAATTTATGTTTGCAACTGTTACAATCGTACATTAATATTTGCCAACCCATGTGAAAGTATTTACAATTTTTATATATAGAACCGACAAAAGAAACTGACGACATTTGCGAATGTTAGAAAATCATTCATTTTTTAAGTGTTTGAAATATTATTATTAATTTTTTTTGTAATGTGGTTATAGCAAATAGCATAATACGGTGTTAACATGTACTTGCTAAGTTATAATAATTAAAATTAACTACAAAATATAATCAATTGATTTTAAAATTATTTATTTCAGTTGAGAATATTAACTATTGAATTAACCCAGAACTCAAATAAAATATAACAATAAATATAACATATTATTGATCTGTTTTTTGCGACACAATGTAGATGCATATCAATATAAACAGAATATATTTCAGGAAGATTTATAAATATCCTCGAATTATTAAACCCATCACTCATCTCTAGTTTTGGCATCTGTTACGCTCCGACACAAATCTCGAGTCGTGCATATATATTCCCAAGTATCCCGAGATCAATCAAACAGAGCTTGACAACATCATGCAATAAACATGTTTCTGACAGTCTATATATTTATATCCAGGACAAATCGGGTTATTGTGCATTGGGACTTCCACAACTTATTCTATAATATACTTTGTAGACCGTTTAACACAGGCGTCTGCACTACTCAGATAAAGACTGCACACATACACATATTCTTTCCCGAGAACGAGAGCGATTGCCTCCTTAATGCATTCCTAGCGAGGAATTCTAGGCGGGATATTAATAAGAATGTTTAAGAGCACAATGGGTAGCACAAATTGAATTTAAATTGGCTGCGGAGTATCGCGTTATAGGTATAATAAATACATCAAACCTAGCTCAAAGGGAGCGTAATGGAAAATTTAAATAGCGTCTTACGACATATTACATCCATTATTTTTAATAATTCTTGCAACTTTTAGTTTTTTACTTATTCTTTTGGTCAGCTGTCGGATTGGTTCCATTTGATTAGCATCAGTCCAGCACGCTCTTATACCTTTTGTTCCGGCGACATTCAATAATCATCTGTCGAATGAAGGGACGAAAATGGTAGAAAGGATAATCAGGCTGACAGAAAAGGTGTTTATTTTTGAAGTAATGTCACTCGAATTGTAGCGGCTCTTTGATAATAGAAATGTAGAGGCTTAATAGGAAATTCTTTTTTCTATTTTTATTCATAATGAAATCATTCTGGATCACAATTGGCTGTCATCTAGCATATTAAGAAATTGATTTTAATATTCAAGGGGCATTGTAATATGGTCATTATGAAACGGAGTATTTTGGTTTGATATATTGGTAACAATAACAAACAATTGAATTGTTATTAGGCAGTGGCAACCAGCTAGGTAAGCACAGCACCGAAGATATTTGTCTGAGCAGAGTGCAAACGAATTATTTGAGGGTAACTGGTATTTATTATTGATATATATTGTAAATGTTAACCAAACGTTATTGATGCTACTACGTCTTCGCGCACTAAATAAAGTCAAAATAATTACTAGTGGGCCTCGTTAGTTAAATGGGAGCTCAGTTTTTAGATCAAACTCGACTCACGGAAGCAAATTTGCGCAGCTAAAAATAAATAAAATAATTTATAGCACTTTTAAATATTAAAAAGGAGCACAAGAAGCGGATTGCTATACTCCGCTTCTCTTAAGAAACATAAATAGTGACTCAACTTTGAACAAAATGCGTAAAGCTAAAACGTAGAATTATTTTGAATACTTTTTTGGAGTGCATTAAGCCGCACAAACATTTCTTAAGAATAATTTTGTGGCCATATTAACTTTTATTGGGATTTTTGAAAAACCGAAAGTTTGACAAAAGAGATTGTATTCAGATTTTTAAATGTTTTTTTGGCACGCAGTCCCAGTTACTTTAATCATTTTTTTTTTAATTCTTTTCAACGCTACGTAGGCAACCCAAAACACAATTTTCCGGAGGTTTTCTTGTTATTGGGTTTGTCTAATAAAAATAAACGCGTGGTACAGCGTGTATATCAGTGGCCTGACGGAGTCGTTTGCCAGTGGCACTACAGTGTATGTGTGTAATTATTGACTTATTGACATTTTTAAATATTACTTTTATTTTTATTAATAATATAATTTAAAAATATATACAAATTAAAATGTTTTTAACTAATTATTACTTATCATAATATAGTCCCGAAGAAGGAGAAAAATAACTCCAAAATATTAGCGATTTATTAAAGATGATAAAGTAATTAATAAATTACTTGACCACATATCTAATATTTATGAATTAATTTAATACATTTGCACATGCAGTTTAAGTTTTGGATTAAAACTGACTTATATAATCCATCTAGAGTAGTAGGCTTAATATTAATAGTAACCTAACCTTCAAGATGGAGGTCGGGAGTTTAAATCGCTCTGCCTCAGAAGGTAATTTAAGTATTAGTTAATTTTAAAGTTGTTATATATGTGAGAAATTTACAAGTGAAGTCGTAGTGAATTTTCATCGAAGCTGTAATACTTGCGAGAGCAAACTTGGAATACAAGCATGTACAAAATGTGATAAGATTGGTGTCCAAAAGTGCGCATTAGTAGTGCACAGTAGTATCGTTAAAATTAAGAATTGAAATGCTGGAAAATGAAGCAAGTGAATAAACTACAATAATAAGTCAACAGAGTATTGAAATCACCAAATTAACTTCATTTATTAATAAAATAAATTTTGAGCAAAAAAATTTAAACAAGAGAGACAACGTTACTGTTAACCAAGAAACAAACCAAATAAATAAAGATGGTAAATTGAAGTTTGAAGAAAATAACACAGATGGAAACACCGTTATTCAAAAACAACAAAATACAATTAAGCACACAAATGAAATAAATTCCAAGAGCAACGTTACACCCAACGTTATATGCGACGAGGCTGCGACGAAAACGAAAGAAAAACCACCGATGGATGGCCAATCGTATTCTTCTGTTACCACAAATGACAACAACACCATATTACTTTCACCCGCTACCGATATTTATATTGATACAAATCATAATGCTTGGGTTGAAATCAAACGCAAAGCAGTTAAAAAAACAGTAAATCAAGTACAAGCACGTAAACGTTATTTTTTTACGGGTCAGCCAACTAATACAAACCTACCTGTTGCTGAAATAACAAAAAGAAAGTGGATTTTTGTATCAAGATTAAAAAAAAATTAAAAATAGACGACATAATGACGTATTTATTAAGAGCAGGAAAATCTGCATTCGTAGTTGTAAAAATGTAGTAAATTAAAACCCAAATACGAAGAAGCAACATAAAATTGGTATTCCGGAACAATTGGTAACAGTCATAATAAATCCTGATTTTTGGCCAGCAAAAACGTTTGTGAACAGATTTTTTCTACTATATAAACGCGCATTTCCAAATTTTCAATCGAGTCTCTTGAACGATCTTCAAAAATAACAAATAATAGTAAGAAAATAATGAATTTCACATTGTTTCACCAAAATGTGCAATCATTAAGGAACAGTTTCAACATAGTAGAGGCAATCTCAGCTGAATTTAATTGCAATTTTATATGTGTGACTGAACATTGGCAAAATAAAAACCAAATAAAAAATGTAAGATAAATAATTTGAATTTAAAATCTAATTTTTATAGAGAACAGGGAGAGCATGGTGGTATTGCCATATTTGTTAAATCAGGAATTGAGTGTAATCAATTTAATAATTTAAATAGTTTATCTGTGAAAGGGGTATTTGACTGTTGTAACATAACTCTTACTTTTAACCAACAAAAATATATAATAGTGAGCCTATACAGGTTACCTACTAGTGATACTGATGAATTTTTAGGTAAATTACATTCTATGTTGACTATTTTATTTCAAGCAAAATTCATATATTTTATTGCGGGAGATTTCAATATAGACATTTTAAATCCGGACACTAATTCCGCAAATTTTAAAAATATTTTGAGAAACTTTAATGCACATTTAGTTATATCTGAAGCTACGAGAATAACAGATCATTTGAGTACATGTTTAGATAACATTAATACTATAAGGGGAATGTATACAAGTTGTAAATACTTGTACATCAGATCATTTTGGTCAAATTTTGCGATGTGGTATAGAAATTATTATTAAAACTCAAACTGTAAAGCTTAGACAATTTGGTACACAATATATTTCTAATGTTTAACAAAATTTAAAAAATATTTCTTGGTCTGGAGTTTATTCTACACGAGAAGCAAATGATAGTTTTTCTTTTTTCCTGAAACAGTTTTTGAATTACTTTAACACAAATTTTTTATATAAATCTATACATTTAAATGAAAAAACAAAATATAATTTGAACAACCAACAATTAAATGAAGTAAAGGAGCAATTGCAAATTTATCAAATGTTATCAACTTTCCATCCGGAATACAAGATATTATATAACAAAGTTAAATTCAGATATATTATGTTATTAAAAGAAACAAAGAAAAATTATTACAGAAGTAAAATCGGTAATGCAGTAAACAAATCCAAAGAGTTTTGGAAATTTGTCAACGATTTAACAGATAATAACGGAACAAATCTTAAAACGATGAGTAGTGAAAATACTGCTCATGACTTTAATGCCTAATTTATCAACAGCGCAGTGATGGACTTGATACAACCGGCAACTCACATTTATCATTACAAATTAGAAAACTATGCTAATAATTTATTTTCAAGTTCTGTAACCAAAAATGAAATTATATCGTTAGTAATGCATATGAAAAATAAAAAAAAGCACGGGTGTTGATGGTATTTCAATAAACATTATTAAACATTGTATACATGAAATTGCAGCTCCTTTATGTTACATAATCAATTTGTCCTTTGAGAGTTTACCCAGATGAACTAAAAATATCTTTAGTAAAACCGTTACATAAAAAAGGAGATTTGAATGATTTATCCAACTACAGACTTATTAGTTTGATAACTTGTTTTGCAAAGATATTTGAATATTTAATGGCCGATTGAGTTACATATTTCTTTAACAATTTTAAATTATTTAACACCAATCAACATGGATACTTAAAAAATAAGTCGATAGATAGTTTTATTTGATTTTGTATCAAAAATAGTAGAAGTTTGATGGCTTTTTTTTAGACCTTTCAAAAGCCTTTGGTAGTTTGGATCATACTCTTCTATTAAATAAACTTTATAAATATGGTTTTCGTGGAAATGTGTATAATTGGTTTTTGTCATATCTGAGTGAACGTAAACAAATTGTAGAAGTATAAAACAATGGTACAAAAATGAGATACAAATTGTTGAAAATGTCTGTGGGGGTTTCTGAAGGAAGTAACCTCGCTCCACTACTGTTTATTATATTTACGAATGATATCAAAAATGTAGTATCAAATAAAAACCAACATATAGTTAGCTATGCCGATGATACTAACTTACTGATCAAGAGAACAGAATACATGCAGCTTCTGCAAACAGGTAACGAGTTAATGGGATCTGTAATTCAGTGGTTTAGTTAAAACAAGTTCAACAATAACAAAACAAATCTTATGTTTTTCAAAATAATTAATGCTTTGGAAACGCCTTCATATATAACACTTAATAACATACGATCAAATTTCATAGATTCGACACGACTTGTAGGAGTGTATATTGACGATACTTTATCTTGGAAAATACACATCCAAAATATATGTAGTAAATTATCTTCTATAATTTATTATGCGATTAGAGTACTCACAAATAACGTTCATAATGATGTTATACGAACAGTATATTACGCAAATTTTTACTCTAGTTTAAAATTTGGAATAATTACCTGAGGTAATTCACATGATTTATACAAAGTTTTTATATGTCAAAAGAGAGTTATACGACTCATTTACAAAATGGAATATTTTGAAACTTGTAGAGGGGTATTCAAGGCTAAGAAGTTATTGACAGTATCAGCAATATATGATATATGAATGTTTAAAATTTGTTTTTAAAAATTAAAGTAAGTTTTATTCTTGTGTACAAAAACATTCATATCCCACAAGGTCTAAATTAGATTTAAACTATCCAATTTATAAAAAGAGTGTTTATAAAAAAGAAACATTTTATTCTTGTATAAAATTATTTAATCACCTATCAAAACATATAAAAATTATACAAAACCAAAAAACATTAATTAAATGTATTTGGAATTACTTTTGTGATATGGAACCTTACTGTATAAATGAATACCTTATCTATTGTATTACAATTTAATGTTTAAATCAATATGTTTTTTTGTTGTGACTTGTTTCACAGACTATTTTTTCTCTGTTGAAATAAAATATTTACTTACTTACTTACTAATTAATCCACAATATTTTGAAATGTACTATACGCAAAATATAGTATTGTTTGGTGAGAAATTTCTAGCAAGAGGCGCAAGACGTGGTCGTATATGTAATTTATAAATATCTTGGGATTGATTTGGATTGATCGGTTCCAAGATTTGCATACATCGGATATTTGTCAACGTACATGTAAACAGAACATTTGCGTTTATATTTATTTTACCTTGCGCCTATAAATTAAAGTTTTTTTTTGTGTAGGTAAAGAAAAATCTTTAAAAGACACTGGGTAGCCTGTATATACTGTCTAGTAGTGTAAGGTTTTTACTGACTAAAAATTCCAACTTTTTACTTTACTAAAGACAATATCTGAATGAGACACTCCCAACATGGTCAATTTTAACTCTAAAAACTTCTTACTGTTTCAAAATCAAAATCCAAGGTGTCATTAGTACCAAATGTTAAATTAAACAACAAATCTTTATCTGAATCTTCAATTTGACTTCTAGCGGTTACAATCACATAATTTTCAATGGAATAACCATGTTGTTGACATGCTTTAAAAGTATTCAGAAAACTAGGAATTCTTTATAAATGTAAACAGTTTTTACTTATGTTTAGCTCTTGCATATATATAAAACTTGTATTTTGAATTTTATTTGAAAACGGGTTATTCGGATCATTGCCGATCTAAAATTGACTAATTAATTAGTTAATTTACAACACCGTTGTAATGTTGCAGATTTTTGCATTTTTTAATAAATACTTCTATGGACTTTGTTTAAACGAAATACAAGATATATTGTCATTTAAACAAATTGTTACTCGTAGTATAAGGTTTGCTACGAATTTTAAGAAATATTCACTGACGGTTTAGAGATATAGGACCAAAACATTTAAGAAAAATTTTTTTAACCGTACTATTGACACATGAAGTACTACCAAATTTAGTATTTCTTGAAACTTATAAACTACAAATATTCAATGTCATTTTTCACAGTTTGCTTAAATCTAGTCTTCAATGTAATAGTTTTAGCGAGTTTGATTTTACCCGTTAAAATTAAAAGGTATTTTTATGTTGTCAATAGAAGTAATTTCTAAATATCACATTTTGAAATTTAAAAAAAGGATTTTTTTTTCTTAAATTTGCGGCATCCATTCTTATGTTTATACTATCCAAGTGCTTGTTTAGGCCACATTGTCCAGTTATCAATCCTGTGAACCTTTGCAGTCTAATGCGGCTCATTTGTGTTAGCGGTTTTTTTATCGTGCGATGGATTTCTTGATCATGTTTCTGGCGCACTACTGGATGGCAGTTATTTCTGGTTGAAAATTTAAAGCACGTTTGCCTAAAAGTAGCAAAGTTTGCTTTACATGGTTTTTGTCGTTGTACATCTCAGCCTCAGCGCCTTTTTTTACATTTTCCGTTTTTTTTTAAGGTTAGGAGGTGTTTTGCTAGGTTTATTTTTTTTGTATCACTTTTCTGCGGTATTCAGTGCACTTTGTATCAAGTTTGACACGCTTGCTCTAAACTACCCGATGGTGAGATGATCTGCGTTGCTTAGGACAAAGATGCTTATATTGTTGAGTATCTGTAGTCTATGACTAAGCACTACAGTAAAGTTTAAAGTACACCCTTCTGTGTGCACCTGCTGGAGTTGACCTATTTTTGGACGAGAGGGTCTATTCGTTGGATTTTTATTGCTTTTGCAATAGATTTGAATGTAAAATATTGTTGAATGCCCTCTCAATATAAAAAAAAAAACCTAAAGCAATTTTTTTACATTGGATGGTGTTTTTGCACTTGCTGCACTGTCTATGGCTAGTTTGCAAGAGTGTTTTTTTGGTAGGCATACTGGTGCTGGTGCAGTGGTTGCGGCTTTACCGCTACCTCCCGTACCTACCTGTCGACTATTTTTTTAAATAGTTTTTGCATAAATGTTGTCAACTGATTGGCCTGTAAGATTTTGCCAAGGCATACAATTTTTTATTTGACTGGGGTACACCCAACTTGGTCTTTTATTTTAACTCTTAAAAAATCAACTATTTACTGTTTCAAAGTCAAAAATATTAGCTGTATCAAATATTAAACTAAACGACGAATCTACATCTAAATTGTTTCTAATTGTTTTCTAGAATGACAATATTACATAATCTTCTCTGGAACAACTATTTTGTTGAAACTGAATAAGTTTTTAAAGGTTAATCTTTACCGACTGCTTAAATATTCTTCTATTTATAGTTTTTTATATGGTGTGAAATAATTTATCACATTTTAAGTTTTAAAAAACCCTGTGCCTCTCACTCTAATATTATTTTACTCAACGATACTAGTTCACAAAATATATTTATAACCTATACTTATCAGTAATATGGGAAAAAATATTGCTTAAAGAATGTATACTTATAATAACATTGTTTGTTTCAGAATATTGATGAAATACTAATATTACTATTTAAACAACGAAAGTTGTTTGTGATTACAAGTATTATAAAAACAACAACATACATATATGTTACTGCATTTATAATACTCAAAAAACAATTTCAAATGATTATTGATTATTAAAATAGTTTTAAAACATTGAGATCATTAAAAGAATTTGATTTTTAAAATTAATCTACGATGCGATACAATCTAGATTGTAGAACCATAAATGGAATGAATTATTTCTAGTTTCTTATATTGGATCGATACACATACATTATACAATAGTCACGTAATTACACGCTTAACGTTTATTATTATGTTTGCTTTGAGTTCGGACTTTATTAATGTTTAATACTTCTTCAGTATATTTCTTTGTATTTTGATTTAAACAGTTATTAAAATAATTGTAGAACTATTTGATTTTAGTTTTAATATTTATTGAGAAATTATTATTCATTTGAGTATTAAATCGCATGATTTATAATTGTAAGTGCACTTACAGTAACCTGTGTATCTGTTTTTACTCGTCGAGTAAAATATAACCGACTAATGGCATCATCTCGCATTCATCTTGTAAGACTTATAATGTCCGACTTCTTAAAAGCAAGTTGGTAGAGGTTTTTTTAATTTCTACCTACTTTTTTTATTACAAAACAAACGACCTAAAACAATCCTCATATGCAACCATTGCGATTTCAAGATGTCGCGTATATATTTTACTGTTCATTCACTAAAGTGTTTTCTTCTAATAATGATTTATTCATTTAACTAAAAAAATATTGTATAATATTAATGAATTGTTTATTGGGTGTATTAAAAAAAAGCACATAAATAAATGAACATTAAAACCAAAGTAGTTTTTCAAAGTTTTCTAAATAAGTGCAATTTTATTAATAATATGATACATGAATAAAAAATATACTCATTTTTATGATGGTAATTTATCTAATAATAACCATACATACCTTGATTTTTTTATTTTGCAATAATTATCAAACGATATCCAAGTATTGTAACGCTCAATATGTAATCCATATCGTAATTATAATAAAAATAGGTCGTGAATTTCTAAATATGAATTTGTAAAATTGTGTTTTTTTTATCGCAAGAACTCTAGCAAAAGTTCCCAGCACCTGAGCGACTATGTTGTTGAGCTTTAAGAATGAATACGGTCAGATAACATTAGTAGTTTTACTCCCACAATTAAAACTATTAATATGTCAGATGTTTTGTTTTCACAAAAAGATGTAGAAAACAGCAATGTTACAGAAACATTTGTTTGTTTAATAATAACTTGTACTTCAGTAAAATAAATTCCCAGATGCATATGACGTCTCGGGTTAACAGCCTCATTCATAAGTTATAAATTAAACTAAATAAATTAATCACAGCATACACACATTTTTCTTCAAAATTTAGTGTAGTTAATTTGTTAGAACTATTTTATAAACCTTAAATTATTCTATATTAGTCTATCGGTAGTATGTTCTCTAATTTTCCTCTAAATAAATGCATTGAGTCTCAAACTTGTTTTAAACTATAAACATTAACTCTTATACCTTTGCGACAAAATATTGTTCTGTTTAAAATGTTGCATTTAACATAGCAACTTTCAATAGTAAGTTTTTTAAACCAATCGCAGGTTTAGCACGGGCTTACCCCTAAGTCCTTTGTTAACTTTCTTCAAAAAAAAGATTTTGAATTCAAAATTTGTTTAGAAACATATTTCCTTTTGGTAATGATATGTTGATGATATCTTAGCTTGCTTTAAAATTATAGTATTTAATAACAAAAATCTTACAATAGATACAAAATTTGAATACCCTACTGCCATGCAAATAACTACAAGCAACTGTTGAAAATTATCACATCATGCGTTTTTGCATACGCTTTTGCGCTTTTGGTATTGACTGGCGGACTTGTTGAAAACATGGAACATGGCTCTTGTATGCAAGTTCTTAAATATTTTATATTAAGAATTGATGTCGTGAACACTAAGCAAAGAAATTCTGTTTTGACGCGTTTAACACTGCAAACACAATCATTTTGGTTTATATTATCATCAACTGTCAGCCATAGGCCTTTTCTAGGGTTTTTTACTGATTTTGGTTTTGGGTGGTGTTGGTCTAGTTTTTCACTATCTTTTTTAAGTCGTGTTTTATCTGATGGGTGGTTTTCCTCTGTTTCTCTTGTTTTCTCTTGGTCGCTACTTTAGCTTATGTTCACTTCGATTTTGTGATGCTTTTGATAATGTCGTCAGTTTTTGGTTTTGTGTCTTATTGTTGCGTTGGGCACTCTGTCTTTTTCAGTCATTTTTTAGTTTTTTAGTCTTTTTCTTATGAATTTTATGTTTTGATTTTTGAATTGTTTCTGTATTGTATTTTTTTAGGTCTTTGCGTGTTTTTTTTAGATTGTTTTGTTTAACTTGCGCATTTTTTTAAATTTCTAGGATTTGCTCCTCATTCTCTTATTCACTATTTTTTATTTATGTGTTTGATTGCTTTACAGTGTTTTCTGTCGTCTTGCTCCAGATTTCTACAGTGGTATTTTTGTGATGTTATGATAGTATCGTGATATTGTTGTTAAGGGTTTGACATCGGTTTTTTTTTGCGTAGGGCAGACAAAATTTGTGTTCTTTTTCTGTAAATGTTGATCCTGCTTCTTACTGCTTTATAGTTGCTTTCTATTCCAAACTTGTTCAGTACTGTGACGTTTGTTATGTTACATTTATTTCCTGTTATTAGGAAGTCTACCTTTTTTTAGCGTTAGGACTTATTCACGTTCATCTTTCTACGTATTTTTTTACCAGAATCCTGAAAATTACCTTGGCAGTAAACGTGTTTAAAAATGGTTAAAAGTAGTTTTTAAAACTACAAATTGAGTTGTAAAAAGAAATTAATTATTTACGCAGTTTAAAATAAAATAATCAACAGTTAGTTGAACATTTTAAATAAACTTGGAAATTACTATAAAACTTCAGGACAAGGTCGAAGAAAGTCTACAAATGCAATAGATAAGCGATATTTTTAATGTAAAGTCATTTGCTCATATTCTGAAAAAAACTCAACTTTTGTTTTGTAATTATTTATGGATTGGTCACTAAGAAATCCAGACATGAAGCATTGAGCATCCATAGAATGCATAAAACAATTAGTTTGGCTCTACACACCACCTTCTATGAATCTTGCCCAGACAAAGGAAAAGGCGGAAGATATATACGCTACTGAATTTAAATTCTAACGAATTAAGTTTACTATCAAAATTTTATTTAAAACTATCATTGACGTTGTTTCTTTCTGGTGGCTTTATACATGTTTTTTTTATAATATTATTTTAATTTGACAAACATTAGTTGAAATATTTTAATTATAATATCACATATGTAGTATAATCTAAAAATATTCGTTGATGGGTTAGTTTTGTCCAGTTTTTTAATATTAGTTGAGGTAATCAATCATAATAAATTTTGTATGTTAAAAGTTTAGTGTGTAACACAAAAAGTGTATTAAAATAACATTTCATTTAACTAGAACCTTAATGTAATTAAGTTGTTGGATTTGTTTGGGCGCTCCTACGGGCATACTGCACGATGCGATTAGATCTATGGATTTTCCATTACGTGCATTCCGTTATTGAGCGCATACTTTTTCATATAGGAAACTGCGATTTACGGGCATGATTTGTAAAGTTATTCCAATCGGAGATTACTCGGTTAGCTGGGTCAAATACAAAAAAAAAACAATTTTCAATGTAATATTTTTATCATTTGTTGTTGAGTGTTATTACAGCGGATGTATATAACCGCAAGCTAACTGGTATTTCAAATTATTTTATAAAATTATAGACAAAAAAACGTTTTAACAATTTAACGTGTATTGAATACATTATGTTATTTACCTCAGTTGTCATTTTGCTATTAAATGATTTCTAGTATAATAGATTTCTGTTAAACTGTTTATGTTGAAGTTGTCCGAATATTAAAATAATATTTTCTACATACAAATTGAAATTATAAAATGAATATTTAGTTTACAAGAACATTTTCAATGTTATGTTTGAATATTATTAATTAATTACACATTTTGAATAAAATATACATAAAAGGAAACGGAAATAGACCTTACTAGCGGAACAATTTGTTATTTCAAATTATAACAACAATTTATGGCTGCAAATTTTGTAATAATTTAAGTTTTTGTAATGTATTATTTGGTTTTGTATCCGATTTTATAAATAATTTTGTTTAGTTTATTAATTTTATTATTTTAGTTTTTATAATTTAAATGTTTAGCTATAGATTATGAAATTGTTTTCATACTAAACTATTTTGCTTTTTATATTAATTTAATATTTAATAAATATATTCTCAATTATACTAATGCATACAGAATGTCAATAATCAATTCATTTATGTTCTAACAGTAATTTCGTTTAAATTGTCGAAGAATCTGATGCATTGTTTTGAGTATCTCCTTTGATTTCTTTGGATAAAGACATTGCCATGGTTTCTTTTTTCAGATATCTTTTTTCTTTGTGCGATGGTTTCGAATTTATTGAAGTCCGTTTACGTGGCATCCTCTTCTAGGAGTTGGTTCATTATGAGCTCACGTTCATTTTCATTTACAAAAACTTTTATTTTCAAATCTAAAATTTGTCGATATGTATTTTAATCGTTCAGCAAATTCTGCCACACTTTTTTTGCAGAATATAATTTTACTTTTTCTGCAAAATATGATTTTGCTAGACTTCAGTGTCTGTAAGTTCTTTATAGTTTAATGTGTTCGGTGCTTTTGGTACACACAAACTTGTTAATAACTTATAAATGCTTTCATTTAATGCGTTTACCAAAAATGCTCATTTTATTTTATGATTCTCTATTTTATTAATGATAAGCTACTGATTTAGTTGTTTTGCAAAGATACTGTAGTTGAATGTTTTGTGGTTAAATTGGTTTATATTTCTAATTCTCTGCCATTCTGCAATTTTGTTTTTAAATTTTACATACTTTTATTAATTTTGTTTTTTAAATGTTTGTGTAATTGTTTGCCTCGTTGCAACTATGATTTTTTTACGAATGAGTAAGATATGGTTAAATTAATTATACTCACACGGTTGTAAGTAGATATTTTTTTTAGAAAGGTTTTTTAATGACTGCGTGTTGCGTGTGAAGATTTTGCCTTGATATCTATAACCTTGATATATTAAAAGAGAATAACAAAAGATATTAAATTAACTAAATGGGGGACGAGCTGCTTCAAGATACATTAGACTATTTGATTTCTAGCAGAAGGGTTGATCATGCATAAGTACGCGTTGTTAGTAAATATGATTATTTTTTATGACATTTTAAAAATCGTATATCAACATACATTATTTTGTAAAGGATTTTCACGAACTAGATTTACAAAGCATATCCGATCTAAAATATTAATAGATTTTTTATGAATTTTGTATTAAAGTTAAAACCATCAATAGTATTTTTGTTGTTGTTATGATAGCTGTTAATGAAACCTATCTAACATGTTGTAAAACATATTATACAAATTTTTTTAAATTGTAGATTATTTTTAATTTTTTTGAACAAGAAATAAATAATACTTAGTTGACGTTATACATTCTCACTTTAAATGGCTTACTAGCATATTGCAACATTTGTAATATATTTTAGCAATGCAATTTGTATTTGATTTACGTTGTACATATCATATCATATTACACCACAGACTCCAAAATAGAGCAAACTAATCTAATAAACAACATGCTTAGACTTGTTTGTAAAAATTTTAATAAACCAAGCATCTTAGTTGCTTTAGCAATAACGATTTGTATATAGTAAGAAAAAATCAAAATAACCTCTAAGTTTTCTAACAGTGTTTACATAAACTATTAGCTGGATCATAATTAAATTAATTTTTAACAGTTTTAAATGACACTTTTAACACTATTAAGAATTATGTAATTATTAGAGCACTAAATGTTAATTATATTAAGATCTGATTGGAGGATTTTGGAAGTAGCTGTTAAAAAAAACAATTTTTGTTATTCTGTAATTTTTTTTATTATTTCTAAATGTAATATTTAGGAATTACATAATATGCCACAACATGAAAATACCTTTGAATTTCAACGAATGAAACCATTCTTGCCGAAACTATTACATTGAAGACTAGATTTAAGCAGTCTGTGAACATTGACTTTGAATATTTGTGGCTTATAAATTTCAGGAAATACTGAATTTTGAAGTTTATTCCATTTGTCGATAGTACGGTTAAAAAAGTTGCATTTTAAGGTTTCGGTCTTGCATCTCCGAACTGTCAGTGTGAATTTTTGTTAGAATGTTTAGCAAACTTTGTACTATGAGTAGATATTTGTTTAGATGGCAAAATGTTTTGTATTTTGTTTGATTAATATCCATTAAAAAATTTATAGAAAATGCAAAGTTCTACAACATTTCGCCTTTCTTCTCACATCTGAGAACAATATTTATTACAAGGACAAATATAAGTTTTATATAAATATATGCAAAAATTAAACAGAAATAACAATTTTTTTACATTTATTAAGAAATCTTAATTTTCTAGATACTTTAGAAGCTATGTCGACAACATAGTTGTTCTAGAGTAGATTATGTGAGGTTGTAAAATTTCGAAAACAAATTGAAAAAGATTTAGATATTTGTTATTTAGTTTAATATTTGGTACTGATGATACTTTGGATTTGGATTTTGAAACAGTTTTAAGTTGAATTTTTTTAGAGTTAAAATTGACGATTTTGGGAATTTCCTATTCAGATATAGTTTTGAGGTCTTTGTTTATTGACGCTACAGATGCAAACCTAGAAATTTCTAGACGCTTTGCTATATTTGTTGATATCGTTTTTGGAAAGCAAGAAGGATGCTATTATCTCTAAAACTATGAATAGGACTTTTAGTTATTTAAAGAAGTTTATTAATATAAACCAAAAATCGAAAGAGCAGAACTTTGAGGAACACCAGCATTTATAATTTTGAGGTCAGAGTTAAACCATCAATTCTAACTTTGAGTTTTCTATTGTCAAGAAAACTGTTGATAAGATTTACAGTTTTTTTATCAAGATTTAACTATACAATGGAGTTTGTTGACAAGATTAGAATGTCACCCTTTTGAACGATTTGGAAATCTCTAGAGCTACTGCAAGATTTTCTCCTTGTTTGTCTAAGTAGAATTCTATTTATGACTAACATAAGTTAGAAGATCTGTTGTTGAACGTTTTGATTGAAAATATGTGGGTTGCTGAATAAGTTGGGTAAAATTATAAGATGCAGCAAAAATCATAGCATGTTGTCTGGATAGTGTTGTAGAAGTTGAGTGACTTAACCATTCAGAATTATGTACTATAAAATCTTGAAATGAAGTATATATATTTATTTTTCATTTTTATATTGAATTAGTAGCACTTATTTTAGTATTGCCATTTAATTTAACTAACCTAATTATTTTTATTTTGACAGTTGTCATTAATTAACGTAGTTAATTTGAATCACATGAACATAGTTGTTTGTGCTTCTTTTTTTGTGGTCTGTAGTGACGCCAACCCAAGTATTATGTATATTTAAAAGTTGGTTTCATTGCAGTTTTAATCACTTTAGTAAGTTTTAAATTAATATATACTTGTTAGTTAATTGTTTGTTCCTTGTGTTGTTCATTCATCTAATTTTTTTTACTTTAATTTTCTTTCCCTTACATTGGTAAACATTATGTGCAATATTCTTATCTCACGGCAGAAGATCCTGCATGGCGTTGAGATCTATCCTTTTACCGGTGTTTCTTAGATAGAACGTACGCAGAGTTTTCGGATTTATTCGTACTTATTAAATGTTAACGTCTATGACGGGTTTAATTTATAAGTCGATAGCACCGTTAAAATTTAACTACTTTTGTATGAATTACAAAATTTAATTTATATATTGCGTGTGATTGCATTTATTGACTATCCCAATATTTGTAGCAAGCTGCAATTATTTGCATTTACAAACCGTTGTAGCAACAATTTATTATAATTGAATTTAAATTCAAAACGGCAAGTCTGGCGAGTTGTGTGAAAGACCACGTAGCCGTTTACCCCGGCCGAAGCTAGCAGCTTTTTTAATATTCTCAATTAATCTATCTCTATACAAGGTGAATTAACCTATGCGCATAAACTCGAGGAATTATAGTTTACAATCAATATTATTGATAAATGTTAAACAAATGTAGTAAAAGTGTTATAATAAGCAAGATAATGAATTATATAATTTCTGGAAAACTAAAATTTATTACTTAAAAAAACCGGTGTGCCATGCCAAAATAAAAATAATAAAAATGTAGTAAAACTTTTAATCAACTAATTATCAAAATAATAAACAAATAACAAAAATGCAAAATTATTAGAACACTTAATTTTATAATAAATGCTCAAAATTATTTCCTCTATTTTCCAAACATATTTGCGCCCGCCGAAGCCATGAAGTAGAATAAATCCTAAATTATGCATTGAATTTTTATCAAAATTGGTACTAATACACTTCAGTATTATAAATACCAAGTGTGTAAATTTGATCTTAATTTATAGGTTTAATTTGATATAATCTCTATTTTACTAACTTCATTATTGTTATTTAGCTTGGGAAATAACTAAAACTAATATAAAATCTTTAAACTTAATATTGGATTCTGATCAAATTTGGTACTAATGCATTTTAATAGCATAAGTACCAACTGTGTTGATTTGATTTAAATTCATACGTTTAGATTTGTATAATCTTAATTGCATTGACTTGATCTGTCTTTCTTACTTAGCTTAACAGATAACTAAAAGTAATATAAATCCTAAACTGTACATTAGGTTTTGATCAAATTTGTTACTAATGTACAGTCAGACACGAATATTGTGGCCTCTATATAGGCAACTTAGTATACACAAAATTATGTTGAATGTGGTTAAACTTATGCCTTTGCCCGTTTTAACATCTTTCAATCCTAGAACAACGTCGCCCAAGGAACGTTTAAAATGTAAGCGCAAATGAAAAGTGATAAAACAAACAAAGGCATTAGTTTAACTACATTTAACATAATTTTTGTGTATACTAAGTTGCCTATATAGAGGCCACAATATTCGTGTCTGGCTGTACTTCAGTATTATAAGTACAAACTGTCTAAGTTTTACTTAAATTTATAGGTTTAATTTCACATAACCTCAATTTTACTAACGTGATATGTCTTTGTTACTTAGTTTGGAAGATTATTAAAACTAATATAAATTCTAAACTATACATTGGATTTTGATCAAAAGTGGAATTAATGTACTCCCGTATTATAAGTATAAACTGTGTAAATTTCATCTAAATTCATGGGTTCAATTTTATATAATCTTAAATGTTATCACTTAGCTTGGGTTATAACTAAAAATAAAATAAATTCTAAACTATATATTGGATTTTGATTAAAATTGGTACTATTGCATTTCAATATCATAAGTACCAACTGTGTAAATTTGACCTAAATATATAGGTTTAATATTATATAACTTAATTTGTATTGTTTTGACACATCTTCATCATTTAGCTTGGGTGACAACTTAAAATGATATACATCCTAAATTATACATTGGATTATGATCAAATTTGGTTACAAAGCACTTCAATATCATAAGTACCAATTGTTTAAATTTTATCTAAATTTATAGGTTCAAATTTATATAACCTCAATTATTACTAACTTAATCTGTTTTTGTTGCTTAGCTTGGGTCGTAACTAAAAATGATATAAATCATAAACTATACATTGGATTTTAATCAAATTTAGTACTAATGCACTTCAATAACATAACTACCAACTGTATTAATTTGACCAAAATTTATTTGTTTAATTTTATATAACCTCAATTTTACAAACGTAATCTGTTTTTGTTACTTAGTTTGGGAGATTTCTTAAACTAATATAAATTCTAAGCTGTACATTGGATTCTAATTGGTACTAATGCATTTTGATATTAAAAGTACCAAGTGTGTAAATTTGATCTTAATTTATAGGTTTAATTTTATATAAACCCAATTTTACTAACGCGATCTGTCTTTGTTACTTAGTTTTGGAGATTACTATCTATTGGATTTTAAACAAATTTTGTACCAATGCACTTTGATATTATAAATACCTAGTGTGTAAATTTGATCTTAATTTATAGGTTCAATTTTATAAAACCTTAATTTTACTAACGTAATCTGTCTTTGTTACTTAGTTTGGGAGATTACTAAAATTAATCTAAATTCTAAACTATAGATTGGATTTTGATCAAAAGTAGAACTAATGTACTTTAGTATCATAAGTATAAACTGTGTAAATTTTATCTAAATTTATCGGTTTAATTTTGTATAATTTCAATTGTATTGACATGATCTGACTTTGTTACTTAAAAGATAACTCAAACTTATATAAATCCTAAACTATATATTGGGTTTTGATCAAGCTTAGTATCAATGCACTTTGATATTTTAAGTACTAAGTATGTAAATTTGATTTTAATTTTAATTTTATATAACTTAAATTTTACTAACGTGATTTTTCTTTGTTACTTAGTTTAGGAGATCACTAAAACTAATATAAATTCTAAACTGTACATTGGATTTTGATCAAATTTGGTTTGGTACTAATGCACTTCAATGGCCTAAATACCAACTGTCTTAATTTGATTTAAATTTATAGGTTCAATTTTGTATAACCTCAATTTTATTGACTTGATCTGACTTGGTTACTTTGCTTAAGAAATAACTTAAACTAATATAAATCCTAAACTATATATTGGGTTTTGATCAAATTTAGTACTAATGCACGTTGATATTATAAGTACCAAGTGTGTAAATTTTACCGCCGAATTGTGTCAGCGGCAGCTAGTATGCGATGTCGCAATTCTTCAACACTGTGAATTTTGGTAGCGTATACCAGATGTTTTATATGCCCCCAAACATAAAAGTCTAGAGGATTTAGATCAGGTGATCTAGGAAGCTAGGCAGTTGGACCTCCTCGACCAATCCACTTCCTCGGGAACACATTGTTCAAATGTTGTCGCACATCTATTGCAAAGTGTGGTGGAGCTCCGTCGTGAAGATACCACATGCGCTGTCTAACATTAATTGGAACTTCTTCCAGTAGTGCTGGTAGGGTCTCTTGTAAAAAATTTAAATATACAGCGCTCGTTACACGATTTGGCACCAAAAACGGTCCAATAAGATAGCCGTTTACAATTCCAGCCCATACATTCACTCAAAATCTGTGTTGAAAGTTTGTACGCCGGGTAATGTGTGGATTTCCAACTGTCCAATAATGCGAATTGTGGAAATTGTGCACACTATGAGTAAAATTTGTCTCATCTGTCACTAAAATGTTAGTAGAAAAATTTGGGTTCTCATCACGCTGACGCAACAGCTATTCCAAAATATTACCCTAAGAGGAAAATCTGTTAGTAACAGGGCATGTAAACGCTGCACATGGTAGGGATACAGTAATTCATGCTTTAATATGCGCCATACAGTTGACTGCGATACCCCAGTTTTATCGGCAATTATCCGGGTACTGTTGTCAGGACGTTCTTCAGCAATATCGACAATATCCTCTTCGAGATTAAAAATATGCCTTGGTCTAGAACGTCCCCCATATTGTCCAGGTCTGGGCTGCAAGTGAACAGTTTCTTGTACACGCTGTACCAAACGTAGAAACGATCTACGAGCCAGATGATACTTTTGAGGGATTCGCTCGGAATAAAGGCGAGCTGCAGCCACTGAATTTTGATAAACTTCTCCATACACCAATATCATATCCACAAATTCTGCATTGGTCATGCATGGCACACCGATTTTTTTCAAGTATTAAATTTTAATTTTCCAGTAACTTTATAATTCATTATCTCGCTTATTATAAATCTTTTACTACATTTTTTTAACATTTATTTAGGTTAAGAATCACCCTGTATATGGAAAGGGGTATTACTATTATTAGTTTAGTACTACTTCAAATTATTTTATGTTTTAATTTTTATGTTAATTTGAGTGCAAGTGTGAGTGGGAATGTGTGGATAAACCATTTAATTTGTTTTACCATTTATGATTATTGTAAACTATTCTCGATTTATTTATTTTATTTTATACAGCATTTATTGTTGAGGAACATATCAATTTTACTGTACCAACCTTATTATTTCCTTCAAATCATTTTAGTGGGCTTTATTGCTTTGCCAAGTACGAGGAAGGATATTTTCTAGATTAATAACCAAAGCAATTGGCGCCCTGGAGTTAGAACTGATAAATCAGCCATTTATTTTATTTTATAAATCTCTTCTCTTGTCGGTTGAATCTTTTTTTTAATATAATTTTAAATTGTTGCAATTTGTGACTCTCTCCATCTTCATTGAGAGAGCTAGAGCAGTTCGAACGACCATCTTTGGGCTTAAAGCGCGTAGCATATGATTACTTTAAAGAAGTAAGGTCATCAAAAATGTTTGGAGTTACCTTATTTGGAGAAAGGTGTATGCCAATTACAAAAATAGTTTTATTGAGAAGATTTAGTATATAATATAGAAATATACTATTATAACCAATGCTGTCTAGAATATGCTTGTTGTTTGTGGATGTAGGCACAAACACCCTTAGTCAAGAAAAGAATGTTCAAGATGATAATCGGAATCTACTAGACTAAAGTGGTCTAGATCTTTATTGTTTAATTGAGTTTTTGTCAAAAAGAGAATATGGGGTTTCTTATGTTCAACATGTTGATGAACAGAATTCAAATTTTTTTAAACCGCAAATATTAGTGAAATTATGTTTTAAACTACAAACTAAGTCAATGTCATTGTTTTGTTGCATACATTGGATACTGGAACAGGCGAGGCCTTGTTCCGTCAGTTTTACCTTATCAATAGTCTTAGTTTTTGCAAAGTTGTTATTAGATGGGCTCTGAATTTAGCCTTAGTTGATTACCATTGCATTGGCCATTCGAGGCTATTGCTGTATTTTATTGTAAAATTGACTAATAGAGTAGACCAGGGTACTAACCTAATTGTACCCGTCCCTACACAGTTTTTATTTGCTGACGGCACTGGTTCAAATACCGTCCGATGTTGGCCTATTTAGCCAATATATATTATTCAGGTAGTTTGTTATTGCCGCACTATCTTGAGGCTCTTTTAAATTTGTCATTGTATAATTGTTTTAAGTTGCTAGCATTACAAGCAGAGAAGAGGCTAATGCGCCAACAATGGCGTAAAATGGCCAAGTGATGATGTGATAAGTTTTCTTGGTAATGAGGTAATTTGCAATGCTTACAGGTGTAACAAATTGATTGATTAAGTTTATGTATTACATTGTCAACTGTAAAAAAACTGGTGCTAGTGACGTTGTATATTTTACTTTTTTCCGAATAAATCTTTTCAGTGATGCAAAAAAGCTTTGATTGTTAGGTCCTGACATTAATTTAATGTAAACCATTTTGTAGCAATTTCTAAACTTTATTGACAACAATATTTTATGCTTGTTTGCATAAACATTTTACACATTCATTTAAAACATGTCAAAACGTATTTTTTTGATAGTATCCTTTTTTACTGACTATCAATGTAAGCTGAGGCCCAAAATGTAGAAGTTTTCCAGGTTTAATTATGAGCATTGTCAGAGTATTATGAGTTACGATTATGGGTGTATAAGCTATTTTATAATTATAGAGAATGGCTATTGTGATACTTTTTAAACCTTATTACACAGAATAGTAGTTTAATATCAAACTATTTTTATAGTATTTGGAAAAAGATAAAGTTTAATAAAACTGACAAAAATAGGTTATTTTGCACAAAATTAAAATATGATAGTAAATATGATATTTTATATGCTGCACTTACTTAAATACATACGTGTTTTTTTACATACAATGTATTAATTAGAATTTATGGAGCTATTATTTTAAAATAATATAAATGTGTTATTTATCATGTTTTGCTACTAAAACGAATAATATGTGTATGTGTATATATTACTGAATTTGCATTTATAATGTAGATATTATAATTCTTTTTGTTAGTATTTCTGAATCATCAATCACCTGTATTAGTTGGAAGTAGCACGTTATTGTGTCTTGTTTTAGACCAATGTTTTTATTTGTTTAGTTGTTTATTCCTACATCTTTTTTTATCTGTCTTATATAGTACAGTATCTGTCATCCGTTGCATATCATTTTTTCTGTACTGCTTTCTAAGCTATTGTATAATTTTTCTATTGTCTAATCTGCATCTATCTAGTGACGCATTCTTTAATAGTTTTTTCAGTCTCAGTATTAGACTTAAAAACTTTCTCTTATTTTCAAACTGCCTAGACTTAACATCAGGTATGCTTTTGTTATTTTTGTAATTAAGTAACAGAAATATGTTACATTTTCCGATATTTTGTTGTCTATTTGAACATTATAATTTTGCTTATCTTGTTTATCACATTTTATGACTTTATTTTTAATTTTGATTAATACTTTTTTAAGTTTTTTTCATTATTTGTTAATGTTGCAACATTGTCTGCTAACCTAAGCATATCTAATTGATCATCATGATTTTCACTTTTTTTTGATTTTTTTTATTACAGTTTTTATAGCTATGACGTACATTCTTGTCTATTTTTTTTTAATATTTATTCTTTTAAATTTTTTTTTATTGTAAATAGCTTTTAATTTTTATACTCTATTTCAGTTTTATTTCTATACTCTATTTCAAATTTGTTTCAGTCTCAAAGGCCTTTGTTAAAAACGACTTTGTCGTGTGTGTTAATAAGGAAGTCTACATCTAGATTAAAATTTATATACATTACCAAGCATTGTACAACAAGTATACATTTATATATTTGATTTAATTATGCGTATGCGTATGCTTATAACGTAACATACATACTTACACCCAACGTCAATTTTTGGCACAGTCCTGTAAAACATGAAAGTGTTCCGGTGTTGCACTATTGTTAATTTACATCAAGCCAACATGCCACTAGCTACATTTTTGCCTTAAGTCAAAACAGGTCAATACAGCTTGCTTGGGAAATGGTGAAGTAACATAACAGTTAGTACTTATTAATAATTAATCGAGCGACTAATTAACATCATCAGTTTTTTTATAATCATAGAAATATTTATTGAAATTTGTCTTTCACTATCATGCAATGCCGCCGTGGTCATACAAGGCACACTGACGAGGTTTCTAAAACCGAAACAATTGTCTGTGCTTGACCCTTAGCTCTTTGTTAGATTGAGTTTGAATAAATTATTAATTAATTTCATAATTATTACATAATCAAGAGATTTTTTGTTAATTTTCAGATTTTTTTGTGAGCAAACGGGATTTTTTGTAGTTTTATTGCGCATTTGAATTTTTATTTAGGTGCTCTGAATGAGCACGAAGCAAAATGATTGCAAACGGCTATGATGGCGTTTATGAGTTGGCATTTTGTAAGAATCCATAAAAAACGCACACTATGTATTGCACGCAAATCAGTTTGTGAACAATCATAACAGTTTGCTGTCTGAAGCATGTACTTTGGTCAGAATCATGCACGTTTTTTTTTGTAAGTAAGTGTTAATATGTTGCTAGCATTTTTTTAAATTTAACAATTACTATGTGGAAAAGAATTGAAAATAAAAAAAAATTAATTAGAAATAAAATAAACAACCCAAATTTTATAGAAATTCAAACTAAAATAAACGTTGCATAAATGAACAAAAAGAAATCAAAATTTATTTTTAAGTCATTGCCGGCTAATATTTAAAATTACAATGTTTGTGAACAAAATTATAAAAAATATTTTTCGCAAACAGTGTTCTAACAAGAAATTATTTTAGGAATAAGGTTATAAAAAACCTTAAAATAATAAATAATCAAACGAAAGACTGGTTTGCCATCTAGTTGCAATTTTTAATACTAAAATGTCCGCATTAATCGGTATCATTTTTGCATTTATTGATTATTTATAATATCAATTGTGTTCATAAGCACAGAAATATTTATTCAAAATTGTCTTCGCTATCATGCGATGCCGTGGTCGTACAAGGCATACTGACGAGGTTTGTAGAACCGAAACAATTGTCTATGCTTGACCCTTGGCCGCTGTGATTCGATTGACTGATTTTGAATAAATTATTAATTCATTTCTTAAAATAATAGCCAAAAAGTTTACTTAATTGTGTTAGTAGTAAAATCTGTTGCAAAGCGTTCCAATAAGTGATTTCAAATTAGTTCTAAGAGGGTACAATAATAACGCATGCGCTCAAAACTGTTCATGAACGATATTAAAATTGCATATTAGAACAAACCTATTGAAATACAGTATTTTCTACATCACGTGTTGATTATAAAACTGTAATCAATTTTGAATCAATAACGTTTATACTCGTAATAGTATGCTACATTTAATACCAATAGATTTGAATATTTGGTTTGATTAATATTCGACTACAGTTCCGTTTGCGATTACTTTCGTATAAATGCCACATAATTTAAAGTTATTTATATATAAATCTATAAGCTCAAGTAAGAGCTGCATTTAATTAATAAAGTTGGCAAGATATTTTTCTAATTAAGTATCCTTAATAACTTGATCCAATTAATCAACAATATCATTAATCTGGGAATATGTTTCTGGCACTGGAAAGAATTTATATTATCTTAACGTTAACTGAAATTAATAAAGTAATTTAATTAATTTAATTAATTGGTTAACACATATTTTTATATTAATTTGAAATATGTCCTTTGTTTTTATTTATTATTGATTTCACATTCAATGTTCCTATTTATAGTAAACGCGGGGCAACTATTGATTAAGAAGTCATGAATAGGGTTCGCGAACGAAACTACCGGAATGTTCGATTATTATGTTCAAAGAAATATGTATTTGTAAGGTATGAAAAGCTGATTGCTTTTGAGAGTTTTATAAAATCAGTGGACTCTAGCAGTGTTTTTATCTCTAATATAAATTAATCTAATTAAATATAATTATAATACAAAAAATTTAATTGAAACTGAATTAATTTTCTTTTTACATAAATCAATTGTTTACTGAAGCTAGAATTGAACGACTAATAATCTATTCTAGTATATAATTATTTGTGCTAACAGAGTTTTAGTGATCTGAACAGAAATTGCAATTTGCTGCATCGGTATATAACATTTTTGTAATACATGGATAAATTTTGTTTTTAGTCATAAATAATATGGTAAAGATTAATGTTAAGCCATATATTACATAATCTCTACATAAATAATATTTAATGTAAATATTGGAAAAAAAACTAATCGTAATATTTTGATAATATTAAAATATCAATTGTCATGTAATGTGTACGTCTAAAGAAAGAACCACTTAAGCCATGCCATATTATTCTTATGGACTTGTTGAAACGTGTGTAGCCTATGTAGTATGTACACACATAAACTATTCGATTTAGTTGCAGAGTGGTACAATTTCCTTATTCAAATGAGTGAGCTGAAGAGCTGGGAGCTTGAAGTTTATTTTCCACGATTCATTTGGTTCGTAAACTTCAGGAGGGTGGTACTCGTTTCTTACGATCGAGTGGCTCAATAAGGAAGTTTAAAATCGTTATTTCCGATTCGCTTAGATTGTATAATATAATATTCTGAGATATAATTTTATCGAACAGATTTAAATTATATTTAGCTGCCCGACTGAATTATTTATCAACTTTAATTTAATTCGACTAACAGAGAATACTGGAAAAATATGTAAATTTATGTTTATAAGACACTTACTAAAAATACGAATATTCCAATTACGCTGTTTATACACTGTATGTATACTTAACAGAGTATTTGTACATACTGTATGTATAAGTAATTGACTATACAAACAAACTGCATGTAATGTCCGTATTCTGTGCAGCAGACATGCACAACGGGTGACAATTGGTTTCATAGCCAGTAACACTTTTAATTTTATTTATTCTTTATTTTTTTTTATTGTATGTTTTACAGCTTATTGGGTGACTTTTGATTCACAACTTATTTATTTTATTTAAATGCCTTAACAAATTTAGAAAAGATTAGTTCCGCAGTAAGCTAATGATATATTTTTTTTAATTTTTGATCTAAGAAACTAAAAATAAAAATTTTGTATATGCTGTATAACTAAAGTAAAGTTTGTATTGCTAATTTTATGACTTCATATTTGATTTTCCACATGTTTTAAGAATAAAATATGGAATTTCATCTATAACTGATCTTGCTGTTATATAATTTAAGAAAATAAATTTTGACAGCTAGTTGCCTAAAGTAAAAAGAAGCTATTATTTTACCACTAGCCGGCATTGCAGGTTAAACAATAGAAAGATATAGAATAGTACAGATAGATACAAATTGGATTGCAAAAATATCTGTTTTTTTTTTTAGATTACTAATAATTTGTTTTAATTATTTTCAAGAGTACTTATTGAAGATTTTGAATTATCTTGCAATGATTTTTTTTATAGAAGTTTCTGTTTATGAAAAACGAATGAGAAATTTTGGTTTTAAATAATTTGTGTACAGGGTTAGATGAAATACTATGGCATATACATAATAAAAAATGTACCAAACAGATAGCATGCGCTTTATGTGATGTAATCAACAACATCTATAGATACCGGTACATTTCCCGATAAACTTAAAATAGTAATTTTAATTTATAAAAAGGGCAATCATAATTTAAAAAAATTAATTCAATAGCTTTTATTCAACATAGGCAAAAGCATAGAAACAGTACTTTTTGAATACAAAGTTACAAATATGGAAAACCACAACTGATCTTGTGGCATTTTCTTAGAATTGTCAATGCTTTGACACTATTAATCATTTAAAATTGCTATCAAAGCTATATTAGTATGGTGTAATGACATACAACAGTCTATAACATAAAATAAAACAATTTCACAATTTTTTTTATCATATTTATTAATAATGTTTCTAATCATTTACCACTAAACTGAAGAGTTTTAAACTATGCAAATAGTACATACAGTTTAATTAGGAACGGCATTTTTATGAACGTCATTAATACGGGTAATGCCAGTATGCGTATTATAGACTTATGATTTTATGAAAACTGTTCAATTTTAAACAATTCAAAAACAGCATGCGTTTTTTATAAGATTAATGAATATAATACTTAACACAAAAAACTACAATTTTACAGATAAAGCAAAATTTTTGGGTGTTATCCTAGATGACTTCCTTAGATTTTTGCAACACATAAATTATGTATGCAATTAACTAAGCATTTGCTATGGAATGCGTATATTAATACGCAACACCAAATTAGAAAAATATTTTACCATGCAAAGTTGAGTTGCATCTAAGATATGGATATTGTTTGGAGAGGCTCAGTAGCTCTGGAAAAGTGTTCATAAATATAAAAAAAAAAATAAGAAGAATTTTGTTTAAGCTGAAATAGAATGATAGATGCAAAGGTTTTTTCAAAGAAGCAAACATTATAAGTTTTACAACCTTGCCGTATCATTAAAAATATATTGCCAACTTAAACAAAATTAAGCAAATAAAGTTTTTGTAGACAAACTTATTTTTGGTTACCTTGATGATATTTAATTTTTGATTTTTTACACGTATATACTATTGTATTTTGTGTATGTGTGTAAATCTAAAATAAAATTTTTACTTACTTACTTACTTATTCCAAAATTAGTTTTATTGGGAACAATTAGTTTAAAAAATATGCTGTTATAACCAATGTCCTGAATTTGATCTAAAAGTACATGTTTGGATAGCTTATGTTCGCTCTTTGATTCAGTGTTGGAATTCTTGGAAAATAAAGACAATGATTTGTGGCACAATTTAATTATCTCAAAAATTGACATCGCTTATATGATTGATTTATTAGCCAAATTTAACGAGACTAATTTGAAACTACAAGGTGACACATTAAATAAAGTGTAATATCTGCCTTTGTTGCAAAACTTTTGCTATACAAACAAATCTTGGGATGAGGAGAATGTTTTCAGTTTCCAAATCTTTCAAAATTGCAAACTTGAAATGAAGATTTGTTTGCTTATCGTCAACACTTAACGGCGTTTTATTTGGACCTTAACCAAAGTTTTTTCACTTGGATATTCCCGACTGGGTGTTGAACCCTTTTGCAAGTAGTCATACTCAGAGCACAAATGCAGATGAATACGTACTAACACAGGAGCAACTTATTAAATTATCCACAAATGAGGAGCTGAATCTAATGTTTAAACAAGGATACTACAATTTCTGGTGATAAAACAGATCCCAATTTTATATCCAGCATTATAGGTTATTATACAAAAGTTGTTGATTGCTTTTCCGTCTTCCTACTTGGTAGACTGTGGATTCAGTGCAGTTATAGGCCTTGTCAAAAAAAAAAAAAAAAGAAACCGACTAGAAATTAGTACTTGTGGGGATTTGCGGTTGCTACTCACAAACATTGAGTCGGACATAAAAATATTTATAACATCCCATCAGGTTTATTCAAGTTGTTTTTTTTGTATTTTAAAAGTTATAATTTCAATAAATACTTTTTCAACAAAATGTTTTATTTATATTTTATTTTTACGTCACCATTTACCAAGAAGACATCAAAGTTATATTTTTAATTTTTTTATTATGTATTTATGTAGTTTGTCACCCAGGGTCCGTGAAAAAGTTTTGACTATGAAAGAGGGTCCGTGGGCAAGTTTTTGTTAATTGGGATTAAACAAAACACCGTATTTGTATTATTTTATATAAATATATATCAGCAAATTAAGTAGACACACTTTTTTGTTAGAAATTTCACTTATTGTTTGTGGATGTACCTTGTTGTTCAGCAATTGAATGTTTAAGATGTTAATCGGAATCTACCAGGTTAAAGCGATCTGGATCTTTATTGTTTACTTTGGTTTCAGTCAAAAAGTGAATATGTGGTTTTCTATGTTTGAGATGCTGATGAACAGAGTTTAAATTCTTTTTTATACCACAAATATTAATTAACTTTTAAGCCACAAACTAGGCTAGTGTTTGGTTTATTAAATTGATTATTGGAACAGGCAAGGCGTTGTTCCGCCAGTTTAATCGTATCATACATGTTAGAGTTGTTTACAGATGGGCCTAGTTATTTTGAGCTGCCCACTATTGCTTTGGCCATCCTAGACTACTGCACTATATTTTTTGTAGTACTCAAATAGAGTAGACCAGGGTACTAAGTATGGGTTCAAATACTGTCCGATGTTAGAGAATTTTGCCAATATACTACACAAACACTTATAATATTAGCGACATTTCCGACCGGTGTCACTGCTACTAGGAGGTAGCTCGATTCAACAGAAATCCAGGTCACCTGCATATACAAACAGCATGTATATATAAATTTATAAAAAGAAAATAGATAATATGTTTATTTAATACAATGAAAATAAATTATATATTTTATAATTAAAGCAATAGTATTTAATTTATATTTTAACAAACTACTATATATTACGTTTATATAAAACATTTTTTACTTGCTTACTTCCTACTCTATTAATTTCAATTGTTTTCATATTTGAGAGAATACTTAAATAGATATTAAATTAAAAATAAACAAAACTTGTGAGGTTAACTACTAATAGGAGGTAATAGGTCAGTTCCAACATACGATTTGGACAGTTTGCAAACCGTTCAAACTATGCACACAAACAAATTACTGTGTATAAAAGATTGCCTAAGGATGACAAATATTTGTTTGCACAGTTTGGACGGTTTGCAAACTGTTCAAATCGTATGTTGGAACAAACCTAATATGATTAATTTAAAACTATTGAATATAAATATATCAGACAAACTGAAAGTGCATGTCGAATAAGTTTAAAACTTTATTATTATAAGTTATTCTTGCTCGTAGTGATAAGAACAACCGATTAAAAAAAAGTACACGCCTCAAATAACATTTTTTTTTTAAATTGAACAAAATATTTTACCCAAAATAAATTTAAAAGCAAATTGATAAATAAAAGACATGTTTGGTCTCCTTTTACAATATGCAAGTCTGACAATTCTGTAACGAAATACTTATATAAATAAACAAAGAAGTTATTAATACAGTTTATTTTACATTCTTATTTTTGCCCAGAAGTATAAGTACATACTAAATAATATCACACACTTATGAAAATATCTGTCTATGATTAATAAGGTATAAAATTATTTGAGTTAAAAGCGACTTGCAAGCAGTTATTACGCTTAATCAGTTTATTCTAGTCGTATTGTAAAAGTTGCGACGTCTATTTTACAATAAGATTAAAAGCTATTTGATGTTTTATAAGATTGTGAGTGCTTTTTTAAATTTATTATTTCACAGTCTAGAAGATACCCATTTACTGGACGATTGTAATTCTTGGTTTTTCTATATTTGTGTAGGGTTTTAGCTTTCTAAAACACTTCTTTCGTGTTGTAAATTAACATCAGAAGCACAACGGCCGTGATGCATTAATTCATTATGCACTGGATATTCATACAGAGAGTGGCACGTTTCCCAGAATAAAATTGATACTTTATTCTTTAAAATTTTATAACAGTAACTATTACGCTTACTCTTTTGTGCTAGGTCTCATATGATAAATTGATCATTGTGTTATAAACCGTTTTTGTTTTTCCATAATTTCATCAATCCTAGCGTCATAAATTTAATGAAGAAGTATATTCTTGAACATTATTTATGTATTGAATAAAGTTAATTGTAGTAAATTATACTTTGTTGCAGTTTTCATTGTAACTATGACTAGATTAGTTTTTAAACTCGATTAAAAAAATATAGTGTAAATGAAATTAAAAAATCAAATACAAACTTTATTTTGTAAAAATAATAATCTTTAGTCAATTTTAGTTTGTTTTTACTTGATATACAGTATGTCTCAAATGGTGTACTACACTGTAGTACTTTTTTATTTATTAATCATTTTGTACTAGTTTTAGCAAAAAGATATTCTTTATAAAGAGATTGCATGTTTTGAAAATTTCAAAGCTATACTTGGAACGTCGATACTATATACAAGGTGTTTAAATAAGTAAGCAAAATCAAAAATAGTTTGCGCACGAATGGGTTATTGATCCTTTTGATTTTATTTATAAATTAGTTAGTCTATCTTGCTATTACTTGAAATATTTTAAATGGCCACAGAGTCTCACATCAATTAACTTATTTAATAGAGCGTTGAACTTAAATGCCAATATTTTAGATTGAGAAATTACATAATTATAAAAATTGTATATTAAAACTTTATATAGCAAAATGTAAACAAATATCAATATTTTCAATTTAATTTAGATCATAATGTGTAAAAAATATTTTTTAAAATCTTTTTTTTCTGTTTCAGGTAATTTACGATTATCAAAGGTTGCTGAAAGAAGCCATACTAATGAACGAGTAAGTGTTGGAACTATTTTACTGTTATGATGAGATTGAATAGCATCAAATTTAGGTTACATTTACTAAGAATTATTTTACATGTTACTAGTTATTAATTTAGACAAAATTTGTAGATTTGTTTGCAATAAATTACACGGTTGTGTAAATTGTAAGTTACGTTTATTATTAAGTTGTGGATCAGCTGGGTTATATAAAACTTAGTGTGTGCAAAAATATGTACATCATATGTTTGCTGTTTCACACGTTTCATTTTTATTATGCGCACTATGAAAAAGACAGTTTACTTACTTAACTTTTTATTTATAATGTCAGCTTTACTATCAAGGTAAGTACAGTTATGTGCATTTATAAATGTGTATGGTATAGTTAATTTCTATTAAATGTACACGCACGACTATACTACAGTTTATGAAATGTTTACAAGCCATTTATAATATGCATTATTGGCTAATAATGCATATCTCAATGGATTTTTAAAATACGAACATGTACTGTAGTTTTTATCTATTATATTTTATTATAACAGGCTTTTTAATGTACAAAACAAAGATAATAGACGTAGTTTAAACATTTAAAATTACTAATGAAGAGTTGTATATGTATTTAACATTTTATGAACGATAATGTTTATAAGAACTATTTAAATACTATATCTATTAATTCGATGAATGTGGTTATTTATACATACTGTATGTATACAGTTGCTACAAATTTAAATAACTGTGTTAACAATGGTTTTTGTTAGCATTGTTTATTTAAAGTACTGCGTATGTTATTTACGCATAGGAGTTAGTTTGGGGTGTGACAAAGTACATTGAAAATGAGCTCATTGAGGGTATTTTACGCTGTCAGAGTTGGCGTTGTATTAGGCAGTAAAAGGTTGTTATTCATACAATGTCATTGCTAAGTTAAGACCATACTTTATGCGCTGGAGTCTGAACCTAACTACTATTATATTATAGTATGTATTGATGTACCCTTATAATGGGTTCTAGCAACACTATATGTTGGTCTAATGCTAGAGAGAGGTTTTATATTTATTAAATGCACAGAAAGAATACATTGGTAATTAAGTGCAGGTTCAATTTATGGAGGAGTATGTCGGGACTGACGCAGCGATGCGAGAGGATAAGATGAACCGAACGGACTCGAGCGGAACGGAGTGTGGCAAAAGCAAATTAGGGTGGTACAAAAAAGAAAGTCTGAACGCCTTTTTTGCAGTGAAGTGATGCGGTCGGAAGTGATTTTTTTTAAATTTTATAACTCGATATTTAGCAATTACTTAATGTCACAACAACATAAAAATACCTTTAAATTTTAACGAGTGCGACTGTAAAAATTGTCTTTGAATATTTGCGGCTTATAAGTCTCGGGAAGTACTGAATTAGGAAGTTTATTTGATGTGTCGATAGTACGGTTAAAAATCTTTTTTGAAAGTTTTGTTTATACATCTATAAACTTTCAGTGAATATTTATTAGATGTCCTAGAAAGTTAGCGGCAATTGACGGTTTAGCATCAAAATAAAAATAGTGATATATTGACTAATTACTAAATTTTACTACATAAACGCATAGAGTGGTGGATTTGTTGCGTTAGTTATATAAACAATTTAATTTAAATAACTGGTTGTAACAAATACTTTAATAATAAAAATTTTGTTTAGCAATCCAGTGCTGGCACTACGATGTGAGTATTGCAATAATAAATTATTTTAATAATAAAAATTTTAACAGTTTTTATTAAAAAAATATACAAATGTCATTTTTATTAATTTGTTTTAGACAATTAATGCCATCTGAGTTATTTTTTCTACAACAACGTGTTACAAAGATTATAAAAATATAATCCGTATTTACTGTTTATTTATTTTATTTTTGTCATACTCTTTATTGCACACCCTTTTTTTGTAGTTTTCTTGTCTTTAATTTTGTTTTAGACTCAATATACATAATTTAATTAATTAAGTTACCTACAGTTACTATGTTATCATTTATTATGATGAAATAATTAAACAATTTGCAATGTTTTTGCTTGCATATTCATTCTTAGGAACACATTATAATTACCTAATGTTTGTTATAAAAGTTATAATAAAAAAAGTAAATTGTTTAATTAATATATAATTTAAATTTTATTTAAATATAAAATACAAGTTGTTTAATATAGGGTTTTCCAATAAGAGGTTTCATTTTGATATTCAAGAAAAACGGGTATTTTTTAAGATAAATCAATTAATGTTTATTTCATTGTAAAGAGAACGGTATGCCATTAACATTTGAAAACGATATCAGTCAATAGGCCGCCACGGTTACGGTTGCAGTACCACATTCTTTTCATGAAATTCTTCGACAACTTTACAATTTCTATCTTTAAAGCCTTGAATCGATTGTGGAGCATTAGCATAGACCTTATCTTTCACGTGGCCCCAAAGAAAAAAAAGTCTAAAAGTGTTAAATCACAAAATCTCGGGGGCTAATTGTGATCACCTCTTCAAAAACTAACACGGTCAGAAAACTTTTTTTGCAAAATTGCGATTGTTTTGTAGTTTGTGTGGCACGTAGCGCCGTTTTGTTGAAAATAAACGTCGTCCACATCAATATCTTTTAATTCCGGCCATAAAAAATTATTAATCATAGCTTGGTTGCGCCATCTATTCATCGTAACAGTTGCACTAGCCTCATTTTTAAAAAAGTAGGGTCCAATCACACCGCCTGCCCAAAAACCGCACCAAACAATGACACGTTAAAGATGCAAAGACTTTTCAACAATCATTCTTGGATTTTCTGAGCCTTAAATGAAAATGGGCCTTATTACTAAAGATAATTTTTTGATGAAATTCTAGATCATTTAGATGCATTTGAAGGACCCAATCAGCGAAGATACGACGTTTATGGTTTATGGTGATCGACTAGCTTGAGTTCTTGTGTTAACTGAACTTTAAAAGCTTTAAGACATAAGTCTTTATGCAAAAATTTTTGCAACAGTACGGGCTATATCAGCAATATTCTCATGTGTTCTTGAGCACACGGTTTTGATTTTTTACATCACAAACTTGTCCCAACACCTCAAATTTTTCTACCAGGTTTACTATTGCCGGCCTAGAAGGTGTTACGACGACCAAAAAATGCTTTAGTTTTGCGAACTTTGATAATTTTTCCATTTTTCCACAATTTTGTAGTAAATATTAATAATTTCAATGCGTTGTTGAAGCGTGTATCGTTCCATTTTTAATAATGGCGTAGTTTTTACTTGTCAAAAGATAATAGCCACAACGGAGCAGTTAAAAAACAACATTTGAGAGGCCATTACCAATATTCCTATTGAAATGTGTCGGCGGGTATTTAAACATTTAAGAGCAGTATTGGAGGAGTGCTATGAGATGAATGGTCGACATTTGGACAACATTTTGTTTAAAAAAATGAAATCCGCATCTCTGTACTTTTTTAATTTAATATTAAAATTATTCCAACACTTTTTATACTGTTATTATAACGTGTTACAAACTGAAATCTACTCTGAGTCACGCTGTATTTTGTCTTTTTTTGTTTGTTTTTTTTTTTCATATCCTAAACTGTCTAAAGTAACGGTTAAATCGTTCTACATTGCACTTTAATTTTGCCGAATTTGAATTGTTGTAAACTTTATCGTAACTAGCTGTGGATTTCGTTCCAACCAATCTTATAAAATAACACATGTTGATGGTCTTTGTTAAAGCGCATTTTACTCATTTTAGTTTAATTTCAAATACGTATGCGAGAGCTTTACTGGAATCGTTTTTGTTTCGATGCGATTCCTAACAAATTTAAAGAGAAGGGGGATGTCGATTTTCATTGAAGTACCGGAATTCTATTCATACGGCTATCGAATCTAGTACTACGTCACGATGACGTCCGGGATTTGATTTGATAGCAAAACGACGCACGGGAGTTTCACCACTGCACTGGAATGTTTTGATCTTATTGTGCACCTCTGGTTGTTATTTCTCTGATAGTATTGTTGCTTCAATAAACTCAATTTTTGTCAAGAGACTTTTTTGAGCTTGTGCTAAATAGGCGTGTTGCAAGCCTTGCACTTTCTTACCAGGTATAAGGAGTTTTTCAGAGATCTGCGTCTTAGAAAGAGAATTAAGACGGATCCCGTCTGGATTCCCTTTTTTGGCATGTGCTTGTTTAGGCCACGGTGTCTAATTATCTTGCACTGTTAGTGCTACCCACCTCGGGAATCTTGTTTTAATTTTTCGACATTTTTATTTTTTTTATTTGATGTCTACTGGCAGGCTTTTAGTAAGAGATAAAAAAATTTTAAAGTTTTTTTTGTTTCCTAGCTTGGTTGAAAATGGGATCTAGGTTGTAAAGGGTTTAGCCAAGGGAGGTCGACTGTTTACATAGCGAAAGAAGGGGAAGAATAGAAAAAACGATTTGAAAAGTGTAATATTATGTAAAGCGATTTTTGATTTATGCATTGTTGAAAGTTAAAAAAACACTTTTTGTTTTATTAGAATTTATTCAGTTAGTGAAATAAAAAATAGATTATCATGTTTATCGCTTAAATTAAATGTTATTTACAAGATAAAAAATATTTAGCATAAATATTAATGAACATAAATAATATTCAACATAAATATTATTATTATTAAGACAGCTATACTTTATCAATTTGAATGTTAATTTTTTTTTTATTTTAGTATTTTAAAGCTTTGTTATATATTATATGAGAAGAACGATTCTGTATTGACTAATTTTTATGCTTTCAATTAGGCTGCATGGCAAACTTTAACAAAACCTTATATCTGTAGCTTAGATTTTTTAAATGTATGAATAGTGTATTAAATATTTCACAAACATCAATAGCCTAACAAAGACGATTAAATTCTTAGGAAATATAAGTTTACCGCTTACAAACTCCCAACGCTCCATTATAAAGAAATAAAGCTGATAAATATAATTCAATATTCAATTTTATTTGAAATTGGAAATTCGCAACTTGGTGTATTAATTTTTCTATATTGAATCGTTCCGATCCAGAAGTGCACATTTTAATATTTTCTCAACTGCACGTTTGAAGATGATGCCCTACGATTGGTGTCAGAAAATGGTAAATAGAAATTAAAGTTGAAATTTATTACTTATATATATATTATGAAATATTAAAATTGGAAATTAATGTTAAAAAAATTATTCCTAAGTTGTAATTTTTTACGCATGATTGGTTTTACGTATCTAAGATTGCAATAACAATATTTTAATTAAAAAGCTTGTTATACTTATAACCTACAAAAAGAATTATTCAAGCTTGTGGAGCAGCAATTAAATCAAGAAAATTTAATTGTAATTACAAGTTTAATGCTCAAGTTTGTAACGTTTTTAGTATCTAAGTCAATAGAACTATAGAATAAAATGTTTAACAATTGTTCATGTTGTTATCATCTTTTTTATATGTAGAAAATTAAGAGTAATTGTAATAACAAGTTTTATGTACACTAAAACAAACTTTTTTTAATTATTTTGAGATTGATACGGAGAAAAAGAAAACGCTTTATATGCAACCATATACAGATTGCCGAAATTATTTTAATACAGTAAAAATGTGGTTAAGGAAACAAATGGCTGATAAATTTTAAGTAAAGCAATTTTTTTATTATATCTGAGTAGTCAATCTTACAAAAAAGTTTTATTTTTCTTGTTAAGAGCATACTGACTGCTACCTTGATTTGTAGTATTTTAACAAAAAACGACAGCTTTGGTTTCATTGCTGCTTCTACAAATAATTTGATAATCAATTTATTTTTTTACCAATACATTTAGAAAAGATTATACTATGGTGGTCTCATTAGATTAAACAAAGGACTGTACAATGTTTTTGCGTTAGGTCATTTTGTTATATATTGTAATAGTTTAATTACAATTATTATTATTTTAGGTAAATATTTGTTTTTAGTTAGTTTAGTCAAGCAGTTTTTATTTATAGTTTAAAAGAAATTAAATTATTTAGCAGAAGTAATTTTTAAGAGATACATTTACATTGGTTAAAGTCTGACCCAAATTATGTACAAGTAAGTGTAATTGTGATGGTGTTTTATTTTGGACGAAATTTGCGGCTATTTCTAAATACGTAATAGACTAAATATTGTAGAAAAACAATAAATTTCATTTGCAACTTTAAAATCAAGAAAACTGCTAAAGATTATATAAATTATCAAATACCTCGATTGACTAACCCAAAGTTGTTACTGGTCTCAAAAATTGTGCCTCTACATTAAAAATTGCTTTTGATGAGCATAACCGTACCATATGGTTATAATATATGATTCTAAGGTTTCTATATATAAAACTTAAAAAAAAACTAATTACACACAAAACATTACAAAAGTTTATAAAGAAGTTGCAGATATAATGCAGGTTATTATATTACATTGTCACTATTCATTTGCTATATACTTGTATTAAATATAACATTTTTTATTTAATATTATCTTATTATCAATTTGGTGGCATCTTCTATTGTTATTGATGCAACTAATTAATATAACTAAAATTAAACCTCGACAGAAGTACGTTTTTATTTAATATCATATAATTTCATTAAATCATCATCTGAAAATCCTTCTTATTTTATATTTTAATTTGAAGATTTAAATATATAAAAGGAAAGACGTGTTAAGCACGCTAAAATACCCTATTAATTTTCATTTCGCTCTTGTTTTAACCACAATTAAATATTTCAACAGTCGGGCACCTAACGCCTGCCACTTAATTACACCCTAACTTCAGGTGAAATTGAGTTAATCTTAAATTAACTCTATTTCCCTTAATACACGGATGTGTTATTTGGGGAACACTATGTCAAATTATTAATAATAACTTTTGGTGAGTTCATTAATAAATTAAACGAATATGTTTGATAGAATTACTGAAATACGTCAATTGAATGGAAAAGCTTTAATCAAATTGAAATGTGTAATCTTGTTAAATAGTACTGCTAAAACTTTGTTAATTTTATTTAATATTAAAATTGTGATCATTTTGTAAAGTTAAAATTTGAAATATTAAAAAAAAAACCTTTTGTTTCATTTTTTTTTTAATTAATTTATTTTAATTTATCTAACTTGCTTATATAATACAGTATACAGTTACATACGTCAAGTACAAGACCTTTAAAGTTTACTAAGTAGAAAATCTAGATTTTTGTTACAACAAAAATACACTACTATTGTAGCAAACTAATAAAATACAAAATAATTAATAATTGTGATAATCCGTTTGTATGAAATAATAGAGTTAACTTGTTCTATTATTTAATTTATAAAGCACAAAAATGATTAGCGCTTTAGGTTCATTCTGATTTTTTATTATTTAAATAAATCTTTGATTACTGTTTTTAGTATATAAGCTTAACACTTGAGTTGCTGCAATACAATTATCATATTTTGAGTTGTTGAGTGACCTCAAACAATTAGTAGTCACAACACAATACGACTCAAATATGACATCAGTTGATCCTTTTTCACAACCAACTCAATTAAAAACATAATACGTACTAATAAACAAAAATCAGACGTCATAAATGAAATCTGGAATTTATAAAATAGACTGCAACGCTACTTAGATTAGGCAAACATCTATAAATACATAAACACAGCTTTAACAATCCGTAGTATATGAAGTTACTTTTATTTTATTAATCCTTTTATTTCTTATAATACGTTTTTTTTATTTTATGGAATTGTTTGTAATATTTTTTATATGTATATGTGGAGGTTAAATAGAGAGCAACTAATATTGTATTGTATTGTCAGTGTGTTCCTGAGTTTGAAAGAGTAAAGTTATTAAATATAAACGAAGTAGTTTCATTTATCACAGTTTTTTTTTTAATTTAATTATTTAACGTTCGTCTATTTCTGATGCCAAGTCTAATCACCGACGCCAGAGGTTAAAACTACTACATCTGGGAATTTTGCCGCAAATTCAGGAATTTTAACCTAAATTATTAGGTTCTTTATCGTGCACGCAACATCAAGGCAGTACACGAGACCTACTAAATTTTCTCTTCTTATCCGAAAGAAGGCGTACTCATCACAACACATTTTTTCTTAACCAGAAAAATTGACTCTCCAGATATAGGGCTTGAGGCTCGAACCCAAGACCCCTGGTATAGCAGTCGAGTACGCTAACCGCTACACCAGCCGGGCGGTTTATTTCAGTTTAAAAATAGATAATACCTATCTATCTATTACGTTAGATGCAACACTAGTACCACCTGTTTGACCAATTTGCAAATGTGCTCATTCTGATAGATTAAAATATTAATTATGTTAAATTTAAGGGAAGAGGAGTGTAATATATAAAGTTACTTTTATTTTATTAATCTTTTTATTTCTTATTATACGTATTTTATTTTATGGAATTGTTTGTAATACTTTTTTATATGTATATGTGGAGGTTAAATAAAGGCAACTAATATTGTATTGTCAGTCTGTTCTTAAGTTTGAAAGAGTAAAGTTAATAAATATAAACGAAGTAGTTTCATTTATCACAGTGGCGACAAGGAAAAATTATTTATTAAAATTAATACCGCGTGTGTAATGGAATTGTCAAGAAATTGTTCTTTTTCGACGCTAAAGAAAATGACTAGACAAGTTTACAAGTGCCGACTAGAACAATATTTCATTGCTGAAAAAGTGGATGAAAAAGATAAACGTGCAGTGCTGTTGAATATTTTATGTGAGGACCCATATAGGCTACTGCAATGCCTGACTATACCTGACTCACCTACTAAATGCAAATATAATGATATACTGCAGCATTTAGACAAATTCTACTTCGAAAGAAAAGTGATTTTTGCAGAAAGACTTATATTTTACAACGCGCGGAAAGCCGAATTCAAATCTATGCAGGAGTGGGCAACAAAAGTGTGAAGTTTGGCGGCAGGCTGCAATTTTGATACTATTTTAGAAACCGCGTTAAGAGATATGTTCATAATTGGATTACCAAATACGTGATAAACTCTTTCTAGAAAAGGAAGATATTAAATACGTGCCTGGGAAATAGCAGAGGCCTCGGAGGCATCAAAAATTATTATATGCAGTGGACAAAAACCTGATAAAAAGAAAACAAAGCAGGACTAGGAACAAGACCGTCTACGTCATACCATGACGGGGGAGCAAACACCGCAGGTAGAGGAGGTGGAGCGCGCGCATGTACGAGATGCGGGCACAACAACCTCTCTCTTGATCAGTGCAGTATAAAGAATATACATGTAATCACTGCAGAGTAAAAGGACATCTTGGTAACGTTTGTAAAAAAACTTCTAATATTAAATGTATGACCGATAATAATACTGGTTATGTTAGGGTTTAATTTAGTTTAAGATGTGTAGGGGGAAAACCAATAATTATTGTTAGTGTTAATAATATATATGATATGGCTAATGAATTAGATTCTGGTGCAGCGGTTTCTGTAATTTCTTACAAGTACTGGCTGCAACATCTTAAGCATATACCCTTGAATGAGACATTTTTAAATTTAAATAATTATACTGTAGAAAAGATTCTGCAATGAGCAAGGTAACAGTAGACATTAAATATTCATCAAAATGTAATAAAAAAATGGATTTATATGTTATTAAAAAGGGTAGACCACCACTACTTGGAAGTGATTTTTTAGAAAAATTTAATCTGAGTTTTTAGGAATTACATCCTTTAAGCGATGACTTTGCATATAACATTATAGTAGAATTTCCTAAGGTTTTTTTCTGATAAATTAGGCACGTATAATAAATTTAAATCACATTTGACTTTAAAAGACAATGCTAATTTAAAATATTATAGACCGCGACCTTTACCATTTGCAATAAAAAATGAGATTGATTCGGAATTAAATCGGTTAATTAAATGTGGAATCTACAATTGATAAGAGTTATTGAGGTACACTAACTGTACCAATCATAAAAACTGACTCAACTCATTTTCAAAACAATTTTCAAAAATTGACTTAACACATGCTTATCAGCAAGTGTTGCTGGATGATGAATCACGGTTATGCACAGCAATATCTACTCATAAAGGTACATTTGTATACAATCGCTTACCGTACGGAATATTGTTAGCTCCGGCTGTTTTCCAACGTTTAATGGAAAGTTTATTTAGCAAATAAGAAGGGGATTGTACATTTCTGGATAATATATTAAAAACCGAGTGAACAACATTTAAAGTGCCTTAAAGCGATTAAGCAAATTTTATCAGAGTCAGGGTTCACTGTTAAAGAAGACAAATGTTCATTTTTTAAAGATTCAATTACCTATCTAGGTTATGTAATTGATAAAGAAGGATTACACAAGTCAACAAGAATTACAAATGACATAAAGGATATGGCGGTTCCAATGGACGTAACACAACTGCGTTCGTTTTTGGGATTAGTAAATTACCATCACAGATTTGTACAAAACATGCCAGATTATGTTTATAATTTATATAAATTGATCTGTAAAAATATTAAATGAAAATGGACCGGTAAGTGTCTAACAGCGTTTGAAAACATTAAACAAAACTTAACATCGGACAATTTTTTAATTCATTATTTACAGATTGACAAAGAAGCATTAGCAATAGTTTACGGTGTTAAAAAGTTTTTTTTACGGGCGTAAGTTCAACTTAAATACGGATCAGAAATCTTTAGTATCATTTTTTTGGACCAAAGACGGAAGTCCCTATACACTATTCTTATCAGCATTTGATTTAAATATCAAATATGTTAAATTAAAAGAATACAATACCGATCGTTTATCTACGCTATCGCTTCAACAAAATATAGCAAAGGTAGGTGGTGTAAACTATTTAAATTATTTTAGTGAAATAGCTTTTCCTGTAGATATTAAAGGAATTAAAAAAGGAAAATAAGGTAGAGAATATATTTAACCTTCGAGCGGGCGCGCCGCCGTAAAATTTACAACAAACTTATTAATTTTCTAATAAAATGACTGTACACGTGTAAATTTAGGAATAACTTCTTTCTATTCTTCAAACAATGCATATAGATTATGTTGGTGAAGATTATTTGTCATAAGTGATTGAATGTGTTGGGACTACTGGTGTAATTGTAGTATAAACGTTATTATTGATATTTGCAAGTTGTATGTATATAATATATAATATTTATAAATTAATTAATAAATAAATTCATTTATTTATTTTAATATATTATTTAAAAAAATTTTAAGGTTAAGCTAAATGTCTTTTTTTATTTAATTAATTTTATTTAATAGTTTTGCAAATAACATATGTTTTAAACTTAAATACTACTATTTTTCTTTAATTATTAATAATTACCTATGTTATCATAAAATGGTGAATATTTGTTGTAAACTGTATGACGTAAAATTTAGGCGTGCGCTCGCTAGTGTTAAAAAAAATTGCGCGCCCACTCGAAGGTTAAAGAAGTTTGAAAGTACGTAAATAAAGGATGGCCTATAAAAAAATATTTTTTTAGAAATGAAACCATTTTATAAAAGGAAGCACTAGTTTAAACATTGATAAAGGTATACTAGTCTTGAGTTATCGGGTAGGAAAACCTGAAAAATTTAGAATGCATGTATTAAATGAACTACATAATACACATTGAGGGGTTGTTAAGATAAAACCACTGGAAAAGTCTTTTGTTTGGTGGCCCACACTCAATAACGATATTAAAAAACAATTGAATTGTCAAATGTGTAATATGTTTAAAAGCAATTCTGAAAAATTACGTCTGATTAGTTGGCCTATTCTAGAAACAATTTGGGAACGTATCCATATCGATTTTCTTGGCTCGTATAAATCTAACTATTTTTTAGTAGTCACTGTTAAACAAAATATTAAGCAGTTTAAACAAAGAAACAGTCAATATTTTAAGGGGAAAAGAGAAATGCATTTTGCCGTAGGTGACAAGGTACTTGTAAGAAATAACCGATTCACAAAAACACATTGTACAACAGCGATAGTAACTAAGAAATTAGGTAATAAATTGTATAAGGTACATTGCGGTAGTTTGGTATGGACCCGTCATGTAAATCAAAAGCTGGAATCAGAACTGAAAATTAAAATTGATAGTGACGGCAACAGTGCATCCGAAACTGGTCAAAACCATGTAATTCCAAATGACTTAATAACTGTGCAGAAATCAGATAGTAAACCTGAGCAAAGGTGGAGTAAGCAAGTTATTACGTTAGATGCAACACTAGTACCACCTGTTCGACCAATTTGCAATCGTGCTCAACCTGATAGATTAAAATATTAATTATGTTAAATTTAAGGAAAGAGGAGTGTAATATATAAAGTTGCTTTTATTTTATTTCTTATTATACGTATTTTATTTTATGGAATTGTTTGTAATATTTTTTTATATGTATATATGTGGAGGTTAAATACAAGGCAACTAATATTGTATTGCCAGTTTGTTCCTGAGTTTAAAAGAGTAAAGTTATTTAATATAAACGAAAAAGTTTCATTTATCACTCAATCACAGTTACCTACAACTCATTCATCAGTGCAAAAAAAGGGTTAAAAATGAGCATTTTTGAAGCCTACAAACTAGACAATATTAAAAACAAAAGCCAAATATAACTGTTTCAACGAACAATTAAACAAAATATACCAACATATATACACTTTTCTCAAAACACATAAAAATACAATAAGACAATAACCACCACTACTAAACTATAACTGTAGCATCAACCACCAAACTATACAACCAGTCTAACACCTTCTACTACTTCCCGCAGTCAAAAAAATTAAAGTTAAGTATAATTATATTTTATTATTGTATTTATATATAACCTTTTTTAACATCGAAGATGGATTAATCGCCAAAGCTGGTCTGTAATTACAGCTTAATAAAACAAGCCTATATAAGTATCAAATATTTATAAAATATATATATAATAATATTTTTTTTTTAATTAATGGGTTGGCATTAACAAGTTTATTTTGGAGAATTCCCAACAGTGGTTGGGATGGGGTGAGTATCTCCAACAAGTGTAGAATCAGAGCGAGCATGTTCAGCTGCTTTTCAGGTCAGCACTAAAATAAAATGCAGACAAGTGACAAAACATGGGATTATATTTGTTTTTTATAATCATATTTTACCACATAAAAATAAAATTAAAATAGGTATCGGTTATTTTTTTCTAGAAATAACTTTATTTTTTTTGTAATTCAGTAAACAATCAATATAAAGAACATAATTTCATTTTCTATAATTTAATATTTAATATCTTTTATATTAATAAAGCAACGTCTCTAATTCGATAAGTTAAAACTGTTGATATACCAGCATTATAAGATTTAATATTTTGATAATAAGTAAATAAACAACAAAAAACTAACCCCAGTCTATCAATTTTATTGATTAGTAGAGCAAAGTAATTGTAGCTCCATCATGTTGTTTCAACCAAAAAAAGCGATTACTGTCGATAAACTTTAGCATAGTAACTGGCAACCAAATTGCAATATCTAATTTAGTAGACAATCAAATATAACTTAATTAAAAAAAAAAAAAAATTGATGGCTAGTTGCTATGCTAAAGTTTATTGATAGTATTTGGTTTTTTTTGGTCAAAACAACATGATCGAGCTACAATTACTTTGCACCACTAATATAAGTACCATATGTTGTTTTTTCTAAATCCTGATGGCCTCTTTCATTGTAAAACACTAAAAATTTTATTAAAAAAAATTAACCTGGTTTTTTGCAAAAAATTACCCAATGATCCGTTTTTTTTTTTCACCTAAGTGTATTTAATTTATGAAAAAATATTAGTATAAAAATAAATAATTGTTTTACATAGTTATATTCAAATTATCATACAAATTCAATAAAAAAAAATTTGATTCTATTTAAAAAAGTAACTAACTAAAAAATTGTGCTAAAAACTGATTTAATTCATCATAATTATGGGTAACCACGTAGTAAAGGTCTCTACCAACTTCTTGATTAAACATTTTTTGTTTTTGTATGAGCAATAATAAAAAAAAAAACTGAAAAATTACTTACTTACATTTAACATTTGCATTATGAAACACTTGAATAATATGTTAACCTTGTTATTTGTTAGCATTTTTTATAATTGTTAATGTATCATATACATTTCTATGTGCGTGCTAAAGGTAGATTAACAATGGACTAATTATACTCGTACATTGTTTTACTATTTATTATTGGTGAATCATTACAAGTTCCAAGAGAATCCATTTAATTACAGAATTGCTGGGCAAGCTTCTAGAGGTGTAATTTAGCTATCGGAGGTTGTTCACACGTAGTCCGAGGAAGGTTTTGGAGGTGTGTAATACAAAGTACAGTGAGGTTATCGAGGTACTGACAGATACGTAACAGCCAAAATTATGATAGGTTAATTATCAAGTTTCATACAGAAGTAGGAATGACGCCAAAGTTGCTGTTTTTGGTAGCGGATTATATTATATTTTATATATATTTAAAATAATTTTTTTATATTTTTATGTAACTAAATTTAAAACTAATATCACAGAACCAACTATCACAAATGACAACAAAGTTGTAAAAGACTTTGATCTCTTTTTTATTCCGCATTTTACAGCTATTTTACATCGCCCCAAAAGTCTTACGACTTGTATGAAGGGGGTTGATAGGACCAACGGCTTATTAGGTGACTTCCGAATCACCAGTACCTATCCCATAACCTAACCTAATATCACAGATGACACCAAAGCTGTAAAAGGCTTCGATGCCAGACCCTAAAAACTAAAGTAACTAAACCTAATATCAACAACTTAATATCACAACCTAACTTAATATCACAGATGACATCGAAGCTGTAAAATGCTTCGATGCCAGACCCTAAAAACTAACTAAACCTAATATCACAGATTGCACCGAAGTTGTAAAAGACTACGATGCTTTAAACAACTTAATTAAAAAAATAAATTAATAAAATAACACCAAAATCATTACAAGACAACACAAAAACTTGGTTACACCTGTTTGATGAGTCCTGCGTCTTTCAAAAACTGGACGCACCTTCCCATGGACTTTTCTCTATTTGATAAAATAGACGCCACGTTGTTAGGGAGCTCGAGCCGATTACGGTAGAGAAGGTAGGCTCGGCATTTCTTCAAAATGTGCTTCACCGTTAGAGGGTCGTGACATGTTTGGCATGCTGGTTGTTCGTCGCAGGTCAGGAGATACGAAGAAGTCAAGTTGGTATGACTTATGCGCAAGCGACATAGAGCGACCTCTTCTCTCCTGTTGAGATCTACCAGCGACTTCCATGCCGTCACGGAGAGCTTGATTTCCTTTAATTTGCTCTCGAAGCCGTACCCTTTGCCAACCTTCGATGACCTTTGATATGACGTAACCTTTGAGATCATCGGGTCTTACGGGAATGTTGTCCGTAGGATCAGCGTTAGCCGCCTGACGGGCGGCTTTATCGGCCAGCTCATTGCCCTCGATACATACATGACCCGGTGTCCAGTCAAAGATAGCTTTCTGTCCGGACCCGGCCAAGCGAAATATCGAAGGCCTGAGTCTGAATTTTCGTTGCTGCGTTTCGTTAGCGGTGAATATGAGGCGTACGTGAGTACAAAGCGACTACGACGAGCGGCTGGAGGAAGTACACCCGACTTGCAGCAAAGACTTGGTGCAAGACTCGTCCGAAATGCTCCCGTGGCGTATCTAATGCCTGCGTTGTGGACTGCATCTAGGGCTTTCAACCGGGATTTTCTGGCGGATGAGTATACCTCGCAGCCGTAGTCCACCCTGGACAAAACCAGGGCTTTGTACAGCCGCAACAGTACCTCTCTACGCGCACCCCAGTTGATGTTGGCCAAGCACTTGATCACGTTCAAGGCTTTTTTTGCACTTTGTGACCAATTCATCAATATGTGCCCGAAAGAATAAGGTCTTATCGAGCACGAGCCCTAAGAAACGGACTGTTTTGACGCACGTGATTCTGGAACCCCGCAAGACAAGCGCGGGGTCCCGGTGAGGTCTTCTGAGGCGGCAAAAATGCATGCACGAAGTTTTTGTTGTAGAGAAACGAAAACCTCTCGCCACTGTCCACTTTGTCTATGGTGATCTGGAGTTGACGTATTATGACAGGGATGGTATCTTCCGCCATGTAGATCACCAAGTCGTCGACGTACAGGCATTTTTGCCCAGGTGTAACCACCGAAACCGCAATATCATTAACCGCAATCTCAAAAAGGGTGACGCTGATTGTCGACCCTTGGGAAACACCGTTCTCTAGACATAATGTCTTCGAGTTAGTGGTTCCCACCCTTACTTTAATTTTAAAAAGATTCATGAAAAAGAGGCATACGGCCCCTGAATCCCCATGCGTGCAGCTTCTGCAATATTCCATATCGCCAAGTCATGTCATACGCCTTGTCCAGGTCGAAAAACACCGCTACAAGGTGTTTTCCTGCTAGGAAGGCGTCTTGGATAGAATTTTCTAAACAGATTAACTGATCAACGGTACTGTGATTTCGTCTGAAACCTGCCTGGTATTTAGCTAAAAGACCGTTACTTTCCAGTATCCACACCAGACGGTTGTTGATCATTTTTTCTAAAAATTTACTAAGACAGCAGGTAAGTGAAATCGGTCTGTAGCTGTTGACGTTGTTTGGATCTTTGCCCGGCTTTAACAACGGCAGAATAATGGCCTCTCTCTAACATTCCGGGTAGACGCCGCTTTCCCATATCAAGTTGTAGATTTCCAGCAACCGCTCCGTCATGCGGAAGGGAAGCTGCCGGATAACCTGATAAGGCACGTCGTTTGGTCCCGGTGCGGAGGAGGTACCCATACCGTTAATTGCCGTTTTCAACTCTATTAAGGAAAAGAAAGAGTTGTAGGGCAAAGAATCCGGCGGTCTCGACATCCTCATCATTTGACTCTGGTGGGACCATAATAATTGGTTATTATTATGATTGAAGATTAATTACGTCTGTTTACGGCTACATTGTAAATATAAATTGATTTTTTAATACAACGTGGTATGTCATGAACACTAATTTATTTTATTACTTAGATTGAAGAAGATCCGAACATTTTGCCGGTTTTGAAAAAAACACCTTTTCTATTTTCCATGGGTAGTAATCCTAGTTTATATACTGAAATCTTGGTAATTCTTGTTGCTGTTTTTCTGGCAATGCTACTCTTGCCCTGGTTTAGCTACGTAAAAGAATTATTTTTACTTTTGATTGCCACGAAATTTAATTTAATGTTGCTAAACAATTTTTAGCTGCTTATAACCCCGTTCTGAATTGTCGAGAAACTGTTGAAATATGATTCTAATTATGTTGCGCGAGTTTTAATGTATTACGCTTTAGGGTCAAAGCTGTTATTTTGGTTTTTGACATCTTGAGTTTATTTTTTAAAATAATAAATAAATTCTAAATCGGTTTACAATCCGGTTTGATGGACCAAAATGTTTGTGATGTCTTGGACTGCGACCTGCGCTATATTTCTGATATATATCTGACATAATTCTTATTTTATTACTCAGATTGTAGAAGATCCGAACAACTACATCTAAATTTTGTTTTTTATTTAACATAGATTCTTTGCGAAAGACATCGGTTATTTTGTTAATTGTTTTAATGATTTCTGTTTTGCTTAGCTTTGTTTGGAATTTGTTTTAAATTTATGATTGGAACATTGGACGATCTTAATATTGCAATAAAACTGTTTTGCAGGCTTGCGCTAGTCTTTTCCACATAGCTATGTATGGTTGGACGTAAAAGATGACAATTGCAAACAGCCATGTTTTGTATCAGCTAAACAAAGTTTGAGCAAAGTTTGTATAATAGTATATGTGATTTTTTGAGCACAAAAACATTTTTTTATTGCGAAAAATTCTTTAAATGCAACAATGTTTAGTGCGTGTGTCTGAATAGTTACTTTGACATTTTTTTTTCTAAAACGGCATTGTATTGTCTATTTGATTTTGATTTGTACACATATACGTATTTATAGTATACCCATAGATATAGTGTTTTTACGACGGAATTGATTTATGTCATAAGAATATTTCATTACCAATCGCCATGGGGAGTCGTATTATATACCCTAAATAGCTTATAACACTTTGGTATGCAAGGCTGAAAATATTATATAATTATACAATATTTTTACTCTTGAATACTGACTCGAGTTCCAGGTATATACCACAAACATAATTGGTTGGTAATGAAATAATCCGTTGAAACAAATAAAACTGATGTCATAAAAACACTATATCTATGGATTATATGTATTATAGTAAAATAACAATATTAGTTAAAAAACATTTTGAATAAAAATTGAAACAATTTGCTGAACACAGCTTTTTCCTGATATGTAATATATCTAAGAAATAAAGTTTAATCCAAAAATAATACAATAAACACAACAATTATTATGTAAACACAGGAATACGTTATTCTCATAGTGCATAATTTTTGTGTATATAGGCTTATATTTCCTTTGAAGAAAATTCAAAGGAATAATGTCAAGTTGTAATAATTGATCGTTATAATATAATAACTGAATAGAACCAACCAACCAACCAAAAGATATGACTAGAAATGTATATTTATTACTGCATAATAGAGTTACAGACATCTGCAAAAATAACGGCCGTAAAGAATTGCGACATTCTTTAGTTTGTGCATATATAGCGGATATTATTAATTCAAACTACTTAGCATCCCGCCGGTTGTTGGAAAAAGAAACATGATAGAAATGCAAGGACCAGAATTGAAAACACTAGGGATGTCAACAACCAACCAGGCATCGCATTACAAATGAACTGCAACTTTATTTATTTAAGCAGACGATCGTCAGTCACCGTGTGTAAACTTGAAAATGTGACTCAATTGAAGCGTTTTATCTTGCAAAAGCGTTTGTGTAGTAAGTTTACATAATTGAATTAACTACTAAAGTTTTGTTTTTAATTTACCGTTATAAGAAATAGAATTAAATATTTTTTTTTAAATGTTCTTTTTTAAATTCAGATTAATTAGTTAAATCAATGAAAATTTATAGGATTCATTTTTGAACATAATATCTGGAGAGGGAATCTATAACTTGTTAGATGTAAAACACAAATTAATTTATTTTGAGGTTAATCAGTAACTAGAACTTTATCCAAAGCTGGCTTGGAAAGTAGTGTTTTAGTTATCCAGGTTTTATATTATTATGACTATATGAATTTTAATAATAATAATTTAATGGTGTGTTTATAATGTTTGTGACTTGCATAATGTTTTTCTTAAACAATGTTTAATAATAAAGTAGGTTTATTACAATGTTTTTATGATAAATAAAAATTGTTTTCTTAGTTAAATTGTAAATTAATAATTAAATAATAAATTTAACACAACAACAACATATATCTGATATAAAACCTTTTTAGTGTTTTTATATATTGATTTCAATGTTAGATTATTAAAATTTTGCTAACAAAGGAGTAAATAATATGTGTTTTATTATTCTCAATCACTACATAAATAAACGTAATTATTGTTTTATAAACAATACAATCGCAATGGCGATGCTTTTGATAATGATGCTATAATATGACGTGGCTGAACTTAGCTACGGCTACGGATTCGTTTAAGAAGCGTATTTGTGAATCCGCGCTCTCAACCAAGCATTGCCCAGATAAATCATCAACATGCGTACCAGCATTGGAATTTAGCAGCGCTTTTATATTTGTTTTAGATCAAAACTTTATTTATTTAAACAAATTGCTCTGTTATTTAACTTAATGGTATTATTTAGCAATAATTAAATAAATAATATATTTAATACAACTGCAATGTCAACAAAAGATTTAGATATAAATGGGTGTTATTAAATTATAAATATAATATTAAAACGGCGTTAAATATTTTTACATGAATAATAATTGGTAAATTTTAAATGTTTTTACAAAGTTTCTTATTATTCAACAAATAGAAATAAACTTTTAAATTTCAGGAAAGCAATAAAAAAACTGTTTTATTGCGCTTATTTATGAGAAATCTAAATAATTTGGTTAATAATTTAATTTAAGGTTGGATAGTCAATGTTTAAGCTAAGGCATATTTAATTAAACAATAATAATAAAATTTTAAACTTCTAGATATCCGAATAGATTTGTTCAAAAACGGAAAATGTCAAATACAGCTAAACTGGTTAGTTAAGTTTCTTGGCTAACGAAATCTTATTTAAGAACTTGATCCGCAATGTCTTAGCTGATAAATGTTTTTATTTAACTAGCAAATGAAAATAAAATTTTAAACTTTTGGATAACTTACCGGAAAATGACTCAAAAACAAAAAATGTGAAAACAGCTAAATTGGTTGATTGAATGTCTCGGCTAACACAATCTTCTTTAAGAACTTGATCCCTAACATCTTAGCTGATAAATGTTTCAATTAAACTTGTAAATAAAAATAAAATTTCAAATTTTTTGATATTTTACCGGAAAATGACTCAAAAACAAAAAATGTGAAAACAACTAAACTGGTTGATTGAATGTCTCGGCTAACACAATCTTCTTTAAGAACTTGATTCCCAACATCTTAGCTGATAAATGTTTCTATTTAACTAGCAAATAAAAATAAAATATCAAACTTTTGAATATCTTACCGGAAAATTATTCAAAAACGTAAGATGTGAAAACAGCTAAATTGGTTGATTGAATGTCTCGGCTAACACAATCTTATTTAAAAACTTGATCCTCAATATCTTAGCTGATAAATGTTTCTATTTAACTAACAATTAAAAATAAAATTTCAAACTTCCAGATATCTTACCGGAAAATGACTCAAAAACAAAAAATGTGAAAACAGCTAAATTGGTTGATTGAGTTTGTCGGCTAACACAATTTTATTTAAAAACTTGATCCCCAATATCTTAGCTAAAAAATGTTTCTGTTTAACTCGCAAATGAAAATAAAATTTCACACTTCCGGATATCTTACCGGAAAATAGCTCAAAAACGGAAAATGTAAAAACAGCTCAACTAGATGATTGAGTTTCTTGGCTAACACAATCTTATTTAAGAACTTGATCCGCAATGTCTTACCTGAGAAATGTTTCTATTTAACTATTAAATGGAAATAAAAATTCAAACTTTCGGATATCTTACCGGAAAATAGCTCAAAAACTAAAAATGTAAAAACAGCTAAATTGCTTGATTGAGTTTCTCGGGTAACACAGTCATATTTCAAAACTTGATCTGCAAAGTTTTAGCTGATGAAAGTTTTTATTTAATTAGCAAATGAAAATAAAAATTCAAACTTATCAATATCATACCGGAAAATGACTCGAAAACGAAATATGTAAAAACAGATAATATGGTTGATTGAGTTTCTCGGCTAACACAATCTTATTTTAGAAATTGATCCCCAACATCTTGGCTGCAAAATGATCCTATTTAACTAGCAAATGAAAATAAATTTTCAAATTTTTTAATATCTAACCGGAAAATGACTCAAAAACGAAAAATGATAAAACAGCTAAATTGGTTGATTGAATGTATCGGCTAACACAATCTTCTTTAAGAACTTGATCCGCAAGGTCTTAGCTGATACATGTTTTTAATAAACTAGCAAATGGAAATAAAAAATCAAACTTCTGGATATCTTACCGGAAAATGGCTCAAAACCAGAAAATGTAAAAACAGTTCAACTGGATGATTGAGTTTCTCGAGTCACACATTTTTATTTATAAACTTGATCCCCAATATCTTAGCTAATAAATCTTTCTGTTTAATTAGCATATAAAAATAAAATTTCAAACTTTCGGATTACTAACTGGAAAATGACTCAAAAACGGAAAATGTAAAAACAGCATAATAGGTTGATTAAATGTCTCGGCTAACACAATCTTCTTTAAGAACTTGATCCTCAATATCTTAGCTGATAAATGTTTTAATTTAACAAGCAAATAAAAAAAATTTCAAACTTTTTGATATCTTACCGGAAAATGACTCAAAAACAAAAAAATGACTCAAAAACAAAAAATGTGAAAACAACTAAATTGATTGATTGAATGTCTCGGCTAACACAATCTTCCATAAGAACTTGATCCCCAATATCTTACCTGATAAATGTTTCAATTTAACTATCAAATGAAAATAAAATTTCAAATTTTTGGATATCTTCCCGGAAAATGAATCAAAAACGTAAAATGTGAAAACAGCTAAATTGGTTGATTTAATGTATCTGCTAACACAATCTTTTTTAAGAACTTGATCTCTAACATCTTAGCTGATAAATGTTTCTATTTAATTAGCAAATGGAAATAAAAAGTCAAACTTCCGGATATCTTACCGGAAAAAGGCCCAAAATCAAAAAATGTAAAAACAGCTAAACTGGCTGATTGAGTTTCTCGGGTAACACAATTTTATTTAAAAACCTGATCCGCAATGTCTTAGCTGATAAAGGTTTTTAATTAACTAGCAAAAATAAATAAAAATTTAAACTTCAGGATATCTTACCGGAAAATGGCTCAAAAACGGAAAATGTGAAATCAGCTAAATTGGTTGATTGAATGTCTCGGCTAGCACATTCTTTTTAAAAAACTTGATCCCCAATATCTTAGCTGATAAATGTATCTATTTAACTAGCAAATAAAAATAAAATTTCAAAATTTTGGATATCTTACCGGAAAATGACTCAAAAACAAAAAATGTGAAAACAGCTAAGTTGGTTGATTAAATATCTCAGCTAACACAATCTTCTTTAAGAACTTAATCCCTAACATCTTAGCTGATAAATGTTTCTATTTAACTAGCAAATGGAAATAAAAAGTCAAACTTCCGGATATCTTACCGGAAAATAACACAAAAACGGAAAATGTAAAAACAGCTCAACTGGATAATTGAGTTTCTTGGCTTACACAATCTTATTTAAGAACTTGATCTGCAATGTCTTAGCTGATAAATGTTTTTATTTAACTAGCAAATGGAAATAAAAATTCAAATTTTTGGATATCTTACCGGAAAATAGCTCAAAAACGGAAAATGTAAAAACAGCTCAAATGGATGATTGAGTTTCTTTGCTAACACAATCCTATTTAAGAACTTGATCCGCAATGTCTTAGCTAATAAATGTTTTTAATTAACTAGCAATTGATAATAAAAATTCAAACTTATCAATATCATACCGGAAAATGACTCAAAAACAAAAAATGTAAAAACAGCTAATATGGTTGATTGAGTTTTTCGGCTAGCACAATCTTATTTTAGAATTTGATCCGCAATATCTTGGCTGCTAAATGATCCTATTTAACTAGCAAATGGAAATAAAAATTTAAACTTTCGGTTATTCTACCGGAAAATGACACAAAAACAAAATAAAGGGAAAACAGCTAAATTGGTTGATTGAGCTTCTTGACTAACACAATCTTTTTATTTAAGAACTTGATCTCTAATATCTTATCTGAAAATTAATCCACATTACGAATCAAACTCCTAGATTAGATTGTGTTGCCGGAGAAACTCATCATCAATCATTTTAGCTGTTTTTACATTTTTTGTTTTTGAGTCATTTTCCGATAAGATATCGGGAAAATTGAATTTTTATTTTTATTTACTAGTTAAATAGAAACAATTATCAGCTAAGACATTGCAAATCAAGTTCTTTAATAAGATTGTGTTAGCAGATAAACTCAATCAACCAGTTTAGCGGTTTTTAAATTTTTTGTTATTTAGTCATTTTCCGGTAAGATATCCAAAAGTTTGAAATTTTATTTTCATTTGCTAGTTAAATAGAAACATTTATCAGTTTTTGGGATCAAGTTCTGAAAGAAGATTGTGTTAGCCGAGACATTTAATCAACCTATTAAACTGTTTTTACATTTTCCGTTTTTAAGCTATTTTCCGGTAAAATATCCGAAAGTTTAATTTATAATTTCAATTTGCTAGTTAATTAGAAACATTTATCAGCTAAAACATTGCGGATCAAGTTCTTAAATAAGATTGTGTTAGCCAAGAAACTCAATCATCCAGTTGAGTTGTTTTTACATTTTCTGTTTTAACCATTTTCCCGTATGATATTAAAAAGTTTAAATTTTTATTTTTATTTGCTAGTTAAATGAAAACATTTATCAGCTAAGACTTTGCTGATCAAGTTCTTAAATAAGATTGTGTTAGCTGAGAAATTCAATCAACTAGTTTGGCTGTTTTTACATTTTTTGTTTTTGAGTCATTTTCCGGAATGATATTGATAAGTTTGAAAATTCATTTGCATTTGCTGGTTAAATAGAAACATTTATTAGCTAAGACATTGCAGATCAAATTTTTAAATAAGATCGTGTTACCCAAGAAACTCAATCAGGCAGTTTAGCTGTTTTTACATTTTTCGATTTTGGGCCATTTTCCAGTAAGATATCCAGAAGTTTAATTTTTATTTTCATTTGCTAGTTAATAAAAAATATTTATTAGCTAAGATATTTGGGATCAAGTTCTTAAATAAGATTGTGTTAGCCAAGGAACTCAATCAACCAGTTGAGCTGTTTTTACAATTTCCGTTTTTGAGCCATTTTCCGGAAAGATATCCGGAAGTTTAAATATTTATTTTTATTTGTTAGTTAAATAAAAACATTTATTAGCTAAGCAATTGGGGATTAAGTTTTTAAATAAGATTGTGTTAGCCGACAAACTCAATTAACCAATTTAGATGTTTTTAAATTTTCCGTTTTTGAGCCATTTTCCGGTAAGATATCCTGAAATTTGAATTTTTATTTACTTTTGCTAGTTAATTAGAAACCTTTATTAACTAAGAGATTGCGGATTAAGTTTTTAAATAAGATTGTGTTACCCGAAAAACTCAATCAGGCAGTTTAGCTGTTTTTAGATTTTTTAGTTTTGGGCCATTTACCGGTAAGATATCCGGAAGTTTAACTTTTTATTTCCATTTGCTAATTAAATAAAAACATTTATTAGTTAAGATGTTAGGGATCAAGTTCTTAAAGAAGATTGTGTTAGCTAAGACATCAATCAACCAATTTAGCTGTTTTTACATTTTTTTGTTTTTGAGTCAATTTCCGGTAAGATATCCAAAAATTTGATATTTTATTTTAATTTGCTAGTTAAATAGAAACATTTATCAGCTAAGATATTGGAGATCAAGATCTTAAATAAGACTGTTTTACCCGAGAAACTCAATCTGGCAATTTAGCTGTTTATACAATTTCTGTTTTTGAGCCATTTTCCGGTAAGATATCTGGAAGTTTGAATTTTTATTTTCAATTTCTAGTTAAATAGAAACATTTATCAGCTAAAACATTGCGGATCAAGCTTTTAGATAAGATTGTGTTGCCGGAGAAACTCAATCAATCAGTTTAGCTGTTTTTACATTTTTTGTTTTTGAGTCATTTTCCGGTATGATATTGATAAATTTGAATTTTTATTTTCATTTGCTGGTTAAATAGAAACATTTATTATCTGAGACATTGCGGATCAAGTTTTTAAATAAGATCGTGTTACCCGAAAAACTCAATCAGGCAGTTTAGCTGTTTTTAATTTTTTTTTATTTTGGGCCATTTTCCAGTAAGGTATCCGGAAGTTTGACTTTATATTTCCATTTGCTAATTAAATAGAAACAATTATCAGCTAAGAAGTTAGGGATCAAGTTCTTAAAGAAGATTGTGTTAGCCAAAACAGTCAATCAACCAATTTAGCTGATTTTACATTTTCCGTTTTTGAGCCATTTTTCTGTAAGATATACTAAAGTTTAGATTTTTATTTACTTTTGCTTGTTAATTAGAAACCTATATCAGCTAAGACATTGCGGATCAAGTTTTTAAATAAGATCGTGTTACCCGAAAAACTCAATCAGGCAGTTTAGCTGTTTTTACATTTTTTGATTTTGAGCTATTTTCCGGTAAGATATCTGGAAGTTTGACTTTTTATTTCCATTTGCTAATCCAATAGAAACATTTAATACCTAAGATGTTAAGGATCAAGTTCTTAAAGAAGATTGTGTTAGTTGAGACATTCAATCAACCAATTTAGCTGTTTTCACATATTACGTTTTTGAATCATTTTTCGGGAAGATATTCAAAAGTTTGAAATTTTATTTTCATTTGCTAGTTTAATTGAAACATTTATCATCTTACATATTGGATATCAAGTTTTTAAAGAAGATTGTGTTAGCCGAGACATTCAATCAACCAATTAGCTGTTTTCACATTTTACGTTTTTAAATCATTTTCCGGTAAGATATCCAAAAGTTTGAAATTTTATTTTTATTTGCTACTTTAATAGAAACATTTATCAGCTAAGATATTGGGGATTAAGTTCTTAAAGAAGAAGAAGAAGTTTAGTTGTTTTCACATTTTTTTGTTTTTGAGTCATTTTCCGGTTAGATATCAAAAAGTTTGAAATTTTATTTTAATTTACTAGTTAAATTGAAATATTTATGAGCTAAGATATTGGGAATCAAGTTTTAAAGGAAATTGTGTTAGCCGAGACATTCAATCAACCAATTTAGCTGTTTTCACATTTTACGTTTTTGAGTCATTTTCCGGTAAGATATTAAAAAGTTTGAAATTTTATTTTTATTTGTTACTTTAATAGAAACATTTATCAGCTAAGATATTAGGGATCAAGTTTTTAAATAAGATTGTGTTAGCCGACAAACTCAATCAACCAATTTAGATGTTTTCACATTTTTTGTTTTTGAATCATTTTCCGGTAAGTTATCCAAAAGTTTGAAATTTTATTTTTATTAGCTAGTTAAATAGAAACATTTATCAGGTAAGACATTGCGGATCAAGTTCTTAAATAAGATTTTGTTAGCCAAGAAACTTAACTAACCAGTTTAGCTGTATTAGACATTTTCCGTTTTTGAACAAATAATTATTATTGTTTAATTAAGTATGTCTTAGCTTAAACATTGACTATCTAACCTTAAATTAAATTATTAGCCAAGTTATTTAGATCTCTCATAAATAAGCGCAATAAAACAGTTTTTTTATTGATTTCCTGAAATTTAAAAGTTTATTTCTATTTGTTAAATAATAAGATAAAATTCTTTGTAAAAAAAATTGAAATTTACCAATTATTATTCATGTAAAAATATTTAACGCCGTTTTAATATTATATTTATAATTTAATAACACCCATTTATATCTAAATCTTTTGTTGACATTGCAGTTGTATTAAACTTATTATTTATTTAATGATTGCTAAATAATACCATTAAGTTGAATAACAGAGCAATTTGTTTAAATAAATAAAGTTATTGATCTAAAACAAATATAAAAGCGCCGTTAAATTCCAATGCTGGTACGCATGTTGATGATTTAGCTGGGCGATGCTTGGTTGAGAGCGCGGATTCACAAATACGCTTCTTAAACGAATCCGTAGCCGTAGCTTAGTTCAGCCACGTTACAATATGATAATAGAACAGGAAATTAATGTTTTACAGATATTAATGCAAAGGAATTTTTCTTGCAAAAATTATTCCGATTGTTGAGAATACCAGTACAAATACATTAGGTTTATTTTGCAATTCAACACAAATTAGTCCAGAATTTTGCGTGCGTGAAAATAGCAGTATGCACAAAGCATAACTATCAACAAATAATTAAATCTTTGACCCACTTGGGTTAATAGGGGCATATACTACTTATTCCAAGATTTTATTACAGTTAATTTGGAATGAAAAAATGATTGAGACGATTTCATTTCAAATTGCATATTAAGTCAGTCTACAGACCTGCATCATTAGTTATATAAAATAAACTTGGCTGCTCAAATGCATCTGCGTGTGTTTATATTAAAGATTAGATAGCTTTGCACAAACAAGAGTTTAACTATTATTAAAGCAAAAGTAGCACCGTTGAAATTTACTAGATTAGAATTATGTCTTGTGTTAATTATATCAAAATTAGTCAATGATTTAGTAAGATTAAAATTTTAATTGAAATAATCAAATTATGGACTGATTCTCAAAATAGCAATGTACTTGCTAAAGTTTGATGGAGCCGAAAACTTCTTCCTCATCGCTCTTGCGGTTACTGTACAAATAAGCTTTTTCTTTGACGTACAGGTCAATGGGCAGCGTGCTCTGTGTGGCTATCAACCTTGTACGATGATTTGCCTAGACAACAGCATTATGTCATATGGAGGCACTATAACTCAGTATAGATCTTTTTACAGAGTGGTAGACTGTCCTTCTTTGGCTAGTGAAACTTTTTATATTTGGTAGTATTTTGGTCATGTTGGATATTCTTTCATCGGCCTTCTTTGTTAAATTTTTTATGTGCATCCCAAAAATGCTCAGATGGTCAAAGTTGATACCTAGGTAAGGTAACGTTGCCAAACTCAGAAATTATATCCTTTTTTGATTTCGGTTCTTTGCAGATTATTGCTTTAGTTTTTTGGGGGTTTTCTCTAGAGTCTAGAACGTTGTAAATGATCTGTTTATTTGACTTAACTAACGCTAGGTTATCTGCATATGCTATTGTAAAGCAATCACTTGGAAGGTTCATAGTTTATACGGAGTCATACAAAAAATTCTACAAGGTGTGCCCTAAAACTGAGCCTGAGGGGACTTCTTGTGACAGCTTTCTATCCCCATTCTTTAGGAAAATGGCTGTGTAATATATGTTAAATATACCGATACGCCTCAGATTTTTCCGTATGTGATTCCATTTGGCGGTTTGAAATGCGTTTTTAATTTTTAATTAAAATCAAAGCCTTTAGTTTGCTATGTCTGTCATTAATGATAGATTTTATCTCCAACGCGGCATCTATCGGTAAAAGACTTTTTCGAAAACCAAATTGGGCATCCGATATCTTTTTTTTTTTTGGCTTAGTTCTTTTCCAGACAGTCGAAAAAGTGAGCTCTGTTAATAGCTTGTTGTAGTATTGTAGCATTTTGTGTGGTACTTTCTCAAACGCTAACAAATTCTGCAGTGATATTGTTGGGGCTTGGCGCTTTTCTTCTTTTAAAAGACATTGTAGCTTTTCTATTCTTAGTTTGAGAACTTCCGACACGATGTTTGTCAGTTCTTCTTTTGTGTTATCAAAGTTTGGGATAAATTTCTCCACAGTTTTGTTTACTTTGCATTTTTTGATTCTTTTTATGTACCAATAGACATCTATTTACATTTTCGCATAGAGTTTTTTACTGGCCAGAAAATTTGACAGGTTGTGTCGCTTATCATCAAAGTTCTTTAATAGTTTTGTGGTATTTTTTTTTCCACAACCTACATTGCATTTGCATCATTTTTATTTGTTGCAGTTTTGCCTACTCTGAAAGATATGCAAACTGAAGGATTTTTTTTCTTTAAGGACTTTGTAATTAGTAATGTTTTTGAGTTCATTTGAAACTATTGTAAGATGTATAAATGACACGGAGTTTTTCGTAACAAAAATGGGGATTTTACCATTGTTTTTTTTAATGATTTCATCAATGCTGGATATAAAATTCATAAGAAAGGCTTCTTTCTTATTTTTACGGCTTTATGTAGATTTTGCGTTGAAATATCTTAGGAATATGAATTTTATAGGATTAATTTATGAAAAGGGATTTTTAATCTTGTCTGTTTTACTTTTGTATTGGGATATTTGGCAAAATATTCGCGTTAACTATGACGAGATTACTAGTCCGGATAATTTGAAAACCGTTTTCGGCCTGATGCGTATTACAATTTTTTTTTAATTTTATACCTGTTTAGCGACGTTTGACCTTTTATCAGTCTACAGTTTCTGCTTTTTTGCAATGGTCTTGTTAGGCTCTTGAAACATTATGGCATCTTTTCCATTTTGTCTAATCTTTGTCAAGTTTTCCCTGCTCTGTTTTATCAACCTTCTGAAAACCGGACATGTAGTCGAGTCCGACCTTTGTACCTTTTTACAATGTGTAGAATGCGTCGTTTTGGCACTTTTTTGCCCCGGCTTATCTGTGTGTGGTTTAACACAGGCAGTTGGTGCACCTTGCTATGTGAATTTTCTTCCTCAAAGTGTACTTTAGCCATCCAATTTTAATTTTGTTCGCCCTCATAAGTGCGACGGCGGCTTTTTCGGCGATGGAAAAGATGGCAATTTGATTGCCACCTCTAGCCGGTTTCAAGTTTTTTTTTTAATATTGACAAGCTGGTCTTCGAATCTAAGCATTTTTAGTTTAGATGAAATGGCTTCTTTGAGAGTCTTTTAGTCAGCGTCCATCGATGTTTGCATGTGGACTGTTTTTACTTTTCCAGTGCTTCCACTCAGTAAATTTTCCATTTTTTCTGCAATATTTTCTTTAATCTTTCTGCTTTGCCCTTCTCAATAACCATAAACTAACCTAAACTATCCTAGAAAATATTCATAACTTCTGTTAATAACGTTAGTGTTTCATAACGTGTGAAATCCTTATTATAAATCAAAATATAAATAAAATTATGAATAATAATAGGAGTAAGATTGTCTGATATTAATGAACACATGGTTGTAAAACACACCAAATACACAAATCAAAAAGGTAATATCAATGCAGCAAAGAAAGAAGAAGTTCTTTTCAAGTAAAAAATAAATTTTTAGCACAATATTTTTTTTTTGCTTTCATAAATTAAATGGAATTGACCAACAAAACATTTTTATAAAGTTTTATGAGAACTTTAAAACCAAAGATAAATAAAACAATTATTTGTAATTTTTGATTGAAGTCAATGAAATTTTATCCCTTAGATTATAAATATAGGAGAGTGCCAGCCGCTGGTTTTGTCACTTTTAATTTTGGCATATTAACTACTTCAGAATGTTTCAGCTATGTATTAAAATTTTTTTTTGATAATATTGAGATTTGATGGAAGTCTTGTAGTATTAAAGTAACATCAACTATTAAATCAAGCTGCTGTTTTTAGACGGTAGTTGATAATTGTTGTTATATATTGCAACTGTACAACTTTGTAAGTATCATAGATAATGTATAGTGTACAGTTTGCATTGAATGTCTATTTTGCAATTGTATGTATTACTTTGCTCATCAAGGCTTGTGTAATTATTCATATACTACACGTATAAATGAGTACAAAGCAATTTTTTGTAAGACTAAAATGTATATAGAAAAAAATTAAAAATGTTTAGATTATCTGTTACTTTATCAATGTGTAATTTATAAATTCCAATTTCAAAATGATGGTCAAAACGCAATTTTATATACCTATAATATAATATAATATCAAATAGCATAAGTTTTTTAGCAATAGTAGTTCCATAAATTATAATTTAATGAATTCTTTAGTGTCTTAGTTTATTGCCACGATATAATAATAAAATTACCAAAATCAAACAAGCATAGATAATATGTTAGCAATAATTGATTAACAAATACGTAAACTGATTAATAAAGTTTTTTTATATTTTTATTATCAGTGTAATTTTATTAATATACAATATGACAAACAGATTTTCATTATTGATGACATTCTACTCTCGCTAATTAATAAATTCATAAGCAAAAACTCATTCATTATAAATAAAGCATCATCGCTTCTATTCATAACTTTAACATGTAAAATGAATATATAAAGGGGTTCAATAAACAATCGAGAAAAGATCCCTTTTGGCATATTATATTGAATTTATGCAATATTTAATAAGCTAATGAATTAGAAATATAGAAGTATGAGTAGATAAATAATTTATTTTATTAAGATTGCAATATACAAAATGATACATACAATAGTAAATGATATACCTCAAACAAAGTCACACATAGAAGACAAAAAAACAGAATTTAATTAAAATTTGATCTACAATAAACATAATATTCATTACCATTCTAGGTTCAATTTTGTAAAAGTACAAAACAATGATTGTTTATTTAAATTACTGTATATAAATCCAGAATAATTTCGCATATATAATTTAATTAAATATTCTTTCTGTGTATATTGTATATACACTTTCTTGGATTTTAAAAGAAATACGCCTGAAAAAATTTAAATAAATCAAAGCACTTGGAGTTTTTTTAAATTTATTTTAACATTTGATTTTTTTTTATTATATTTAAATTTAATTATTAAAACAAACTAATTAATTATACATGATGATAGACTAGAAATGCTTTGAAAGACATGTAATATATATTTTAAAAAATCTTTTTTTGTTGTGTTAACGGTTTTGTGACAAATAGTACTTTTTTGAGTAACATCGTTGGTATCTTTGGTCTAGCAGATGGTTAAGTTATATAATATATTTTATATTTTTATGTCCGTTCATAATTTCATAGTTAGAGATTAAAATGATTCATTAGAGTCATTCACACGGACACTTTTTCTGACAGTATTGGAGTGTACGCGCCAAACACGTAAAAAAAAACTGTGTGTGCCTGATTTTCCTACGCGCTTGACATGGCATGTTTAAACTTGCATAGCATTAGCTAGCCATAGACAAACACATTTCTCGGCATATTTGCATGCGGCGAGAAAAGTAGCACACTTACTTCTGGCTAGCATTTTTACGACCTACACCATAAACATCCACGCCAATCAATCGATTTATTTGACGTCCTGGTATGTCATAAGTAAATTGGCTTGTTTATGAACGTTTCTGACGGATTAGCGTGGCTCTTGGCTCTCTGAAAATTTCATAAGGTTACAAGCCAGTCCATCTGCATTTGCAGTTCACGATTTAAAGTGTGCGTATTTCAAAATGTTGCAAACAAGAAAAAAAAAATTACTAGTGCCAGTATTTTAATATACTATGCAATGATTAAAAATAAGAATGAAAACGAAAAAATTAAACGACGTATTTGGCAAAAAAATGGTTATGAAAGAGATAAATATTACCTTTATGAACATGATAGCTATAAAAATTATTTACAAATGAACTAATACCTCTGATGAAACGTTACCTTAACAAAAAAGATACTGTAACGCGTGAGAGTATCCTTCGAAATGAACGAGTTATAGCAACTCTGCGTTTTTTGGTAACTGGCCGCAGCTATGAAGATTTACAATTTAGCGCTGGCATATCCCCTCAAGCTTTGGGATACATATATCCAAAAACGTGAAGGGTAATTTACGAAGTTTTGAGAACAGAGTTTTTCATTTAGTTAAAAAAATTAAATTTTAACTTTTATACATATCAATAGATACAAAACAAACTCTTAAATTCTTAAATTCTTAAATTCTTAAATTCTTAAATTCTTAAATTCTTAAATTCTTAATCAAACCAAAACAAAATAAAAGCATGGTAATTAGTATAAGGATTTTTAAAGTTTGGATAATATGGTGAAGCTGAACTAGACTCAGAAATAATAGATGATAGCACATTGCGTGGCATAGCTGATGACACGTTAATATTATTATTAGATAAAGTATGAGCCGCGTTTTCCTGATGATGGGACCAACATGTGTTTGAATTTCTTATTTTTGTCTGATCAGTAATAGTCGTGGTCTCCGATAACTAGTTCATTACGGCTTTTTGCAATATTTGTGTTATCAATATTTCATCATACATTTTTTGAGGTGTGTCTGATATGGATTTAGTTTTGAACACACATATGATCCAAAAGCTGTGCTGTCATCTGCAAGTTTATTGCTTGTAGCACATGCCAAGGCGTTGATGCAAACTGTCAACACATTTATGTGTTTAGACAGATCTTCTTGTTTTTGAGAGAGAATTGATTAAGGTATTGCTATTTTGTCATGTAGATGTACTAAGAATGGAGGCAAAATTATGTTTAGTTATGTACTTTACAGATTTCAAACACAAAAGATCAATCACTAGATGCATAAGAAAATAGAGAAGAATATATGAAATATTTTACTGGAAATGGAAAAGTGTCTTAGCAGAATGAAATGTTAGCTATGGAAATGCCGTCATATTTTTTTGATCTATTTACAATAAGTTTTTTTTTTTTTCATAATAAAATCAATACTAAGATATGCTTTATCTATCAAAACTTCGATCCGGACTCTCATGTATGTTTTTTACTTCTTGGCTTTCTATGTTTTGAAACTCTTCTGTATTTACTTCAACATAGTCTTCTGATAATACAGAAAGACTGGATATATTAGAGATGCATATTTTTTGAGTACTACGTCAAAGAAACTCTTACAAATTTACACTTTCTGTCAACATTAGTTAATTATCTTACTATTATTTATTTATTTATTTAAGCATGTGCTATTCTATGTTTAAATAATTATCTTACTATTAATGTGCTTAATATGAAATTCGCATAAAAAAATAGCTAGAAGGTTTAACGACATATCATCTGGTTTTCAGAATTAAGAATGACTGAAATTGTTAGTATTAAATCTATAAAACTACAAAATTAATTTCTTCTTCTTCTTAGCGTGCCTATCCGTTACCGGATGTTAGCTATCCACAACGCAATCTTTACTTTATTCGCGGCAGTACGAAATAGTTCTGTGGTTGTTGTATTGAACCACGTTCGTAGGTTCTTCAACAAATATAAAACTTCATAATTTATTTACACACTAATTAATAAATTAATTTTACAAAAAAAATATTATTTTAGTTTTTGGTTATTAAACAATATTGTTACATAAAACTTAGCCTATTTTCAAATTTTTTATCAAAAAAGAAACATAAAGATTTCATCTATTTTTTTATATAAATATTACTTTAACGCAATTATAAAAGATTTATAGGGATATTTAGACTTTGTAAAACGATGTGTTTATTGCACTTACTTTATTTTGCATCAAACTTGAATGCGACAGCGACCCTCATTATCAAGTAGATATGAACTCAATTGAAAATATTCAGCTAAGCTTTTTAAAATATTTATATATAAAAAAGTTTGGATTTTACCCTGTTCAAGGTTTTAATGATTCCAAAGTATTTAATACATTAAACTTTATTCCGTTCAAAATTAAGCGACGAGTTTCAAAAGAATAATTTCTATATAATTTATTGCATAACTTGATTGATTGCTTATATTTACTAAATAATTTCCGTTTTATGTTCATTGATTATCTTGTAGATTTCAGTAATTATTTTACATACCCAGAATACATAGCAATATAGCTTAGTTTGCAAAATGCAATATGTTTTATATGTATAACAGTATGTATATTTATTTGAATATCAGTTTTATACATTCACTTAAATTATTTAAGTTTACGCTACACCGTCTTTATAATTAACACACTGCTGCATCTGTATGTAAATTCATTATTATTTTATATGCATTTTAATTGTAATATATATTTTTCATAATATTTTTAATTTGAAATAATGGATAATAATAGTTTTAAGAATAATAAATAAGCTTTTTCTAGTATATTAGTGTTAGCAATGTTTACTACAAAAATGTTATTGTTTTAAAAAGAAATTCTTGGAATACGGAAATTAACTGCATTTAATAACTTAGTACAACAACATCGTTATTAATTAATTTATACACAAATAACTACTTTTGCCACGATGCAATGATATGAGAAAAAATTATGTTTAGATAATAATTGACAATAATCAAAATGTCGCTTCGGATAGATACCATCTGCTGTGTATAACAAGTACTTTAAAAATCGTCTCTGCACACGCTCCACTTATAAAGTATGACTTGTATAACACGGATACTATATTATTGATGCATATTCTAGCTTACTACGTACTGGTGATGAGTATAAAAATTCAAGTAATGCGATATTATTAAAATATTTACATGTACGCATTATAAATCCTAAATCTTTTATCGCAGATTTATTAAACTTATTTGACTATCAAAGAAAAACACCAAGATTAAGAACAATTGAAACTAAGTCTGTGGTTTTTTGCAGAAGAGTTTAATCATCTAAAATATTTATAGATGTGTAAATCTTTAGATTGTCTACATATGCTAATTTTAAGCAGTTTATTGATGTGATTATATAATTGATAAACATAATGAATGAACAACAGAGACTCTATGTTTTACCCCTGCAGCATGACTGATATTAATATACAAGGTGTTAATTATTGTCGGGGAGGTATTGCACATGGATATTCCTTATCTACACAAAAAGTTCCTATAAAGTGCTTCCTTTTTGGGTAATTTTTTTCTCTCACAATTTATTTAAACTAAAATGAAACCGTAATAAAGTAATAATTAATTATTATTATTAATAACAATGGTAATTAACAAAAATATTAAAAAAAGAAATACAAAGTTTAAAACAAAAATTGTAAAAAAAATTGAAAATGTATCAATTCTTCTTCTCATAGATTGACGGATTCTTTGGAGTATTCCTGGGGGATTTAGAATAGTCTTCTTCTCTATTTATTGGGGTGTTGTACACCAAACATTTTAGGTGTCTCCAAAAGAAGAAGTCAAGACTGCTATGGTCAGAGGACCTCGCAGGAAACGTTGGGGTCCACCTTTACCTATCCATCGATCGTTAAATGTTCTGTTCAAAAACCGGCGGATTTTGTTACTGAAATGTACAGGTTTACCGTCGTGCATAAACCAGTTTGTTTTCTCATGTTAAGTGGGATATTGTTTATGAGATGCTCTTGAAGAAATTGAAGATGCAGTTGTCCGCTGAGTATTCCTGACAGGAAAATGGCTCTATCAAAACATTGTTGTGGAAATTCCAGAGAGAATTTCTTGAAAAATTAGCTTTGTTAAAAAATAATACTTGTTGATCGAATAACGGATTTTTAAGCAACATTTAAAAAATCCACTCATTAAAGTTCAGGCGTAATTGAAAATCACGAGGAAGGAGAGCCCGTACTTTTTGAATATAGTACGGATATAATAAATAATCTTTTAAGATTTTTTATACCAGAACATGCGTGATTGCCAATACTGACGCTGTTTTTCTTGTAATTGTACTAGGATAACTTTCAACAACATTCAAAACTGCTTTCTCAATTTCCAGAGTTCTGACATCTTCAAGTGCTCCTGCTAGATCGTTCGCTCGGTTAAAAGTTTTAGTTTTACATAGACGATGGTGGACTCGTGAAAATGTCTTATTATTAAGAATAACACAATTGGGATAATGCTGTTGATACAACTTTCTAGCTTTGTTTGTATTGACATTTGCATGCCCGTACATAAAATGTATGTCTTTATATTTTTTATTTGTAAAATTGATCATAACAAATTCATCTGAAAACCAATGCAATCCAAACATTCGCACAATATGTCAAACATCATTTAAAGATACAGTCAAAACTATTTTGATCCTTTAAATATAAAATTGTGTTAAATGTTAGACCATAACTTTATTAAAACTGTTTGTGTTAGAATCAGACGAGGGATCTCTCTGTGTAATATCTTTTCTTAATTAACATTCTTTGACTTAAAACCGTTGTAGTACACATAATTACGTTTTTTGTCTAAATAGGATGACAGAAATTTATTGCAGTTTTTATTAATCTAAACGTAATAAGGTAATTTTGTAAAATTGAATAATCTATGTTATCAAAAAAGGGAAAAAACAGTACAAATGTCAATAAATCGATAGTTTTGAAGTAATAACTGCACATTTACAGAAGTCAGGGAAATTATATACACAATGACTAGGTTGAAAATAATTAATAACGGCATTGCAAATACGCGTTTACAATCTTTAATAACAAATTAAAGAATAAGATCATTACCAAATATAAAAAGGTTTATAATTTATAGATACTACGAACAACGTCAGTTTTTGTAATGGCAAGTAATTTTAAAGTTTGTACGTGACGCATTTGAGTTTTTTGGACTATTGTATACTATATTGTTGTATTTTAATTGACCAAAAATTCTGTTTGTGTCATTGTTTTGGTGTACACATTTCTATAAAGCTGTAGGTTTTTGTTCTTACAAATTCTCTACTACAAAGTAAAGATTTGTTGATTTTTATGATTGTAATATATTTTTAGTTGCACAAGGTTGTTATTAAACGGCACAGACCTCTTCAGAACATTGTAAAAATATTGAAAATTGTTTTGACAGTTGTATTGCTTGTTAAAACTGTTTTGAGGGAATGTTGCAGCTTTGTTTTTAGATTTAATTTGAAATACACCAGACAAAGCAGGATGGTAATTTTTTTCTTAATCTAACAAAAGTTTAATATGTTTTTGATAGCATTATTATCAAAATTACACAGTACTAAATCTAATGATGTATTATAGCTGTTTTTAATATTATTAATCTAACATTGTTATAAAATCACAAATGGAAATAACGTTACATCACGTAACGTTATTTCCATTTGTGATTTTTTGGAGTATTAGTTTTATCACAATATACATACCTACATAATATGTATAAAAATCACACGTACATTGACAAATAGTAAGATCTATAAGAAAAGCTACTGGACTTATATAACTAGTATCAACTACTTTATAACAGATTCTATCATAAAATGCTATAAGAATGTCACCTCTTGTAGCACAATGTGTTAAATCTTAGTTTCTGTCATTACGAATGTTTGTTTGATTATTTACATCATCAATTGTGTTTATAAGCCATGTGATTCTTTTGAACTATTTATTCAACTTTGTTTTTTGCTATCACGCAATGCCGTGGTCATACAAGGCTCACTGGTGAAGTTTGTAGAACCAAAACATTTGTCTGTACTTGACCTTTTGACTTTGTGATTGTTTGATGAGTTTGAATAAATTATTAATTCATACTCTGAAAAAGTTTAGAACTACTAATAGAATTGTTTAATGTAGTCTCACAAAAAATACAATATCATATAAAGCACAGCATAAGTTTGTATAAGATATATAAGTTTTAATAATGTTAAATGATTACTTTCGATCTTTGTGTTGTATTTCAGTACTCTATAATTGGGTACTTGTAATAGTAGAATTTGCTGACATGCCGCCTGAAGCATAAAAATGTTTGCTGACATTTTCCTCAAAAAGCGTTGTCTGTTTATGTTTGTTGTAAACTTTGTTGCAAGTTTTTAGTGTTAAATGCGCTACAGACGCAACAAGGTAGTAAGCAACATATAATAGGATATTTGTTGCATAAAAACAGTATTAAAAAAATCTGTTATAATTCAATATATTCATAAAAGTAAATTAACTTATATTATTATATTTTTTACCTACCAGCTTAGCAACAAAGTCTATAACAGTTAACAATACTGTTGACGACGTCTGGTAGGTAAAATAACCAAATTTGATCGGTTAAAGGTTTGATATGTGTTACTTTTGCTAAAGATGATATCAAACTTTAAACATCACTTTAATGTAATTTTTGATTATTAAATAAAAAAATAAAAAATAAAATATTTTCTAAATGGTTAATTAAATATTGAGCATACACAAGAACGTTAGCTCTATTTATGGCTTTGCTCAGACGGGCTTGCTTTGTAATGTACAAGCTTGGCCATAAACGTTTTGCTACCGGTCCAGATTTGTAAATAATCATACTAGTTCAGCGTCTTTATAAATGGGACTATGTAATGACTCTAAATATGCCGCCTTTTTAAAATTGTGCACCAAACTATTTACTTTGTTTTGAAAGTTTAACTTCAACTATAAAGCAAGGATATGTATACAGATGAAGAGAATATTTTTATTATTGAATCCTACTTTAGGAATAGACGGTATGATAATGAGGAATGGCTCTATTTTATTTTGTTTTAATTATAAACATGTAAACAAAGTAAACATATGAAAAAAATATTTTTATTATTAAATCCTAAGATATGCAACTTTATTTGCGCACACCGAACTTGAATTCACTATTTTACTAGAATGGCACAAACTTACATTAGATGGTTACATAATCCCAAACTTTTATAATGACCCTGTAGTTTTTCAACGCATTTTTTACGACAAATAGATCTTGTATATCTATTTGTCGTAATCTAATACAAGGCCAATATTTTTGCAAATCAATTGGCATTTAACTATTATCTTGGAATCGTTTGTTATTATACTTGCATTGCCAGATAGTAATAAAATAATGAGCCTAGTTTTTAGCATTTACTTTAATTCTAAAAAACTCAAATTCTTATTGTTTCAACGTCAAATCTGAGGGTTTGGTATTAATTATTAAACTAAACAACAAATTTATATCTAAATTTTCTAAAATCTTACATTGTTTGTAATAATAATAATTTATTTCATAATTTGTAATGTTGTCGTAATAGCTTAGAAAGTATCTAGAAAACTAGGATTTCTTGACAGATTCAGAAACATATAATATATTTTTAAGCCAATTAGGCGAACAGTCTGACTCGTAAAGGGTCAACTTTCTTGGCTTGTGAAATATCTATAAAAAAATTCAATCTGCCACATTTTGCAGCTGTTATAAAGTATCTAAGAAATTAGTGAATTTTAGATTGGCAATGATACAAATAGCTTGTTTTTTACTAGAATTTAGAAGAGATAATGTAGTTGTAAATGTTTCTTTCTATTGTCAATACAAGAACGTATATATGTTTAAATATAAGCAAATGTTGTACAGAAGTAAAAAACTGTATACATCTTTTAAAAAATTATAGTTTTTCAAATACTAATAATTATGTGCGATTTTATCCCCTAGATCTCCTCTCCTAAATTAAAGAAGATTTGGATAGATTTGTTGTTAAGTTTAAAATTTGGTACTGACGATGCTTTGGATTTTTGAGTTGTACTTTTTAGAGTTGATATTAGCCATTACCCTAGTTAGATATTGTTTCAAAGTCTTGATTTATTGATTATACAAATTTGCAGTATGGTTTTTAGAAAATATGAAGTATGAATGGTGCCATAATTTTTAGTTTATTAAAATAAATCAAAATTTTGGAATCAGAGTTAAAAACATTAATCTTAAACTAAATTATTTTATTTTTTAAAAAGCTATTGGAGCGGCAGGTAGTGTTGATTTCTGGAAAAGGCTGTAATAAAAACACTTTTGCCAGGAGTGCAACCAGACATTATGTTACCTCATTTTGTATTAAAGACATCTTATAGCGTGAAAACACTTGCCTAACTAGAGCAACTTGAGGAAAAATTCTTTTAGATTGGGAGTCTACTTCCAAGACCTATACATTTTGATATATTTACTTCTAAGTACACATACTATTCTTTAAGCTGATATAGCTGGGATAACCTATGGTGTGATGGAAATAGTAATTTGACAAATATTTGGTAAAAAAGTTCAAATTTTAAAGGACAGCAGAGTAGCAATTTCTAGCTAATATTAGAAAATCATTATGCGCTCACATTGGCAGCTCGTGTATATAACATTGAGCTATGCTGGAAGAAAGGACACTCCAACAAAGTATGCAACGTTAAAGCTGATGGATTGGCTTGTAAAGGGTCAATTCATAAGATGTGTGGTAAAAACAAACACATACACTGGATTTAATGTACGGTGGTAAACCAAATTGTTCCAAATCCTAAAACGGCCAACTACTATTTGCGACTGTCCAGAAAGAACCTGTTAGCTATTACAGCAATCTTAACAAGGCATTCCGAACTAAGAAAACATGGACATTCTAGACAACCCGATATGAAAAGAATGTGAAATGGATGGCGAGACGACCGAGCATGTACTATGTACTAGCTGGAAATCTCCTACCCAAGAGAGTTCATGTTGTGAAATTGCTTCTATGAGAAAAACTCTGCCAAGCGACGTTCTATCATACATCAACTACATAGGTTGGCTGTATTACTGGAGGAGGCATAAACGGCCTAATGAGGCCTAAGTGCAGTGGAACATACTCGCTTTTTTTTCACAAAAAAAAATATTATTTTGTATGATTTGATAAAAAAAATATTGAAAATGTTTCCACAAAATCATAAAATATAATATAAATCTGCCGTACTACAAACAGTGCTTTCTTGCCCTCAGTCTAAATATACTTTTATGCCTGTTTATAAGCAATAATTAATAATAAAATTGTTATTGCAAATACAATAATAATTTAATTGGATATCATTTTTTAATCATTATTCAAATTAATACTTAATTGAAATTATTTATACATTAACGTCAGCATAAGTACATCTGATTTTAATCACTTATGCCCTCATTAGGCTTTTACTGCCGCGTCGTCGAAAACATTCGCCTCACAATTATAATAAATTATCACTTCATGATAAATTCAGTATCTGGAATATTTTAGTAGCTCTAACTTTGTCATTATTTAAAGAAGTTTGTATGCTTAATGAAGCTATTTGTAGGAAAATGACATATAATAAGGTGGATTTGATACCATTCGCATAATGTCAAGGATGTCTCCAAAAATAGCGACGTCCTTCTGTAAAAATATGATGTTATACAGGTCATATTGTATATGAGCCGTAGATTTCATAATATTTTTATTTGCGTGTAATGGGCTGCGGAAAGAAATATATGTATACGAGATTAAATTTTACGACATGTTATTATTTGAAATGCATTTGGAGATACTATTGTTTAATATTTATTTAAATTAAATTGTAAATATTCAAAAGAGATAAATTTAATTTAATCTAAATACATATTTAATTTATTAAATGTGATAATAATTTAAAAAAAAGTTAGTTAAGTACTGTACTTAATTAACTTTTTTTAATCATTTAATATTACTTTGTTTGATAACAACATAATCTTTTTTTTGAAGACCAGCTTTTATTATTTATGTTTATTTAATTTTATTTGAATAACTTTAAAAAAAAAATCATTGTTTGATTATTTATATTTGTTAAAATGATACTATAAATACTGGGTAGTCGGATTAAATTCTTTCAATCGAGATAATCTGGAATATATTCGTACTTATGTAGATGCATTCGGTAATATTTTCACTGAAAATTTGAACGATTTATCCGAGGATTTGATTTAAACTTGTACCCGTTTGTTATTCCGAATACTAATCGCATTTATTTTTTACAGAATGAAAAACCTTTTTACATCTACACTTCATCCATCACGTAAGTTTACACTTGTTTTAAACAAATATAATATGAATAATTATACAAAGTTGATTTATTGCAACAAAGTATAATAAACAGTATAATTTAAACTATTTTACACTGTGCGCAATGCATTTCTATACTATTGGCAGCTATTTCACTAAATAGGCCAAGTTTAAATTCATTAGCATGACAAAATTGCTATTTTATTTTTCGTATAGATTATTTTGGTAGGATGCCATTATATTATAGTTTAACAAATTAAAATTGCATGCAATTAGAGAGAAAAATTAAGTTCAATATTTGACTCCTAAACCATTAAATAAAATACTGCCATTTATCTATTAATTGATTCATATTACTGAAGCTTGTTAAAATACAATTTCTACAATTCTCAAACTTAACACAAACATTATTCTCCCTCTTTAAAATTAAGGAATATTCACAATATTTAGTGTGATTTTATCATATAGCATCTTAATTACCATTATGACTATTATAAATTACATCTGACTAACATATTGCTGGTATAATAGCAATATGATTTATGTTGAAATTCAACCTCCGGAACATTTTGTTGGTTAAAGCTTTATGCTGCGCATTATTAATACGTAAATGTTATTTATGGGTTAGGCAGGCTTATGGAAATGTGCAATAACAAATGGAGGGTTGATAGTATACTGTAAATTTGATTAATGTAAACGTTATGTAATTATAAAGTCAAGTAATTTTTAATTATAATATTTATTTAATGTTGAGTGAAATTTTGAGATAATGATAATAGTTTTACGTTTTCACTTACACAATTATGTATTACGTTATAATTAATGTTGCGTGCACGTTAAAAAACCCAATTTTTTAGGTTGGAATATCTGAATTTTTGGCAAAATTGTTAGTGTGATAGTTTGAATGAAAATGAATATTAGAAAGGGGCGCAAGGTTAATTAATACATTTGTGCGTACTTGTGCATGCCGCTCCTATATGTGTAGCCGTCCTCGTCACACACTAGCCAGCAACTATCCACCATCTTCAAGTATCGAGCCCGATTCGTTGACCATTTTTATTTTTATCATTAAAGAAAGTTTATTATGTGTTTGTTGTATTTATTATGATATTGTTACATAAAAGTAGGTTAATAAAAATTTGTAGTGTCAGTATTAGAAGCGGTCGTCCAATAATATTTCATAAGACATATCATAGTCTAAGCCAGGTCTAGGCCAGCTGCTCCCAAACTGAGTGAAAACAACAGACAGATATAGAAAATAAATAGATAACATAAATGCAGCATTAATTGATAGAAGTAAGGATAAATTGTCACCAGATAAGAAGAAACCTAAACAGAAATGGATGACACAGGAAATTATGCTTCTTCTGGAAAAAAGAAAAAAAAGTAAAAATAATGTGAATAAATACAAAGACTTACAAAGAAACATAAGGAGTAAAATTTGAGATGCAAAAGAAAGATGGATGACAGCAAAATGTGAACATATAGAAAAACTACAGACAAAATACGATAACCGAAACCTGCATAAAGAAATTAACGAGCTAACAGAAATATAATACAAAACCTATACGATGGAAAAAAATATATAGAAGAACTCTTTAAAGATACAAGAAATACGAGAACTAATCAAAATATTACAGAGGGATCTAATATAATAAAAGAAGTTGTTTTTTATTCTATAATAATATTAAAAAGAGGAATGGCAGTTGGACCAGATAAAATTCTATGTGAATTCTTAAAACTAATAGATTAATATCAGCTCAATATTATTGTAGACCTTTTTAATGTATACAGAACTGAAATTATATTAAAGCAATAGATAAAATCTACCTTTATAACGAAACCAAATGCCAGAGAATGCAGTGACTATCGAACTACTAACTTAATGAGTGATACACTAAATTATACACAAAAGAGTTTACAATAAACCAGAAGAAGATATAAGTAACACCTAGTTTGGCTTCAAGAAAGATTTTGGTATAAGAGAGGCACTATTTAGTTTTGACGTATTAGCACAGAGATGTCTTGGCATGAACCAAGATATGCACGTCTGTTTTATAGATAACGAGGTGGCTTTTGATAAAGTTTGCTACATCGACTCACGGGATATGCGGATTATTAAAGCCTTATACTGGTTCTAAACGGCTATCATTCAAGTAAAGAATGAGGTCACAAAAGAGATACAAATACAAAGGGGAGTAAGACGAGAATGGGTATTATTTCCTATTCTGTTTAATCTGCACTTTGAGGCAATATTCAAGGAAGCTCTAAACGAAGAACAAGCTCGAGTTATAGTAAATTGTTGGCCAATCAATAATTTTAGGTACGAATAAGATACTGTCATAATAGCAGAGACTCTAATCGATCTACAAAGAATAGTTTAAAAGATCAAAGTTGTTAGTTAATAACATGGTTTCAAAATGAAATTCAAAAGTACAAAGTATAGGATAATAACTAAATTACAAATAATAATCATTGAGTTATTCATATTGATAAGTATTTTTATTTGCTTTGCACAAACCCGGCAATGATATTTTTATTAAATTAATTTATAAAATAAGATTTTGACTGATAAAACTAGTACAATGATGTCTTAATAGAATTTATATTTTACCATAGGCCTACGGCATATTCAACAATTTTCTAATATTGTTTTAAAGAATAATTAAAACACATTTACTATGTACTATATCACGAACATATTTAAAAAAACGTAACTAGTTTCAACCTTTACAACGCCATTATTATTATCGGACGATGATACAAACAATTATGAATATAAAAGAAAATTTACAAAGCGTATATACGACAGTAAAACATAAAATTACAGAAAGGAGAAAAATTACATTGAAATTTTTATGATTAAAATGATTATGAGTTACATACAATAATACAAAATAGAAAGAAAACAGATTAATTAGGTAATATCACAGAAAGTTTGTTTAAAGGAAGAATGTGTATTAAAATCAATGTTAAAATTTACAGCTGTTACTACAGATTTTTGAATTAATCCAATTTTTTTAGTAAGTTTAGTGTTTAAAAATAGTTCATTATTCCCTAATTGAGATCTATACAAAGAGTCAAATATAGTATTACAGTCTTTTAACAATTTGCCACTGATCTCACTAGACACTTTATCAAAAAAATTGAAATAGTAAGTTTTTATATTAAAGTGTGTCCTTGACTAGTAACAATGTTGCTTCATAAGTAGTGAACTTCCTGGTAAATAAAGTAGATACTATATATCCTCCCATTTGAAGCAGACCAATCTCCTCTAGTCGTAAAAAGTGTTCATTGACCGATACTACAACCAAATTACGCAGAATAATATATTTCTCTAGCTCAAAATCTTTGTTCCGTATAGAACAGATATTAATGCGAAATAATGAAAAAAAGTCTGGGTTGTTTTTTTCAGTTATCTACTTCCTTAAGACTGAGATTTCTGCAACGTCCGTTGCCGAAAATTTTTATTACTGTTTTTTTGAGATTTAGAATATCTCAATAATTATTATACAAAAATCATATTTAAATTCAGTGTATTTGTGTAGGTTTGCGCTTTATGTAATTAAATTATTATATTAAAATACTGTGTTAAATTAATATTTTAGTTGAATTTTTGCCAATTGTATTTTTGTTTATACGAGATATGAGTATTTTAACAAGTTGTCACATTCTCTTTTCTGCAACGTTAAAATCTGGGTTAAACTAATGTTTTCTCCCGCATTGTCTTGTCGTCTTGTTCAAAATCAGTTAATGAGAAATGCACAATCTCACAACATACAGTCACGAGGCGGTGATGCGGAATCTGCTCGTCTCGCACAACATAATACAGAATAATGCTCCCTATTACACGAGACACATATCCTTTTATTCCACTTTGAAATGGTAGCCGGATTAAATTAGGCCACGAATCGGTATCCTTGTCTCTACATCTGAATCATATATAATTACTTTAATGCACAATTAGGCGGTATGATCTATTTACACTATATTTTACTTGTGTAATTTCATTCGTTCCGGTAAATAAAATTAAGAATTTAATTATTCGCGTGTGCTTTAATGCTTGTGTGCCGTTAAAAAGTTCTTAGAACCGCATTCATATTTGCGAACAATGCTTATTCTTTTTATTTCTCTATTTTAAACTTCGAATTTATGAAGGTACTTAAAATGGGATTGATATACGGAGATCTTGACTGCGACGGATTTAATTTGCGAATTTTCATAGCCCCTTTTATCGTCGCTTACATTAAAAATATTCATTGTTTCTGTATTTTGATAGTTATTGTCGCTAAATTAAATTTAAACATTTAATTATAATTTTCTTTAGTTTTGTTAGTATAAAAATATCTTTCTTAAGAAAATTGTTTATAAGCAATATCTTTCAATCATAGACTTTTAATTTTCTATTCTAAGTTTAAATTTAAATTTATTTTGGTTTTTGTTTTATAATATACCTTATATTTTTAAAGAACTTCCTAATAATGGTTTTAACGGTGAGTTAGCTCAGTTATAGAGCGTTAGCGTACAGTCCGGGGTTCGATCCCCGAATATGACTAAAATAAACACTTGCTCTTTATCCACCGGGGTGATTTGGAAGTCACCTAACAAGCCGTTGGTCCCATCAACCCCCTTCAAACAAGTCGTAAGACTTCTGCGGCGATATAAAATGGCTGTAAAACGCGCAATAATAACAATAATAATAATAATAATGTTATGGTATTTATGTTGCTAAGTTTTGTTCAATAAACATGATTTTAAATATTAATGAAAAGTTTGAAATATCTTAGGCTAAGAGATTCTCTCAAGCTTTTTTAATATGTATCCGAATATTAGGTAAAGTGAGTGGGGGTAACTAAAGATGGCCCAGTCTTCTACCAATTATATCCCACACGTGTTCAATATGTGATAGGTCTGTAAAACGAGATGGCCATATGAGTAAGTTAACATTAGCTAGTTTCAGGAATTCCATAGTAATCCTAGCCGTATGCAGCGTTTCAGATAGGACACTAATGTTGGTTCTAAAACCGTGGAATTGATTTGCGTTTAATGTTTTTGGAATAAACATTGTAAGAGCTGTTTGTTATTTTACAGCAAACTGTATATTTTTTGATTCTCCTCGACAACGTTTGACCATTTTACGACCATCGTGGACAAAAAATAAAATCTTGATTTGTCGTTTAAGATAAATTGCTTCAATTGATCGACTTATTGTAGTCTCTCATTGCACCAATCGAGACGGCACCTCTTATTGTGACGAGTTAATGGCAAACAAAGATAAGGGCGGTAAGAGTTGAGATTAAATGATTGATTTTTTTTGTCAATTAATTGAACGGAGATTCTTTAGTTAGTTAAGTCTCTTTTGACATGACAAATTGCTCTTATTGTTGAAAGTCGGTCCTGGAAGGGGACGAGCAGAAGAGTCCAATCTTTGCGTTCTGTTGTATATTTAGAGCGCATTATCTACGCCAACATTGAGTACTGCCACTTTGGCCAATTTGTTGGTCAATATCACAAACTGACAAAGCTTTTTTTTTTAGTCTGATTACTCTAATGCGTTAAAAATTGCTTAATTATTAAAAAACGCCACGCTGATGAACTTGGCGCATTATTTTGATTGAAATATGGAATTAATCAACTGAGTTGCACAATAAAATTGTAATGCTACTGCACAGTTAGTTTAGAAAAATAGCAGCAGTTTTTTTTTTTATATTAAAGAAAACGATTAAATGAAATGTTTTATTATATTAAAAGTAGACAAAAAATCTGTTTGTGTTACTTATTTATTTAATTTCAGATGTGTAGGGGGAGAGCTTATTATGTTGATGTTAATAATATTGATATGGGTGTTGAATTATTACGTTGACGTTTTTGGGTTTTGCTTAATTTTCCTAAAAAAAATCGGTAAAAAATTGGACTTGGATGGATGGCCTTGTGTTTATCTGAAAATTCATGATTTTTTTGAGAAGACAAACAATAGAGACTGATCGGTGTTGAATTTTTTAGAAAGTGTCCTAATGGTGCAACTTTTGTCGTCATTAAAATTTGAATATTGACCCTTTTATGACTTATAGTTTAAGCTGGTATTACCATCTTTGAAATGAAAAAACTACTCTTGGCTTTTTATTTTATTTTTTTCAAATTGGCATGCTGGAGCGTATGTGGGTATTGTTTTCAATGCCCAATTCAATTAACTAACCGTCTACAAAAATTATGTTATGACCAAAGTAAATTAAGTGCTAAATTCAAATTATAGAACGAAAAAAAAAATAGCGGAGAATTATGCATCAACTTTATATATTCTGGTGCAGCGTTTACTGTAATTTCTAACACATACCAATTATGAAAATTGACTTAAATCTAAGTTAGTACTCATTGTCGCTAATAAATAATTGATTTGAAAAATTATAATAAAGGCAACCGTTTTTAAAAATTGACTTTACACTGAATAATGAATCACGATTATTCACGGCAATATCTACTAATAACGGTACATATTTATACAACCGCTTACCGTTTGGTATTTTGTAAGCTTTGGTTATTTTTAAACATTTAATGGAAAGTTTATTTACCAAATTAGAGAGAGTGTGGATAATATTTTATTAACAGGGTGTACATTATGAAAAAAATTTAAAGCGACTTAAAGCCGTTCTGCAAATTTTATCGGAGTGAGAGCAAAATATTAAAAAGGTTATGGCTAGGTTATTTAATTAAAAAATAATTATTGCACTTGTTTCAAGGACGTATAACAACTGCATTTGTTCTAAAAACCAGTCAACTACTATCACAGATTTGTACGCAACATTCCAGATTAATTTTACAACTTATATAAATTGATTTGTAAAGATAATCAATAAAAACGGACTAAGAAAGTGTCAAGAAGAGTTTGAGTTTTTTACCATATCATCTAGCTTCAAATGAAGCTGCCGGAAACAGTTAACAATTTTAAATAAAGAATGCCAAAACTTGAAAATAGATTTTGACCAAGCTATTTGTTGTTTTCTGATAACATATACAAATACAAATCATTGCTTGACAAGGGAATTTTGACTTAGGCTTATGTAACGCTGACTTCAAAATCATAACAAGGTTCTGCTTTTAACACCCTTCATACTTTATATTTTTCAAAGCAAAATATATTGACAAATATAACAGAGCGTCTTGAAATTTTTATTATTATTTTAGAATCTGTGGTATCTATAAACAAAGACCTCAGTATATTATATGAATAGGGTACTCCCAACTTGGTCAGTTTTAATTCTAAAATACTCAAGTTTTTACTATTTTAAAATCAAAATTGAAGTATCATCAGTACTTATTAAACTAAACAACAGATTCATATCTAAATCTTTTTCAATTTATTTTCTAGGAGTTACAATCTTACATGATCTTTTTTGCAACAACCATGTTATTGAAAGTATTTAGAAAACTAAAACTAAACTAAACTTTTCCGCGTTTTGAGCCTGGTGATGTGCTGATGCATAGACATTTCTTGCACCAGCTGGATAAAGAAATGGAACTCATTGGTTAACGAGCGTATACGATGCTTACTAACGTAGTAAACCTTTGTCGATGTTTTTGATCAATGTTCTTACTGATCCTTATTTTTTCAAATTGTTTTCCGATGTGTTGTCTAATAATAAAGTTTATTAATCCAACAGTAAAAAAAATGTACTAATAACAGGATTATATTATATAATTAAATAACTAAATACAAATACATAAGAAAATAAAACTAATACTTTAAGCAACAACGCTTTTTACCCCACCAAAGAAAAACATTAAAAAAATACATAATTTGTTAAGTAGATTTAGTTTTTTTTTTATTATGCATTGATATTTAAATAATGTTTAGTACTCTAAAAATTCTTTTAATGATATAATGTAAGGATCAGTGTTTATAGATTTATCAAAATGATATATGACATTTTATTATCGTCTTAGACTGAAAGGTAGAAAGGCAATGTAATTAATGAATATTAAAAAATAAAATAAATGTATGTAAAAAGTTCAAATCTTGTTGCAGAGATATTGCAGCTTTATCAGATCTAATTGTTTAAAATTTTTGAAGGCATCTGCATACATTAAAGTGTTAGAGTTAAGAACATTATTACAAAATATTAGAAATAATAAGGGTCCAAAATTGTACCTTTGTGGTACATTACTTTTTGCCACATTTAAATCTAATTTAATGCTACTATACTCTAAATAATATCATTCACTTTTCAAAAATAATTAAAATAATTTATAACTGAAGCCGTAAGAATCCAACTTTTTTATGATTAAGTGATGGGAAACATGATCAAATGCTTTTTCGAAGCCAGTGTATATTGTATCTACTTGTAAACGTTTATCTAGACTCTAGAGCATCAGATACATATTGGGTAAAGCATACAAAATTAGTAGTTCCATGGTAGAGCCTTTACATATCTTGTGAGCAGTCCGGGATTTGATCCCCGAAATATGACTGAATAACTTGCTCTTTATCTACCAGGGTGGTAAGGAAACCACTTAATAATTGGTTAGCCTCTTCAAACCTCTTTAAACAAATCGTTGACTTGTTGTGACGATGTAAATTAGCCTTAAAAATCACAATGAAAAAATATAATGTTTAATTGATATTTCATTTGTTATGCTTTTAAATATAAAATAAGATAACAAAAATTGAATTTATTGAGACTATAAAAGACTAGCTTTTGCAGCTCTCGTGATATTACTTGGCATTACAGCATTTAAACACAGTTTGGTTAAAAAGACTACTGACGATAACAATTTATTCTATGGTTTTTGTCTTCTTTTTTTTAGCAAGTTTACCAGTGCGTATTAGACAGTGGATAGATTTTGTTTACATCACCATTTTACATTTTATTATATATTACAAAACCCGAAAAGCGGTGTGCAGCAAAATAATGTAGCCTAATCTGGTAGTCGAGTAAATTTAATTAATTTTCAATTTTCAAACATGCACATGTAGTTTTATTTGTTTACCGAAAAGATAAAAGCAATAGTAGATCGTTTTTAACGTGTATTAAATGTAATTCTAGTCTGCCGTCAATTATTGTTTTAATCTGTTTTGAACTCTCAACGAACCTGAATGAGTGTTATATTTTTTAATTTATTAAATAAAGCAGTTCTAGTTTATTTTATTTTATTCATTAAATTATTTTTTATATTTTATTAATATATTTCTTTGTATATACATTAAACTATTTTACTTCATTATGCAGTTTTTATTAACATGACTTTTTTCTTAAATAGGTGGAATATGTAAACAATTCTGTGATTAACATGCATTAAATTATTATTAATGGCAACATTTGTAACTAGTTAGAAGTATTAAGCTTTTTTGTGATTAGACGCACATAGAACATTATTAGCAGAACTTTTTGCAGTTTGTCTGACTTTGCTATGTTATAAGAGTTGAGTAACAAACAAAGTTTGTTTTCAGAAATTACATTAAAGTAGTAAACTAACAAAAATAAATGTATGAACTATAACGGCATTTCGTAATTTTCTAGTTTCGTTTCCGTTTATTTGCAATTTACAATCAAATTCTACAAGCTATTGACACTTCTATCTATAAGGATTAGATGTTATATAAAGAAGATTTGGGCATGGGTGTTGGAGCTATGACAGCCAGGCGAACATCAATCATTTCTTTCCAAGTCATTACTTAGGTCCACTTTCATGTTTTGTTTGTTTGTAATTTCTACAATCAATACAACCCGGATATCTTATCTAATCCAAAAGATTCAGGCAGATAGGATTTGTAGAAAAAGGAGTTAAATAATTTACTAATTTATTGTTTAAATACAATTTGTGTTTCTTACTATGTTGATACAACTTGTATTTATGTTATAGAAGTGTTGATCGTGTTATTTTTATATTCATCTTTAAGACAAGTTCCTTCCTGTTGCGACAAAACAATATCTGCAGGGTATAAATCTAAGTGGTGCATTATTTATTTAATTAATTTGATTTAATTGTAATTTTATAAAAATCTTATAAACGATATAATTAAAAGTGCGTTAAAAGTAGATAACAGAAAACATGCTCACAGAACTTATTCTATTAACATAACAAGCAGATGGGGTTATAAATAATCTTAATAGCATTATGTTTTTTTTTTTCTTATCTTTTAAATCAGCTGATGAGTGATGAGCGTTGCGCATAAAGTAGTTATATTACAAATATGTGAATGAACTACATATTATTTGTGTAAACTATCAGCTGCAATAACAGTATGAAAGTATGAATAATGTGAAACTTGCATCGAATATACCGACATACCATATGACCTTTTGGTATGATTAATTTAAGGTTAAGCTAAAATATAAATGCTGTTTTAAACTCTATAAATCTTAATTGACCTTAACCTTAACCATACTGAAAGTTTTCCTAATTATGGGGAATGAATGAGATGAAAAAGGTGTAAGAATATGTTTGTAGATAAAACATTGAATTCCATTAATAACAGTGAATCAATCCAGTAATAATTTACCCTTCTACTTACAGATTAGAAGTGGAGTTTGCTATTGATGGTCGCTTAAACATGCTATTTGCTACGTAATGCAAATTAATATCAACGTTTCTGTGTTTGTTTATTTGTGCAAATGTAGTTAAGCAAGTTGGTGTACAAAGTAGATTTTAAAATTATTAAAATTATTATTGTAGGCGGTGCAATTTTTTTTAATTAATAAATTTTTATAATTTAACCCGAAAAGTCTTGAAACAAAAATATCTAACAATTACATTTATTTTGGAATGAAACCGAAATATTATAATATTCATAGTAAATCAGTAAATTATAAAAAAGGTATAACCTCGAAAAATATGAAAAAATACTAATACTCAAATATAATTAAAAATTTACAACAGAAAATAATATAGCATGTTTATTTCCTGCGATTTATTCATTATGTTTATCTTTTCTGTGTATTACTAAAGCATTTGTAAATAAATAAATAAACGATTAAATTAATATTATGTAACTTCGATAAAATTGCAGTTTTATAAATAATTATACTCTTTATTTGTACAGTTTTTTCATGGGAGTGATTTCATTGTAATAGTTATGTGCAGCGTTAATCACAAAATTTCTGCTAAATTTCATTAGAAATACGCTTATGTAACTAACTACTAATAATTAGTTTCATTTAGCAATTGTAACTCAATGAAACTAGTAATTGCTCAATAAATGTGTTATTGTACTTTGGCATGGATAACTTTTGAATTATAATGAGTATAACAATAAATACGTATTTGCAGATTTTTTTGTCTTTTTAACTATTCAAATGTTTATTTTAAAACTTAATCTTGTGACTACCATCAAAAATCTTTTGTTTGAAGTTCTCTTTTTCAAAAGATAGCACCAGCCAAATATTATGAAATTACTGATTAATTAGAATATGCGTTATTTCTTATTATGTGTCGGGCAGAATAAACTTGTCTTTTTCATTTTCAATTTAATCACTTAGAAAATATGATATGTATAATTGATGTCTATTTAAATATAAAACAAATTTATTTACTACTATTATTATGTGTTCATAATTATAACAAAAGCATTCATTCCTCCTAAAAACTAATTTCTTTAACATATTTTTATTATATGCAAGTATTAACATGAATATTTTATTCGGTAATTATTTTAATAACATAATCTGAAATAAATTCTACTTTTAAATTATTTACAAGTCAATACATACATTTTGACAGCGCTTCGGGTTTGACAACTAAATGATGTAAGAGGCTTTTACCAAATTTTACAGGTCATTTCATTCTTAGTATAAAAATGTTACAGTATGCTATCAGCAATTTTATAAAATAAGTGCATAGTAATGCCACATCAGTTATGGCGTTTGCATTTATTTGTTTTTATTAAATAGATTATTACTGACATTGAGATATGTATATAATTAATATTAAATTTAAACATATTGGCGCATCTCTATCTATTTTATTTTAAATTGCTCTTGGATTCGGATCTGGTTAAAAAAACATCGATGGTAATAAATTAAATCTGTTAATTGTTAATTAATCAATCATGTTTAATGCCGCAAATTAGTTTTGCTTAATTTGCTTATAAGCTTCCGGTTAGGTTACCAAATATAATTGTTGCATTAGATAAAAAACGCACTTTACAACCTGTGAATCGAATGACAATATTATTCACATAATTTTAATAATAAATTTATTTATTTGTATGGCTTTTAATCAACACAGCGTAATTCTATTGGTTTTGTAGTAGCAGAACGATTTCCTAAACGCATCATCTAAAATAGTACGCACATAAGGCGGATTTGTATGGGACACAAATTCGTCTAACTGGGAATAGCAGAATTTAACATCTTTTTAATTATAATAGTGATATAACGCGTTTTACAATGGTAAGTATATAATTCTATAGACCAAGTAATTTGAAAGGAAACACTTACTTAACAAAATAATAAATTATAATTGATTTTTTATAAATAGAATAGTGGTTCTATTATAAAATACTTGCTTTGAATTAAAAACTTGTACTTAAATTTCAATTCATCTGATAGGCAAAATAGTATTATTCCGCAACCCTCGAAACATCTACGACTGTATTAATAGATTCCAGACAAAAGAGAAAAACTTCCCGTTCCCCTTTATTGAACTGTAATGTTCGGAACAGAAATATGTCCAATTCACAAAGTTATGCACTTGAGAAACAACCCCGCATTCAAGTAGATAACTTACAAGATTGCACGGAATCGAGTGTCTTAAATTTCCATTGTTATTTGAGTTGATTCACTTTCAATTAAAATTCGGAATTGGCATTAAGCCTAATGCAAACAATAAATACAAAAGAAATCTATATTTACAACATATATTTTAAATTCGACTTAAAACAAATCACATCAGTTCACATTTGCATTTCTATTTAAAGAAAACGTAATTATCTTGCTTTACCGACAACGCACGAACGTTCGACTTTAAATGGAAATAAAACATGTATGCAGGGTGAATATTTATCCTGGTTTTATAAATAGAGGAGATGGGAATCTGGTTCAAGGTTTTCTTAAAAGTGTTACAATTACAATGGATTATATAAGGAGATATATTGCTATCACTTTGTCCGACCTTAAATCCACAGTTCCAATTTATAAGACAGGCGACTTTTTCACTGCAATATCGATTCGTCCATGTTTGACATTGAATGATAAATAACTAATTATGTTTACTATGCATTAGTAATGTTTGTGTGTCGCGGTGGTCAATCAATAAGGTGTGCATATTTAATAAGAATGATAGACAATCTAGATTCCAGATTAATTGAGTAGCTATTTTAATACAAATTCAATCAACTTCAAAATTGCCAAAGTTTTGCGAGAGAACGTTAATGGTCGTGAAGAATAATTGGTTCAGTTTATTACCATAGCTTAGTTAGCTTTGAATTAAGAAAATTTTAAATATTTTTTTTACTATTTTTCATCATTTATATTTCACCGTTTACTTAAGACCAAGTCGGTGTGGTAAGAATGATATAATAAATTTGCCATATATCTTTCTTAAACTAAGTTGTGCAGTTTCGTTGTGTCACTCTATTCTTGTCGGATTTGGGTTTTAACTTATTTATACCGCATAAGTGTGTACAATGTAAATATATGGAATACACAAATTTACACTGTAAAATTGACATCAAATTTAACGCACTAAATAATCTGCTAGTATTATTACTCATATATTATGGCAATTTAAATTGAATTGAGGATAAGTGCACGTGCTGTTAAAAATTGGTAACTATTGCTTGAAATTAAAAAAAATAATCATTAAATCATATTTAAATTACAAAATACTTTCAAACGAATTTATTTTTAAAGTATAGTCACGTTATTATATTCTGTATGCTCTATGATATGAGGTCATTACTCACTCATTACTTTACCTACGTGTAGAAAAGTCAAAGTGTGGTTTTTTCTTCCAAAGCGACTATTAGAGAATTTATGGCTTCTTTAGTTAAATACTGAAGCAGCTTAAACAATAAATGATATTAAGTGGTATTTGATACTAACTACATTACTATGAAAATATTTACTTGTGTGTAAAACAGTAAAGCACTTTAAAGTTCATTTTTATGTTTACTTTGACAACGCGAGAGTACGCCGATATTCATTATATTTTCGTTTTTTTGCAGCAGTTGCTCTATAATATGGGTTGAGATTTTTAAATTGACATAGTTGGGATTTGGAGAATCTACACAAAATCATTATGTCAATTTATCAACATAGGTTCTCACTGATTGTCTAGTGTGGAATTATTGATAACATGCTCATTGGTATATTTGCTTTTAAAAAGTATTGGATTGTTAGAAGATATGGGGATTAGGTACCAGTATGATGGTACCTCTTCGCACTTTACTTTACCTGTAAGACAATTTTTGAAACAACGGTTTAAAGTATGGTAGAGGAGAACACCATTTCTGATCTACAAGATTTCTGAACTTACTTTGTTTAGATTAATGTTTGTAGGGCCAAATGAAAAATTTTGTATACTTATTTTAGAAGACGCATTTTCGAGGCAGCAGAACTAATTTGGAATAACCAGATCTCCTTTAATATCGTTCTAAACGGTACTTTGATTTGTGGTATAACAAAATCAGCAACTTTTGCGTCATTCTATTTTGGATATAGTTTGATAATCAATTTATATTTTTACCAGTACATTCAGAAAGGACCAAACTATGTTTTGTGGAAATATTTTAATAGAATTAAAATGCTTTTAATTTGGATAATTTTTTCCGTCAATTATATTTTTAATGCTAATAAAAAAAGCATTAAAAATATCCATTAAAGTTTAATAAAATAAAAAATATATAAAATTTCAAAATTCAAAATAATTATTAGAATGTTGGTATCTATTTATAAACAAATATAACCTCTAAATTATATGTATCAAACTTCAAAGGACTTAAAAAAACAGGATATCAAGGAATGCGGGAGAAACAAAAATTTAATTTATTTATAAATCAATCAAAAATTTTTATTATATTATATACTTACTTGAAAATGTTATTAAAAATAACGAAACATGTTGTATAAAATAATATACTAATTAATAAATAATAAAAAAAACATATGAAATAATATGAATATAATAATAAATTATATTTTTAATAAATTAGTTTGATATTGTTTGATTATTTTTAAATGTACTGGTGAAAAAATAAATATTTTATAAATACTTTTTGGAATAATTATTATTTAATCAATAATAATTAACACTCTATAGTTTGAAAACGGTTTACTTTAGGGCAGCAGTTCTTAATCTTTTTGGATGGCGACCCAAAGTACAAATATATTTAGAACCTCAACTTTAGGTAGCGTATAAAATTTATGTTATTAAAACTTGTATCTATAACGTGAAAATAAAAATAAAAGCAATTGTGTTTTAGTTATTATCAGCATCACAGCATCATTAATTAGTGATTATTTTGGTGTTGTATTTTTAAGCAAAGAAAACATACACAAAGTGTTAAGTTTATAGAAAGTGTACACCGCGTGCTATGCTGAAAATTTAGTGAAACAGGAAAATTCTGTTTTACACAAGTGAAAAATTGGGAATAGCAGCAGGATTTTCCAATGAGCAGTGGCGTAGCTAGGATTTTGGGTTTCTCCGCAAAATATTGAGAAGACTTTAATATTATATTATTGAAAAGTCGAAAACTATTCATAAAAAGTTAAAAATTTAAAATATTTTTTAGATTTTTATGAAATCTTAAAACTAGCAAAATCTGGTTATGAATTTTTAAAATATTGTTAGGAAGCACTAAGATCCAGCTATGAAACTAATGAAAAATGTAATATTCTACTTATAAAATGTCAAAATGATCAAATTCCGGTAATAAAATATTAAAATTATATCAGAAAGAACCAAAGTATGGACAATAACAGTTGAAATAAGCAACATTTTATAAATAATTAACTAAAAATATCTTATCGTCAGGAAGCATTGAAATGCGGTCAAAAACCTTGAATTATTAAAATATTGTCAAAAAGCACTAAAATTTAAAACTGGTAAAAATGGAAATTTATATTCATAAAAAGTCAAAATAAATCATAGCTATCTTGCGTCATCATGGAATTCTCCAACACTTAAACAGAAACAGCAAAACCTATATTGAAGTGGAAGCATTGCCACAAGAAATAGATTTGAATGCTGGAACAAAGAGATAATCTAAGCTCAGCACTTGTCAATATTCTGATGAGGAAAATAATTAAGTTAAATAACTAAAGTTAGACTATAGAATGGACGACAAATCCACCAAAATATTATCTTAAGCAAGGCAAAGTTCGGAACTATTAAACTTGTGTACGACCGATTCGGTCATAAATTGTCAAAAATTTTCAAATTCTATTTACGGAATGTCAAAAAATTGCAAAATTTGATTCTCAGGCTTTGAAATAAACGTCAAGAAAAAACTGTATGCTTGTAGGCCCGTTTGCAATGCAGACCCTTGTTTACAGATAATCCACTGTTTTTTTTTTAATAATCTATCAATATAATTTATCTGAATTATTTTAAATTTTTTTCATATATTTTAAGATTAAAGAAGTTAAATATTGAAAACGCTGTCAATTGAGGTCACGCATTTTTTTATTTTGCTTTTGTCAACTACAGGACGGTTTTGACCTTGCATGTCTGTGTTATGCAAATATGCAAATTTTGCTATCTAATTCTGTTTTAAAAGAATCAGCTCTTAACTTGCAAATTGAATACTTGATTAAAATTATTTTATTAAGTAGATTAAATTTGCGTTGGGAAATAAAATTATTTTTTTAAGCTATTTGAGGGTTTTTATCGACTCGCCCAAATACCTCAAATTTGTGTTGCGACCCGAGGTTATGAATCACTGTTAATGGAATTTGAAGTTGAAAGTTGGTAATATGTTAGATAAATGAGTCTAAAAGAGGTTTGTCTTTTTCTATTTACAAGTCCATTTCTAACAATAAGTTTTTGCAAGAATTGCAACTTGTGCTTAATGCAGTAAAAAACATGACACAGGTGCATGCACCAACTGAATCGTGATAGTAAACACTTTATTTATTTAAAACATTGTTCTAAAATGAAAGAGCAAATGAACATAGATTTGGATAGGATGTTTTGTTTGTTTTGGAATAACATTTGACCGGGCTCTGACTTGGCGTTTTCACTTAATAGATTTGAAATCAAAAAGTGTCATAAAATTAGCTCAGTTGGTTGAGTTGGAACTGGATTGTGGTTCCATAATTTATGCCTCAACAGTTCCATCTACACCACGTATTATGGATTCTGTATATTATGCAGAAGTTTGTTTAGCAATTTGCTTATTTCGCAATAACCGTATTGTTAGTGTTTTGGCAGCTAAACACTATTTATCTTTGGCGTAAGATTTTGCCTATTAAGTACGTCGGTAAACTTAAAGAAAGACAATTACTTTTGACGTTTTTTTTTTCTGCAAATTAATGGTCTTGGTTGGTTTTAATATAATATATGAGGTATAGATGCAAACCGGCATTTTCCATTTTAGCAAATTCTTTAGACGACACACATTTTTAATAACTCTACAACTAAACAACAAACAAGTTAGTTGTATGATTTTTGTTTTAGTCTAAAGTGAATCAAGTTTATATAACTTAAAATGCATGGAAACCTTAAGATTTGTTATAAAACTTGAGTATGGTGGTAATGAAGGTTGCCGGTTTTGCACCCAACATGTGGAGATGCAAGTCTTGTGTAGAACAGAATTTGTGATTGGTCAAACTGGAGATAACCATGTTTGTAAGTCTCCGGTGCATGGAGATTGCGAGTTTGCAACAAAAAACGACATTTTGAGCTTAAAAACAGCAATATTTTACCTAGTTTTTAGCAAATAAGTTTCTACGTCATCACAGTTACCTTGATAACTCATTTTTTCAAAAATCTGGAGAATGCCGATTTTGCATCTACACTCTTCATATATGACTAATATTCTGATCATTACTTGCAAATTTATTCATTTTTTTTAGGTACCTGAAATAAATATTATTGTGTTTGTTGAATTTTTTGTAGTATTGGTTTGCATTGGAATCTATGCAAAAAGATGGGTTGAGCTACTAGGAACAAATTGAAATTTTTTTTTATTGAGTGATTCAATCAATTCAAGTAAATTCTGAATATGTTACAATAACTATGAGACAACTAGGATTAATGTAAAATAAATAATTTAATTATGATGATATTATGTTATTTTTGATACTCAGAAACCACTGATCACTGAACATTTAATCATTTATTTGGTTGAATTTAGCAAGTTTGGCTAATATTTTAGGACACCTAATCATACAAATTTCTTGGTTACAACATTTAAATATAACACCTTATACTATAACAGACAATTTATAAGCACAAGCACTTGCTAAATGAATATAACTGGAATTTGATAACAAAGAAACTGCAGGTTACTGCATCACTAAACTAACAATACAATTTAGAAAATAGACTTTAATAATAGACTATTTTTATTTGAGAATTCTTGATCTAATTTGTTATCAGTTAAAATAAGAATAAAATAGTTTAAGTCACAGAGCAATTTAATTTTTTTTTATATTTTATCGAAATATTTGTTGGTGGTTGATAATAAATATAGATTGCTGTTTTATTACTCTGTGAGTGAATTTTATTATTTGTGGAAATAAATGTTACAATCTAGTTAAAATGTCAACACCAGGCATTTACAATAATAAATTGTTCATCAATTATGATTTTACAATCAATTAATTTTACATTAATTTAATTATTACTGGGTAAAACATAAAACATTGTATTATATAATTTGATTAATAAATAGTTTCTTCGTTGAATGTTTTCTTAAATGTAGAAATTGTGAATTTTTTTTTTTGTTAAATATCTAAACTTAATCAATGTGATTTTTTATTTTGACACTCTGGCTTTTTATTCGTATTGTAACTTACAATATTCAATTGATTTACAAAAGTTTGCAAGCAATTTATTTGATATGTTTGTAGATAATGCAACAGATTTATTACATTTCCATAAAATTGCAAATACTGATAGAATAGATCTGTATCTAGCATGCGATGTTTGCTTATCTACATCAAAATATCGTGCATCTAACCAATTATGTATGCGTACTGTCAACAATAATGGATTGTGCAATAAATAAACTAAATAGTACTATGATTTACTGTCCACGTTGCATGATTGATTGATTATACTTCTGTTAAGGTAACATCTACTTAATTTAAGTAGTTAGTAATCATTAGAAAGAAGTGGAGTTATTTGAGATATATTAGGAAATGCAAAATGCGAAAGCATTATACGTATTATATAGCAATTTTTAACGAATGAGTAAAATATGTGCTTGCCAAAATGTATGCAATTTTAGACAAAGTCATATACATTACGCTTAAATTTTTAAAAAGATACAAGATTCAACTTATCTAAGTATGTATTCCTAAAAACACTTCAGGCGATGAAAGTATAGAACCGCTACTTGAAAATATTTCTATAGCCAGACATAGCTATGTCTGATCATCGAAGACTCTAAGGATAAGTTAGGTAAAAAATATGATAAAACTAAACAACACATTAAAAACTTTAGTATAGAGATTATTAATAAAAGAGGTAAAATGTTGCTGAATTATATGCAAAAAGAAAACCTATTTTGTATGAATATTTTTTTGATAAACAAGTGGAGAGAAAATGAGAATAGATGAGATCAAATTAGAGAATCAAAAATGAAATAAATTATCTTATCTTAAACAAGAAACATATAATTAGCGATGTTTCAGTAATAAAAAGATTTTGTACCGGTAGTGACCACTGACTAGTAAAAGCAACCCTAAAGATCAACACCGCACTAGAAAGATGGAAAATGATGTGTAAAAAAGACTGGGGACCACCTTTCTCAGTAGCATAAAAAGTTTAAGAAAAAACTGCTAAAAAAATTTGTTGATTAATCTCTTTCCCCTTAGCTTGTAACAAACAACGGATAAGATTACAAATGATTGCAACCAGAAAGAAATGTACGATGACTAAGATCTAAAAAAATTAAAAAAATGGTAAAAAAACTATCAAACTCATAAAAGAGAGGAAAAACTAAATAGAAACTCGGAAGAGTACAAGCACCTTAAGACCATACCGACCGCTGCCTTGATTTCTAGTATTTTAGATAAAACAGCTACTTTGGAGTCATTTCTATTTTTACATATAATTTGATAATCAATTTATTTTTTCACCAGTACATTCAAAAAGGATTAAACTATATTTGACCAGAATAATTTAGTCAATTTATATTTGCAAATAGCATTAAAATGCATTTAAAAGTACCTAAATAAGCAATTATTTCTATATTTGGATTCATTTTTTGTATATTTTTAATTATTATTTGACTAAAATACTCTGGTCACTTATAGTTTAATCCTTTCTGAATGTACCGGTAAAAAATAAATTGATTAGCAAATTATATGTAGAAATAGGAATGACTCTAAAATAGCTGTTTTCACTAAAATACTGGAAATCAAGGTAGCGGTTGGTATGCTCTTAAGACCACAAATAAATCAATTACAAAAAAAAAACTAGAGCATAAAATTTGAAGATCAAGTACTTAAATTCAATTTACAAAATGACAGAATTAAAATTAACCGCATGAGAAACAAATAAGAGATTATTGTTACAGATAAACAAAAAATTCTGAAATTTATAGAACTATTTTATACGCAATTATACTTCTCCAACATTTTTAATCAAAAATATAGAACAAATAGTTTTTAATGTGAACTTTAAAGAAATGTCAGAAATAAGTACGGACGAACCAAAAGCTGTCTTTAAACAAATTAAAATTGGGTGACCGCCTGGAGAAGACCAAATTACGAGTAACATGCTTAAAGTTGGTGGTGTAGCTTTACTGAGAACTGAGAGCTGTCTGTACTTTGTTGAATCGATGCTTGGTTAAGGGAAAAACATCAACAAATTTGCAAGATGCAAAAATAATAATAATTCATAATTGCACTTGCATAAATTATTGACCAACATAATTACTAACCAATTAACAAACAGTTAAATATAAAGTTCCACTCCAGCTGGCGTCGACTATGAGAAAACATTTGATTTAATAGAGATATAGGCGGTAATGACTGAAATGTCTGATGGAGAATCGATTTGAGATATACCGAAATAATAAAGAACATTTACCAAAATCTAAATTTTTATGTAAAACTCAATTGGTATGAAATGGGCATTAATATAAAAAATAAAAACTTTTCACAGTATTGACGAAATTCACACTCTGCTACAAAAACTTAACCAATGTATGTATATTGCTAATAATTACATATTTACTAGAAACAACCACCTTAACAGAAAAAGTGTAAAAAAATTAAGTACAACGTAGATATGGAACCTAATACGCACAAGAACAGGCGTAATAGATGCGATATGCAGAGTGACAAACTTCAAGTGGAGCTGATCGGAAAATTAGTAAAATTACAGAAAATCCGAGAAAAATCGATTAAAAGTAACTCATTTTAGCAATTATGTTTTAAATTTTACTCTACGGCAAGCGAATCCAGTTGTTTTTACTATGTTGCAGGAGTATCATATTCAAATTTCAAGTCACCTGGTGTAGCGGAATCAAAAATAACAAATTTTGGAAAACCAATTGGATCGAGTTCTACGGAAAATTTCTTATAAAATATACCCTTTTGAATATGGTTTTTGACTATTTTTTGCTTATTTACAACACAAAAATTGAAAGGAGACAAAAATATTTCAAAAAAATTGCCGCATTTACAATGTACTCCAAACGTGTACAAAATTTGAGCAAAATTGGAGATGTCGATGTAGGGACAATTGTCCGAACTATCTTGGAATTACCCTTGTGCAACTTTTTCTATTAATATTTATATGTATATTGCATATGACCAATACTAGTACTGGTAGTGTTGTAAAAATGCAAAAAAGCGTGTTTTTTGGATGTCAAATTTTGAAAGATTTATTAGTTTTTGTGGTTAGATTTCAACTGCCTCGGAGCATTTTTTCAGCGTTAATGCTAGTAGACATTTTATAAAAAAAAAATGTGTTTCCATTAATAAAAGTTGCTGTGCTTTTATTGGACGTCATAAGCTTTCCCTTTCTTGTGTTTTTTTTTTTTTTAATCAATAGTAATTTTAATTTCATATAAATAAACTCAACGTGATTTAAGAATATTTATGTTTTTTTAGGTAAAATTTTTGATTGATTTCTTAACGTTTGACATAATATAATATTAATAGTATTATTTTTGCTGTTTTTTTTTAACTTTGCTGTTTTCTTCCGGTCTATTTGACCCCGACGCTATATTTTGAGATAACGCGGCTTGAATTTTTTTTACGTAATAACGTTTTTGTTTCTATTGTTATGTGACTGGAGGCACAGTCTTTTTGCATTGTTTTTAAAAAGATTTGAGCCAGTTATCACAATAGACTACAAGGCACACCATACAGTCAATTGTTGAAGATACATTTTTGTCTCAAAAGTCTCTTGAATTTTCTAATCTTTAAATACAGCAGTTCTGCTTGTTTTCGTAGACGCTTCTCGTCTCATCACTAAACAGGATCTCATGCAAATTTTTTTTTTCTTTGTAGTATTCGTTCAGCAAATACACCACGCTGTAAATGGTTTGTTGGTTTCAATTCTTGTATTATTTGAATTTTGTAAAGATTCTAAGTCAAAATTTGTTGGGCTCAGTTGCAGTCGATGACAAATTTATGTTCGTGGATCTGCAGTTACACTTTGACGGATATTGGCAATATTCTGCACAAAGCAACTGCTACGATGTTGAGGTACTTTGGTGTTAGTTACGGTTTTAGGTTGTTCAAAGTTTTGGATTAAGTTCTAAATTGTGCACTTGGAAAGTGAGCACAAAAATATTTACGTAAAGCACGAAATGCTCTTTCTCAATCTTCTATTTTTGTGTATTTGGCCACGACTAAGATTGTTTTTGTTGATAGGATACAAAACAAAGTTTAACATTAACATATAACCTGATGATTCAAAAATATTTATCTGTGTCATGTGGAAGCTCAATACAATATGTTGCAATTATAAGGTTAATCTTAGTGCTTGCGGGTGTTTGTTTTTTGACAACAGATTATAATTAGAATTAATTATAATTTTAAATTCTTGGAAACACAGTTAATTACTAAGTAATGTTAAAAAACTTACATTTGTTATTTTAAAATTATATAGATTTATTTACGTGACAAAAAGTCTACAAAATTTTCCTACCTATTGTTACAAATAATTTGATTGGATATATGGATATATATAATGTATACAGATTGACTTTAGGATGCTCCGCAGGCCTTCCACGTTCCATGTCAAGATTTTCAATCGACGTGCTGTCACTCGTGCTTTTCTTTTTGCTCCGCTAGATTTACCTCGGTGTATTTTTGTTTTCTTTTTCAATCTGTAGGTGATGATTATTTTTTGGGTTGTCTTTATTTTTTTTTTAAATTATAAAGTAATATTTTGGCCAAAAACTTCTATTTGACTGTTTAATTTTATATTCATCTACTTTTAGTTAATTTTTTTTTCTATTATTATATTTTGTGGTAATAGTCATATTAATTATAATATGTTATATGACTTGAGGAACACAAGTGCGTAGTAGTTGGGACGAGAACATCAAATATAATTTAAAAAAAAACTAAATAACATATCAGGTTAATGCATAGTTATTTGTTTTTGAGTTTTGTTCATTTTTCTGAAGCAAATCTGTAAATTTTATAACTTAGATGACTTTGTGGTTGTTTGTAAACTCATGTGGAATACATTGGGACAGTTTTCACACCTTGCTGAGTTTTCTGAGATGACGAATAATTGTAGACTGATTGCAGCTAGAATAGCTTGGTTATCAAAATTTAAATAGTGACTACTTTTTAATTTGTCATTTAAGCTAGTGTTACCTACTTTGAAGCAAGCAAACTTTATTCGACATCGCTAATCATTTGATTGCCGAAAAGATGGTTGAGATTGCGATATGACTCAGCGGATTTCCACCCATTCTCAAACTGGTACAGCTTAATGTGGCATATGTGGTATGGGTTTTGATGCGCATTTTAATTGACTAACTGTATTAAAGAATTATGTTATGACAAAAGTTAATGAACCACCAAATTCAAACAACAGAACGACGCACGAAAAATTGCTTTCTTACATGACAAACACTTACAGAAGATGCTCTGCTAAAACTGAAGTTTTAAATGTCAAAGGGCCTTTTTTAGCGGTTCATAAAAGTTTGACGTGTTAATAATAGTACTGCTTTTGACACATTATTATTTTTCCATATTGGATCAACCAAACAGATTAAAATGACTATAAACCATCACAATTACGTTATTGTTTACCATTGTACAAACGTTATCTAATAAGAACGTCCGTCATCGGATGTAAACAATTTTAATTTTTTTACTAGGATGGCTTTATTATCTGTTTGCTATATTTTTTTTGCTATATTCTAAGGTACTTTTGACCTGTTATGAACAAGTTGTAGTTTTTGTTGTAAAATACTGACTTTTGTAATTTTTAATGTGACACACACTAGATTTATATGAAATAAAGTGTCGGATTGTTTTGTCTTTATTGCTGTTCTCTACAAAATTGTATAATAAATAATTTATTTTTTTTTAAGTTTTTATAAAGAGTGTTTGTACATTCTATTAGGTACATTTTTCTTAAACTTGTTTCATGAAATACCACTCCTGATAGATAGTTAAACTGCTGTTCTAATTGATTACTTTGGCTCACGGACATTTCATCACATTTTCCGGTTTTGTATTATAAACTGCTAATTAGATTATACAGAACAAAAAGACTCATTTCCTAAAATTACTTTGTCGGATTTTGTTACGTGATTTAAATACCAATCAAACACAAAAACATAATAATCTCAGTGATACTACATCCAAAATTGTTTTCTGTCAATACACAATTACTGATTATTTTTGATGAATAGCTCAGTTTAAAATTTTATCACTAAGCTAAAATAATAACATATTATTTTACACCAATTTATACAAGCTGTAAATATACTTTATATAGATTTTTATTGACAATAAAAAATGTTAACAAAATTATTGCATACAATAATATGGATTTCAGTAAATTTAGTTACTACTGTAATTAATTATATTCTATTTTAAATGCAAATCGTACTGTAAACGCTATAATAATATTGTTGGTTATCTTTGCTAAACATAGAATTTACATATTAGTTCCATCTCACACTAAAATAAACAATGTGGGTAACTAAATTACATTGAAATTAATCCACCCATTCATCTAAGATACAATTTCCTCTAAACAAATCAATCAGTCATAATTAACAGATATACAAATGTTTGCACATTTAAATAAATAGAATAATTACCCGTGAATGATTAATTTATTAATGATTTGACATGAACTAATTAATAATTGTGTGGCAGCATACATGTAATTACCAATTAGTGATTAATTATTACTATAGAAAAGGATGAAAGAGCTAATTGAATTTTATAATTATTTTAACTTATTTATGATTCGAATAAAATAAAATTAGTTTAATTTATTTAACCCATTTTGGCAAAACAAAGTTTTATAAAGATTTAAATTTTATTAAATTTAAAAAAAAATAATATTAATAACATTGTTTTAGTTGTATACAAATTTAATAAATTTTAATTATTTTTTTTGGTTTTCAATTTATTTTCTAAATATTATGATCATAATTATTTAGACTGTTTATTTTTATAATATGTACAGTAATATTAAACATTATTTATTTTATTAACAACGATACATGATGCGTCTAATGATAAATTTGCTGCAGAAGTTTCAACCGCACTAATTTGAATAACAAATTGCACTTTTATTGTATCAAGTGTCGTATTAATTTGGACAAATGACACAGCACAGCATTCATCTCAATTTATTCAGTTTGCAATAAAATACCAATTGAATTAAACAACAATAAATTATCTACGTCAAGAACATCCAAACATGAGCGATTCTGTTGAAATACTTAATTACTTACACACTTATGAGTCAAATGTATGTATGTACTGACAATTATAGGACTATTCGAGACTATTCATTTATATTTATAAAGTTTAAAGTTACTTTACTATAGTCTAAGAATGTGTTTAAAATATTTACGGAAATAAAATAGATAAGTGGTTTTTATAAAAAAAATGTGTTCGACTTTAATTTATGTACTCATTCAGAAATTGAGAAAAAAGGTTAGCGAGGAGATGGTGTATTATGCTCTGAAGCATACTTAACATACAGTTTGTATTGCAACGCCGAGCTGCACGAGTAGTTGGATACAGGGTTGGTTTTAGGCCTTTATTCGAAAATGTTAACTTCTGCCTTTATAACGTAACTATTTTGCACACATGTAGTTTGAATAATGTAGACTTACAAGCACTTAAAATGGTATAATATACGATGCTATTTTTTTTTATTTCTTATGTTTTTTACACATTTGAAAAGATGTATTATCTGAGTGTCTAAACTTAATATTATATTTCGGATTGTGATGAATTAGGAAAACATAAATTGCTGTGAGTGTGTTTATATGTTTTTACTTAGTCTTAATTTATAATAATTATTTTATTTCTACTATGTAAACATTTTTATGATATAATTTACAGCGCACATCAATCTAAGAAATACATGCACACAATGGGCATTGGAAACTGCTTACTATGTAGTATAATTTGAATATTGTTATAAGTCTATCATTAGCTACTAAAAATGCTGTGTTATGTAACAATAAAAGCTTATTTAAATATAACATTTAAATAACACAGTTATTTAGAATTTTGTTTTCTCTACAAGCATACAGCTTCGAGAACAAAATGCTCTAATTGTATTATTATTATTGACACGAATTTACGTTTATTTATGTATTTTTTATTTTTTTATTTTAAATTTGTATTATGTTACTCGTACTATATAAAATACTGAATAAATGATTTATTATTATTATTATTTATGTACGACTAGATTTATTGAACCTGGTATATGGTATGTTAAGCTGAAGGCTCTGTGGACCATTGTGACTGTTAAGGTGTACAGAGTCTACCACCAAACTCTCGGCAAAAGAATTAAAAATTTTATTAGAAAGAGTATAGCTTTACTATGAAATTAGTCATAGAACCCATAAAATACATTTAAATAACATATTTTGGTAACAAATCCGAGAAAATAAGAAATATTCTCAGTAAATTTAATTTTAAAGTAGCGTTTTCAAATCAAAACAGGTTATCAAACAATTAAATAAACGCTAATGACCGTACAGATACATTTTTAACATCAGGATTGTACGAGTTAAGTTGTCTCACATGTAATGCACGATATATAGGACAAACAAGAAGACATTTGAAACTAGATTTAAAGAACATTTCCGTTCTTTCAAATTACGCCATTCAGCACTTTTGCAAACCATATTTTAGAAAATAGCCGCACATTCCCAGATATTGATAAACTTAATTTGACTTTGACTTTGATAGTGTTTTTACTAAATTATAACATTGTATGGGACATATGTATACTACTTATATTGCCAACCACATATAATAGAATAAAATGGGAATTAAATAATATTAATAAATTTAAATTAAGATAATTTTTGTAATTATGGATGGTACTAATGTTAAATGCTACCTTGCTCTTCTAAACGATAGAGAGTTTGTTAAATGCCTGGGTTCTACCCCAATTAAATTCTGGAATGATGAAATTAAAAAAACTAAGCAAATGGTTAGAGAATAATAATAAAACTTGTTATTTTATTTTAGAGAAGTATGATGATTTATATTCAAATATCAAATAGTCTAAATAGAAATGGGCAATTCCATTTCAAACGGACCAGAGCAGGGGGAGGGGTGCATTGAATTTGAAATTTGATTTAGTTTTTTTTTTAGTTTCTTTAACTTATTAGGGTATGAAACCTTAAAAAAACCGTTAAGACTTAAAAATTGTAATAGTTATATTAATTAATATTGAGATAGAAAAGAAGTCAATATTAAAACAAAATAAAGAAAGAGCGAAATGGGCAGTAGAGAACGGACTAATAGTACCGGCAATTTAAATGTTTTCTGCAAAAACAATTTCAAAAAGAAAAAGGTCTGAAGAAAGGGAAACAACCAAGATAGAAGCAAAATTGGATAAAATCTTAGATAAATTAAAAAATAATTGAAGAAAGAATAAATATCAATAACAATCATATTGAAGAAAGATGAATTTAAGAAAAAAAAACAAAATAGGAAGTGGAGAAAAAAGACTTAATAGAAAGAATATCTAAACTAGAAAAAAAACAAGGAGAACAGAAAAAAATAAACGGCCCGTATTGGTTAGTTTGAATTCTAAGGATGAAAAAAAAGTTATTGGAAAAGAAAAGTATTTTGAGATCAAGAAAAAGTAACATATATACATGACTTAACAAGAGATGAAAGAGCAATACAAATGAAAATACGAAAATGGGTTTACAAAGAAAGAAGGTCAGATACCAAAAAGCGTGTATCAACAACAAATGGTGGTTTTGGAATGGAAAAAAGAACATTCTAGAAAAAGAAACAACAATGGCAATACTATTCTAGAACGTAGCAAGATTAAGCAATAAAAAAGAAGATTTTTGGGACTACTTTAGAATGTTTGACGTAAGTGGAATGGTAGAAAAAGAGTATAGATGAACTTGTCAACTAGCTATCAAAGAAAAACGAAAGGGTAGGGATAAGGGTGGATTAATTACGAAAGTACGTAGAAAAATAACGCAGGAAAATTGTGAAGAAGCAGATAAAAACAAAATTACAACAAAACTTTTTGCTGGGACAGAAACATTTTAAGATAGTTACACTGTATAGTAGAGGAATTTAACATATTAAAAAGGTATTAGAAAAAAACAATACAAGAAGCAGACGAGAAAAAACTAATAATAAGAGAAGACTTTAATGCAAGAATTGCATCAAAAGAAGAGAGAAAAAATTTTGAACTCTACATCAGTAGAAACGAATCAAAAGACAGTCAAAAAAATAAAGAAGAAAACAAGAAAAGCAAACAATGTGGTAAGACAGATGTGGGGAATATGTGAAAGAAAATTTGAATGTATGAAAATAAAAGAGACAGTGTTTGATAGTAATGTGATGCTTTATGTGTTGGAAATTTATCGGTGGAAAGAACAGAATAAATTAGAACCTATAAAGGCAAAATACTGGAGACGGGTACTAGGGTTAATTAGGGAAACCCCAGAAAACATTGTATTAGAGGAAGTAAAAAGATATAAAATAAAAGTGGAAGCAGGAAAACTTGATAGTTTAGTTAATGAACTGAAAATCAAAAATGACATGCCTTTTTTGTTAATTTATTTAAATTCTACACGAAAAATATTTACAGAAAACATTTTTTATTTTTGTTCTAAAGTAAATAGATAAAAAGTTATTTAAGTTTGAAAAAAAAACAACTGTTTTTAGTTTTTTTGAAATATTTATAAAAGTTGAAGACTTATGACAAATTTAAAAATAGCATTACGTTAATCTTAAAATTCTGCCCAATTTTGCTAATTTAACCAACTCTGTAACATTTAAAACAACGAAGTTACCCATAGAACATACGTGGATAATTGTCACCCTGTATATTCCTAATTCAATGATGTACAATACCTTTACCTGTAGATATTGTAGCGCTTACTTCTTTATGGCTGTAGTAACAAACTATTTGCCGGGTAGTTGCAGTTGTAATCAACAGGGTTTTGATCTAATTGGCACTTGCGTGTGGACATAAAGGAAACAACACAGTAGAAAAAAGTATATTTATTAATACAAAAAATTAATTTTATCCAACAGGTAAAAAATAATAATAAAAAAGAAAATACAATAAACGCTTTCTAAAATCAGGCACTGGCACAATATCAGGCAGGAGTACTGGACACGGGAAAACGGCACGCGGACGGCAAGAGACCGCAGAGGCTCGGTGAGAACAATGTCCAAATACTGGGATTTGGAATATACAAACAAGGCAGGAAAATGACTGATTTCTAGTCATTTTCCTGCCTTGTTTGTACAGGAATGACACTGGAGGAACTTACAAGTACTGGACTAGTTATTTTCTCAAAGCGGAGATGGATCTTCACTGGTACTGGTTTTTTACTGAAGCAGAGATGGAATATACTGGTACTGGTTTCTCCCTGACGCAAAGACGGAATATATTTTCTCCTTAAAGCGGAGACGGAACATACTGGTACTGGTTTCTTTCTGCAGCGGCAACGGAACGTACTGGTCGGCTTCTCACTTAAGCGGAACTTTTCTGGTACTGGTCGGTTTCCCATTGAAGCGGAACTTTGAACTCTATTTTTTTTGTGACTTAAAAGGAGAATCTTCTAAAGACTTAAAGTGTCGGATTCACCCACACGAGGCAGGCGCCTAGCGACTAAACTTCTCCTGGTGAATTGCCCGGAAGTTTGAAACCGTTAAGCTCATGGGTGACCTTGACGAGTAGAGAAGCGTTGTGTCGTCGGCGTATGCAGTTTTAACCCCGTGCTTCCATCCCGAAGGTATGTCCGCAACAAAGAAATTAAAAAAAACCGGACTGAGAATGGAGACTTGAGGTTTTGAATTTTAACAGCCAAGGGTTCTACAGTTTAAATATGAGCCTATCCGTCTTATAAGACGTAGAGGAAAATTTTGACTGTAGAGTTTGTAAAGAAGACTTTGCCAAAAGTTTTTTCCACATCGAAACGGACCATCCCTGTGGCCTTTTTTAAACTAAAGCCTTCAACGATGATGTCAGTAACTTGATTTAGCTGGTGAACCGCTGAATGTTTCCATCAAAATCCATGGTCGTGAGAAGGAAGTAGATTGTTAGAATCAACGTGGTCCTGAATTATGTCTAAAATAACTTTTTCTATGACCACAATCAAGGTGCATAGTAAGCTGATTGGCCAGTAGTTTTGAGGAAACCGCCGGTCTTTCCTAGGTTTTGGGATGTTGATAACAATTGAACTTTTCCAAACCGTAGGAAAATGCCCAGTACGAACGATCGCATTGCCAATACTGGTGAGAACCATTATCCCTTTGTGCAAGAACCATTTGAGCGTTTTATTGGGGATTTCGTTAGAGCCACGGGCAGACCTAATTTTTTGTCTTTGGATAATCTCTTGTATTTAAGACTGTCTAATGCTTTGCAGCTGCGCGGCATTGTCAGCGGTTATTAGTGTTTTTCTAACCACCCGTTCAACCCCTTCGACATGCTCCAAATCCGAATTTTTGTTCGAAGAGCATCGGAGTTCTAGGCTGTCTGTCAGTAAATGCTTTGGCCTTTCTCTCATTTGTGTACTGTACCCCATTTGGAAATCTTCCACGTTGGATTGTCATCCTTTATGAAGGATTCCAAAGTTTTTTTTTCCGCACAAATCTTTGTGTGACCTTATGGCTTTCCTCACTCACCATAAAAGGAGTTCAATGTCAGGCGATCTAAGGAGTCGCGTTGCCGCTGCCAAAGGTGCCTGGCGGCATTGCGTCTACGAATTAAGTCTTTAACGTTCCAAGATAACTCAAGAGGTTTATTGGCGCAAACCCATCAGAATCGGGTTGAGATAGCCAGATGCGATTTTAAATGTCCCTAGACCGGGCACATTAACCACAGTCGCATTAGATTTGAGAGAGATTAGCTCGGGAGTATTGACCTTGGAGTGGTCTAATGATCTTTTTGCAAAAATCAAAGTTCCGTGCCTTAGTCTAATCCCCGACGACCACAAATATGTAAAGGTATTTGGTAGTTTCAACAATTCGGTAGAAAGGTGGTTTGTCTCGGTCATCAACATGATGTCGAAGTTCTCTTGGATAAAGAACTGTTCCACTTCACCTACTATATCTGAATTGAAATTGGCATTCCAGAAACAAACTCAAAGTAATGGTTCCTTGTTAGCCATTACTGCTTACGCAGAAGCGTAGACATGATTTTTTATGAAAATTGTTGAAGTTGTTCAACACAGCGACTATTCTGTTGTTGTTGCTCATAGCCGGAGGAGTTGCTGGTAGAGCGTCCGAATTTGCAAACGATTTGCCCAAAACAACTGCAGGTTTGCGGGGACCTGCGGACGTAGAGGGTGACTGGGCCGGAGTCGGACCGGTTGGGTGAGTCTTTGATGCAGTTTTATTAGCCTTGCCGTGCAAGGCCAGCATTCTTTGAAATTAGCGGGGTGTGGACCAGAGCAAAGAGCACACCTTAGAGGCGTGTCTTTGGGGCAGGCCATCGATTGATGGGGCCCCGAACAGGTTCTGCATACCGGAGTGGCTGTGTAACCCAAACGTTAACATTTGTGGGATTGAGGAATGCCATAAGTTTTTTCAACCCCATGATTTCAGATGACATGGTGCTTTTTGATAGTTTCACCGACTAACACCATGCTAAACCTAACGTGCTCGCTTCTCATACGATGCACGTTGGAGGGTGATTATCCCAATTTGACAAGAGCTAGACCCACTTAAGGAAAGGTGTGTATCCGGGATGCCAAATTAATATGTTGAGTGTGTAGGGTGTGGTTTACAAATCCAAAAATTAAAACGTAATTAAATCTAAAATTAAATATAAAGAAACATGACAAATATACATTATTACACTCCGCAAATCCCGGTTTAATCAGTCCACTGGCTTGGACGCTACAGCCGAAAGAACCGAAGCTGTACAGGTTGCCTACAGTGTAACAGTACAGTACTAACATGAGTTTTTATAACTTTAGTAATTAAAGTAAACGATAATATACAAGAATCCGGAAGTTTTTAGTCTTCCGGAAAAAATAAATAATATCCGGAAAAACCATATGCTCCATATGAGTCATTCTGCTGCGCGAAGTTATCAATGGCGGTCAAACAACGGGGCTCCCGGTGGCCGCGGCAGGGTAATAGAGGGGGAGGGGTTGATGGCGGCGTAAAATTTATTGTCGAGCCTTGAAACGGCGCATAATTGCAATTAATTGGATTAATTATTTGAAAATGTAGGCAATTTTATGTACATATTCTTTTTTATCCCGACCATTAAACAGTAGCCAAAAATGAGTTGACTTATTTATACATGGTGTCCGGAACGGGTATTATTAATTAATTAAATTTAGACATCTGCGATTTATTTATAACAAAAAGCAATATTAACGTGCAATTAACATAAATAATTTTGAGGTTTGTTACAATATTGGAGACCAACTATTAAGACTACCGCAACCAATCCAACGTCCTGGGAACCTTTTGTGACATACTAGAAGATAAACATTTTTTATTACGCTATAAATTGAAAACAAATGAAAATGGGATAACAACATTTGAGTTTTCTTTTGTTCGTTTGTCCCGTCTCACCCTGTATAAATAGCGTTTTACAATAGTGAAGTTTGTGTCTGCAGTTTATCAATGAATTACACTGTGCCACATAACATAAAATATGCAGGCATATCTATTTATACTTGCCAATTCTGCATTTAAATGCTGTATTTAAAGTTTTCAGTATTTATATTTTACATTAAAATAAATAAATAAATAAATAAATAAAAAAATAGATAGATTTGATTACTGAGAAATTGCTATTTTTCAATATTTATGTCAAACTTTTATCTGGCAACATAGCATCATTAAGTTAATACGTCTTTTTTGCAACTTTCTGCTAATGACAAAAACTAAAATAAATTAAATAAATTCAAGTGTTTATAATTAATTAAGATTTTTTATATATTTAGATCTATAAAGATAGATTTTCATACTTAGTAGTACAAACAAATAATATTTGTTTAGTTATTACAAAAAGTTATACTATTTTAAATAATTTTTTTTATACATTCTATGGTAGTGATATCTTTATATGCTTTGTAATTTCATTTTTAACTATACCATATTTCCTGTGCTCCAACTCTGCTCGTTCCGCTGTTTGGCGATTGCGGTCACACTATCGGCTTGGGGTAAAAGCTTGTTCTTATCCCTATTGCATGGATCAGAATAAATCAATCGAAAAAAACCCACAAGAGTTGATACAAAATTATACCGTGATAATGAAATCCACGCTAACATGCAATTTATCTTAAAATTTGCAGATTATTTAGTTATCATTTTAGAAATTTGTTCGTAGGTATTAAATTTTGATTACATATGATTACTATGATCAGAAGTAAAATGGCAATATTAAGTTTGTATATTCTTACAAACACGCAAAGAAAACAGAGAAAAAAGACAAAGAATATAAATAATATTTTATGCATTTTTTATGAATATAAATAGATCTGAGAGTAACTTTGCTATTAACATAAATAAACTAGTGTATATTAACAATTTATTAAATAAAGAAATAATATATTATAATAAATAAAGTAAAGTAAATATAAATTTTTTCTATAAAATTAAAACTAGAAAACTTTATTTAATTAGTTTAATCAGTTAGCATAAATTAATACATCACTACTTAATATTTAAATAAAACATAACATTTTAAGTAAACGAATTTTGAGCAAAACGAATCTTATTACTAAATGTCAGCTGTAATAACATAATTACCATTCTTCTGTTCCGTATAATTCGCTGCAAAGAGCACAGGCTGTATTTGTCACTTTAAGATTCAGACCGTGGTAGCGTGTTTTCAATTATTAATAGACGAGATGGCCGTCACGAATTAATTTTGCAAGTTGTATTTTACACACACGCCTATTGCGCCTTGCAATTTAGAAATTGACGGCAAGCTTAATTTAGAGAAATTGCATAAAACATATAATCATATATTTGGTTTAATACATTTTAATTATTGGTAATCTTGTTAATAACCAAAAATCCGAATACATAAAACGTGCTCTGCAATTACTATAATAACATATAAAATATGTTCATTTCTTAATTTGGTTCTGGTAATAATCACATAAACATTTTTTTTTCATTTCATATTACATTTTCTACTAAAATTATATTTCTTAATACACAATATCAGTGTAACATCGTATAACGAGGTTATTTATTCAAAATGAAAGATTTAATAATAATAAATATGTTAGTCTGTGAATAAAGTGAACCCGCGATGGCTATAATAAATTTAATGGCTCGTTCATTATGAATAATACATTGAAAATTTGAAATCGATATTTGCGCCTCACGTTGATATTACATGGCAAAGGTCACGAAAAATAACAACTTGTTTTAGTTCCATTTATTATAAAAATATACATTTATAACCAGATAATTATAAACATATTTTTTATTGCGTGATTCATAATTTTTTTTGTTAGAATTACACCAATTTATGTAAATAAATTATATAAATAATGATTTGTGATAATTCATGTTTATGAAATAATAAAACAATTTACTATGTTTTTTTAATCACAAGTTTAAACTTGTAAAACTATTTTAGTTTACAGTTAAATAATGCATATATGGCAGCATATTGCTCAGCTGAATATTATGTCGACTTGACTTCCTAAGCATTCCATTCATCCCAAATGCATTCCAATGTAGTAACTCTGTTATATATATGTATATCTGACGTTGAAGGATTGACCAGACGTTCCATATTACATTTGGTTGGTTTGTCAATTTTTTTATTGAAATATGTTGTTTATTTTTTAAATGGTTAAAAGGACTCAATAATTAATATGAGAATACTTCAAATTTATTTTAATAGGTAATATTAAAAACTTTAGCAGGCTAATAAAATATTAAATATAATATGAAACCGTGACATCAAAACATCATTTATCTACAGTGTATGTCATATTTTCCTAAATGTGTAAAGCATGCTATTTGAGAAATTTCCATAAACATCAGTCACACGCCCTACTCAAATGAAATTAGCCACATGTTCCAAGCCAAACGCTATTTATCACATCCATTATTACCAATAAAAATATACATATAAATCACTCTTTAAAATTGTTAATTGGCACTGACGCATTTAATTAATAAAATCAATCTGATAAATAAGTCTGATTAATGACATGGATGCAAATACAAAAACGCTATCAATGCCTTGTAGCTCACACCGTTTCTGAATTATATATAACAAGGATCATCGATCTGAGGTTCCTTCCTGCAGGTTACGTAATGATGATGAAGGGTAGTAAAGAGACCGATATCTGGGACAGAGACACGAATCTCAGTGGAAAAATGTGGAACACAAAAATAAAAAGATCTGCTGCATATACTACGTAAACATGTTTGCAACTTCGTAGAAGGAAAAAAATAATAAAAAATAAAAAATACTTCATTGTTTTAATAAATATTTTTGTTTGCTAAATATGTCATATTTTGAATATAAATAAATATATTACTTTATATTATGCTACTTAAAAAATTATTATTATTATTATTTTTATAACAAAACGATATTTTGAAAATTTAATTAAAGTAGCAGTACTAGTTGACAAAGTTTTTTTTAACATTTATTAAAGTAAAATACAATTTTTTTTAAAATACGTTTAATTTTAACTTAGACTTTACATGGCTTTAGTAGATTTTACATGGCCTCAGTAGATTGTTGTCTATTTTATATGATATAATAATATTCAAATTAATTCTAGTATAACACGTTCTATGGGATGGAAAAGTCTTTTATTGGAGAAAATAATAATAATTTTTAATCAATGCTTTTCATTTAAGTAAAGCCATAATTATATCACAAATACTATATCTAGTTTAATTATTATTATAAAGCTGACATCTTAAAAACAAAACTCATTTGTGTATTTTACACATTTTAATAGTTTTAGACAACTATTTGAAACATCTCAGAGTTAGACATAGTTATTTTTTGGTTTAAAATATTAAATCGTTCATAATAAGCAGAAATTAAACAAATAATTAAATTTATTCGTTTGATAATCGGATTTTTATATCTAAACTATTTTTTATAATAATTTATTTTGTTTAGTCAACTTATTTGAAATTAATTATTTTAGATTCTGAATAGTTTTGATTAAACTTTTATTAGCTTATAACATATATATTTTATTAATTAACGTATCAGCGGCATCGTTGCCTTTATCAGAGCTAAAAACAAACGCATTTGATTATACAATCGTAATGAAAAAAATTATAAATGAATAGTAGTAACGTTAAGTTAATTAGATTTGACATCTTTGAAAACATATATTTATAACGAAAACTATAAATAAAATTACAATCTACTTTTAAAAAGTTGTTATAATTGTCATTGATAAAAATCTGTTGATTGGAAAAATTTATATAATCATGAATGTTGGTCAGGTTTTATGCATTACATCCACAACTTACACATTAAAATCAATATTGCATAATTATTTGTTTTATAGTTTATATTTTATTATAGTTTAGTTGATATGGACCATTTCAATAATTAAACGTTTTTTGTAACCGGGTTCCGTGTTTAGTAATATCGTGCCATCAAAGTTAAAATGATGATTTTGGTAGTGAGGATTGAAATCTTGTGATTGTATAACCGAATATTGTTTTATTTCATTAATATAACATTTATCACAAACCTCCCTACATAGTACTTCGGAGACAACGTTACCTTTGCACTTTTTGTATTATTAGTTTTTAGTTTAGTAAACAGTTTTTCTATAGTTATTATATTATATATGCCTTATTGTTTATGATTGGGATTTGTGAAAACTTAAACTATTACAGTTTCTGTTGGTCTTCTAGTTCAGTTCTTACGTATTTTTTTTTGTGTTGAATACAATATGTTTTTAACTTTATTTTTCTAAAACATAGTTGCTAGTAATATAAGGTTTTCACCATGAAACGTTAGATTTTTTAATTGTATCTTTCTTTTTTAGTGATAGTAAAGTAAAGCTTTGTTGTATGGGTGAACCCAAAATTAATTATTTATTGCACTAGGTTTGTTAAAATATGTCTATTATCAAAACATATCAGTTTTATACACAGTTGTTATGTTAAAAACAAATTGTTTTGAACTTTTGTTTTAAACTAGTTTAATATAATAAAAACAGGTGTCAATGAACGTTATTTTATTTTAATAATAATAATAATAATAATACCAATAAAAATAAATTATATTTTGATCTAACTTAAACCTACAATATGTTGAAAATAAGATACATAATCAGGTGGATTTGTTTTCAAATTACTTATTCAAACAAAATATGTAAATGTAAATTATGGGTTCATATTTTATAAATGTATTTGTGTTGTTAGCATTTAAAAATAATTATTGGTGGCAGAATTGCAATGCAATATATTTTAATTGATTTTTTGGTCAAATTTGGTATTGCTAAAGTTTGTTTAAAGTATTGTTTTTTTTTTAATTTAATGTTTAGTAGTAGTTAGTTTTGATGTATGTATCTATATTGGTCATGAGATCTGTCCACTATATTTTTAAAAACTTGCTAAAAACCTACATTTGGTTCATTTTGTTTTATTGTTTTATTGTTTAAGTTTTACAACTAATATTGAGTTAGGTTGGGATCGCTAAGGTTTGGTTTTATGGGTTTGAAGGTTCAGTTTAGTTGTATTATAGCTTCTAGGACTAAATCTTGGGTAATCTAACTTTCAAGGCGTTACATTTTTTTTCATTTTTTGTTTTGTTTTCTGAATATTAATTTTTAGATACAAATTGTCTCAAATTTGTATTAATTTGTTTAGTAAACGTAATAATTTATTACTGTCAAGAAATATTTCTTAATTTTCTTAATAGATGTAAACATTTTACATTCGATCTTTTAACAGCTATAAATATTGCTTTTTTTAATATCCTCACCGGCATAAAATTTGATCCAGCAATAATTTTTAACATAACTTTTATTTTGAAATGCGCATTTGCTCAAATATGTTTTGTGATAATTTGAACAATAATGTAGCACACTCTAACATAAGTAAACGCAAAAAAGTTATATTCTTTGTTAGATTAAGTATATTGTGAAGTGATATGTTTACTTCTTTAACAGTTCAGTATTGGCTTAGGCACACCAAGGTAAGAAACTTAACTTACTTAATGACTACTTTCTGAAAATACAAGTTTTGACAAATAGATAACTCCACAACTGACCAGGAAACTTTGGGTAGAGTGTTTTCGCTTTGCCCGCAAATACCAAAACTGGAACATTAACAAATGGAGCAAAATCCTGTTCAATGAAAAAAGTCAAGATTTTACTTCAAGTCTCCAGATGGTCGTCAATAAATGGAGAAAACATTGACAAAAGTTTGCACAGTGCAATATTGTGTCAAGACTCAGTAATGCTGTGAAGTGACAAACCTTAGAAGCTCACACCGAATTAGTGTTTGTTAATGGAGAAGCAATTATTGTAGACAAGTACATTAAAAAGTCCTGGACCCACATATAGTGCCTTTGGTTCTATTTGAGGTTGTTCCAACCAAAAAAGGATCGGTGTGACATTTGCTGCTCTTACAAAATAGAAAACGCACTCGAAAAAGATTTTAAAGTAAACAGGCTAAAAAAGAGGCTAAAGAAGACAAGAAAATTTACAAAAACAGGGTTTACATATCTGTAATTTTATTAAACTGGTACCTATGTTGACGGTTAGTGCAATGTACTACAAATTAAAACTTTTTGTACATAACTTTTAAAATATTGTCAATGGATTGGTACATTGCTACTGATGGAACAAAATGGAAGGCGGAGTTAGTCTGGAAGAACTTTATCATTATTTAGACGGTTGTATTTGACCAAATTGCAAAGCTGGTCTGACTAATGCTTTGCATTTTCTTGAACATGGACACACGCATACGAAGGTTGATAGCGCTCACAACATTATAGAGCATACTTATACAGTTTACAGAAAAAAATGCAACACAAGTTTTGCTTCTCCGACAAATAAAGTCCAAAAGACTCAAAAATGTAAACTATGAAGCAAAACCAAAAGTATAATCACTTGCAAGATTTGAAGTTTATTATACCATCAGATTGCCATGCATTTTATTCTTCATGTTACTTAAATGTTTAAGTTTGATAATAAAATAAAACACAAACCAAGTTTTTTACCACAAATACTTTATTGATATAAATATATATTACTAAAAAGTTCACAAGTTGAGTTTCGACTTTTAATGGTCATTGCCAAGTTGACAATGGCCTTTAAAATAATAAAGTGGTCAAAATTGAATATAATCCGATAATAATTCAGAAGATTATTATTGTTTGTGTGGACTTTTTTTAATTTGGTAAGTTTTTTGCTAAACCAAAATAGCACTATATTGTTTAGAAACAAAACAATTGACTGCAAAAAGCAACGTAAAATAAAATGAATTCACGCATGCTTCAACATAACAAATGAAAATTAGACAAATTAACCTCAAACAAGATGTCATTAATTGTTCCAAATTTTGCCTATTCAAAATCATAAAAAAACATTATTAATATTATTATATAAAAGATTAACAAAGCAAATATTACATTTTACTATAATTGATGGTTGTGACCTCTACTACGTGATAATTTATGTTTATGAAATAATACAAAACAATTTACTATTTTTTTATCACTAATTCGTGTATTTGTAAGAATAAATTTGTGATAAAAAACATACTAAATTCTTTAAATAGTTTATTACATTTTACATCTATCATATACGCATTAGAGCGTAAATTAATATTTACTAATATATCAGTGGCTATCACAGATATATCACGGTCATTTGTAACATATAAGTCTAAAAGTACACCTCTACTTTAGTGATGTGATACATTTATTTTAAAATCTGCAACTAAATGCGCAGGGCAATTGTCATTACAAATCACACGAATGCCTAAATATTATTTATGAAAGTAGCTGCGGGTAGATTGTAATTACACAACAATAGTTTATATTGGAAAAATCATTAAGTATAGACTTAACAGAATAACATTTGTCTACAAGCGAATTAGTTAGAATACATGCTACACTGAGTATGTAAGATATATACTTAAACATAACAAATACAAACAAATGATCATCAGTAGTATAAGTAGATTTTAGTAATGTACAACTGATCACACCTAAAAAAATTATTACTTGACAGTTTTACTTTCAAATTACAAATATCAGGAGAGAGCAACTAAAGTGGTCAATGTGAAGTCGTAATTGGACACAGTAGCTGCTAACTAAAGTTGTTTCAGTTTAGTTTTCATACTTCCGACGTTCTGATAATGGCAGGTAAAGCCCGTGTTGTTTATGACGATGGGTCCAAACCAAACTATTAGTAAGATTTTGAGTGCGAACATTTACAACTGATTTAGATTGTAATTTAGGAGAACATAAAAATTTATTTTGGATTTTGAGCTTTTAATGAATTTTTGTGTAGAAGATACTGAAACGACTGACAAAAATTTTGTAACTTAAATTGGTTTATTTTTTAAAATTTGGTTTTGGTATTTATTTAAATTTGTAAACACGGTTAAATAGTAATGTTAGCAAATTGAAGCCTCTTCGTCTTACAGTTTTTACATGGATCAGATCATTTTGGTATTTTATAAGCTTTGTAATAATTGTTGATTAAATTTAAATCAATTTAGTTTCAACTAAATTATTTGGTTTATGTTGAATATATTGCCACATATAGTGTTGTCTGGGTAACAGTTTGTATCTGGTATCTTTTATTATTATTATTAGTAATTCATTTATTTAACGTCGGTCTATTTCTGCTGCCGTACAAAAATTTGCTGCCAAGGCCTAATCACCGACGCTAGAGGTTAAAACTACCACATCTAGAAATTTGGTCGCAAATTCAGGAATTCCAATCTAATTTATTGGTATCTTCAACGTGCACGCAACATTAAGCCAGTACACAGAACCTAGATTCAAATAATCTCGGGACCACTCAAAATCAACCTTAGATTGTTTATTAGTGTGTCAGTTATTAATTCTGACATTTGGTTACAGGTTATGTTTCAATTTATAATAAATTTTAAATTGATAAACAATTAATAACATTTATGTTTTACAGGTACAAACAACGTCTATGGAGAATAATACTATATACTTTACAAACTTTGACTTACATTTAAATAAATAAATCTAGGATTCATGAATCCAGGATTAATCCAAGATATAATCTTTGACTATTTGTACGGGCATTGGTGTAGCAGTCGAGTACGCTAACTACTACACCAGTCCCTCTTTTATGATTTTGTATTCTATTCTGCCGTTTTCAATTTTTAATTAAAATCCATACCTTTCTTTGTATCCTAATAGCTTTGATTTTTTTATAAACACATGTTGGAATGTAAGAATTTTTTTACTGATTTATAGTATTTGTTATAAATATGTTTACTCCGTTATGATGTAAAAGATCGAGATACCTTTTTTATGTGCTTAGAATTTTTTATGGCGTTATCTAGTTTTTCTACCTTGAATTGATAATCTTTTACTTTCTTATTTGAGGATTTTTTTTTTATCATTTTTAGGATGACTTTATCTGTCTATTTTTGATTGCTTTTCTTTGTTAAATTTTGATTTTCTGTTATGTTGTACATCTATATTCTTAACAGTTTTTTTTTTTAGCGAAGTTAAATTGTATAAATTTTTTGTGCTGCTCTGCAATTGATTTACAGATTGCGTGGCTTGTAGCGCCATTCTGCTAAAAATAAAAACTGTCCAATATAGGCCAAATAAGTACAGTTAGTGTTCTTTGTAAGTGATCCGCATTGACTTAACTGCAGCACTTTTGTGGTTCTTGAAAAAGGAAGGTCTCATTACTCCGCCGACCCAAAAACCGCACCAAACAGTAACTTGTTGGGTATAAAGAAGTTTCTTGACTAAATTTGCTGCCTGCATTTCCAGTACTCAAAAAAAAGTTGACGTTCTTGTACGTACTATTTTCATAAATCGTATAGTTTTTATTGACTAATGTCTAGGAATAAAATTAAATTGAATTTGCTGTTAACCATTTAACCTGTAACTAATAAATAGGTTGAAATTAGAAAAAAGCCATGACATAGTAAAATAATAGTAATAATAAATACAAAATTATTTTGGAAGTTTTAAAAATGGTTATATTTAAATTAACAACGTACATCAGATGGAGTATTGCCAATAACTTAAATAATAAAATAAAGTCTTCTATTTGCAAATACTTTAAATGTATAACTGCGGATTGACTTTTATTTTCAAGTAATTTTATATTTTGTATTAGTATTACAACATTAAAATACAATAACCATCAATTTATTATTAGGAAGTTTATCAATATTATTAGTTATTAAAGAAATTAATAATTTAATTAAACTCAATCTAACAATTGCTGTAATCGGCCAATTGTGCTTGAGTTTGAATAAATTATTAAGTTATTTCATAATTTGTTGACAATTTAAAATTGTTTAATTTGCGAAATGACTGCTAATTAGTTAAATGATACCGATTAATGCAGGCGTTTAGCATAAAATTGCACTAGCTGGCGCCACATGCGTTTGTTTGATTGTTTATTGTTTATAAGCACACAACTTTTTTTTCAAATTTGTGTTTTGCTATCATGCGATACCGTACTCATTTGATGTTTTCCATTTGAGCGCTTAATGCACTTCGTGCATTTTTACATTTTTAAATATTGCGGGCAATAGCGTCTCACACTTGGCAAACGCACTAGAAAATACTTGGCATTTGTGGGACATTTTTTACCTTAAAAAACACATCAAAATGTAAGACGCGATTGACAAACAAATTTAAAAATTACTAAATTAATGCCACTAAGTGCGACTAATTTATCAAATGGAAAACCACTATAGAAGACACACTGAGGTTTGTAGAACCGAAACAATTGTCTGTGCTTGACATTAAGTTTGAATAAATTATTATTTTCTTGCATATTTTATTCAACGACGATTCAATATCGTTTAAAATCAGTCGTTATTACAAAAAATATTTTTTATAATTTGGTATTATTTCCTTAAGATTTGTTCTAACTAACCTGTCAATTGTAATTATTTTCTGATGTTTAGTTATGTTTCTTTATGTGTTATATTCAAAACAAAATCCCACTGAATTAAAATTATTGCAAGGAATGCAGCTTTGAATTTTTGAATGATTGATTACTATATGAATGTCAGTATTGATCTTGCTGTCGGCAGCACAAAGTCGTTTCGTATGTAATTTATATAGATGTTATTTAACATTATTAGCATGTAGGTCAGCCGTGGTAAATAAAGTATGTTTAATATGTCAAAATAAGGATTTATTAGTGTGTTTTTTTTACATATTTTTAGCGAAAATTTTGAAATTTGTTATTAATATTATATTAATTAAAATAAAATAACTGGAATCATAGCAGATTCACATATTTAATTTTAGTAATGCGATAATTGATTTTCTATCTGCTGATATAATTGATGACATACAAATTATCTCTGAAGCAATCACATAAGCATTTCACTCACTTGTTTTCAAAAGACTATTTTTTTTAATTTTGTATTTTAGCGTCGACTACTAAGGTTAGCTTTTAGTTATATTATTTTAATAATAATAACTTTAAGTTATAGACCTGAGGAGACAAAACAACACATTAAAATGGTTAAATAAATAAATAAATCATTAAATAAATATATAAACAAATAAATAAATAAATAAAAAAATACTGAATCTAATATCACAGCTGCTAAAATTAAAAACTAAATTTAAAACTAATATCACAGAACCTACTATCACAACTGATGCCAGTACCTATACATTAACCTAACCTAATATCACAGATGACACCGAAGTTGTAAAGGACTACGATGCTTTAAACTACTCAACACTGATCAATGAAAATAATTAAATAAATTAACATCAAAATCATTACAAGACAACAAAAAAACTTGGTTACACCTGTTTGAGGAGTCCTACGTCTTTCAAAAACTGAACGCACCTTCCCATGTACTCTTTTCTATTTGATAAAATTGACGCCACGTTGTTAGGTAGTTTGAACCGATTACGGTGGGGAAGGTAGGTTCAGCATTTCTCCAAAATGTGCTTCATCGTTAAAGGGTCGTGACATGTTTGGCATGCTGGTTGTTCGTCGCCGGTCAGGAGATACAAAGAGGTCAAGTTGGTATGACCTATGAGCAAGCGGCAAAGGGCGACCATTTCTTTCTTGTTGAGATCTACCGGCGACTTCCATGCCGTCACGGAAAGCTTGATTTCCTTTAATTTGCTTTCGAAGGCGTTCCAAACTCTTTTCCAATCTTCAATGTCCTTTGATATGACGTTTTCTTTAAGATTATTGGGTCTTACGGGAAACATTCCCGTTAGACCGCGTCTACCGCCTGACGGGCGGCTTTATTGGCCAGCTTGTTGCCCTTAATACCCACATGACCCGGTGTCTAGATAAAGATAACTCTCTGTCCAAACCCGGCCAGGTAGAATATCAAAGCTTGTACAAGTTGAACTAGCGGATTGATCGAGTACATAGACTGTATACTCAACATAGCACTCAGCGAGTCGGAAAAAAAGAGGAATGAGCTGTGAAATGACGTCTCACAGTTTAGCAGGGCTTTATGCAATGCATGTAATTCTGCGGTTTATACGTAGGCCTTCTTAGGGAGAGACCATGAATGGGCCGTACCGTCTAATTCCAAGGCATTTCCCACCCTAATCCGTTTTCATACCGTCCGTATACAACCGCGGAGAGTATGGGTATTCGGCAACAATTTTAAGAAACTTGCTCCTCAAGACGTCGTCGGGGCAAGTTTTGCGTTTGCTCTTGGAGGTCAGATCTAGGTAAATATGAGTCGGTTGTTGTGACCCCTCTTTGCACGCATAGCTGCAGCGTACGTGTGTATAAAGCGACGAGCGGCTAGAGGAGGTACACCCGACTCGCAGCAAAAACTCGGTGCAGGACTCGTCCAAAATGTTTCCGTAGCATATCTAATGCCTGCGTTGTGAATTGCGTCTAGGACTTTCAACCGGGATTTTCTGGAGGATGGGTATACCTCGCAGCCGTAGTCGATCCTAGATAAAGCCAGGGCCTTATACAGCCGCAACAATACTTTTCCCCGCGCTTCCCAGTTGATGTTGGCCAAGCACTTGATCACGTTCAAGGCTTTTTTGCACTTTTTGAACAATGTATCTATACGTGCCCAAAAGGAAAAGGTCCTATCGAGCACGAGCCCTAAGAAGGGGACTGTTTTGACGCAAGTGATTCTGGAACCCTGCAAAACAAACGCGGGGTCTCGGTGAGGTCTTTTAAAGCGGCAAAAATGCACGCACGAGGTTTTTGTCGTAGAGAAGCAAAAACCTTTCGCTTCTGCTTATCTGTCCACTTTGTCTATAGTGATCTGAAGTTGACGTGTAATGGCAGGGATGGTATCTCCTCCGCCATGTAGATCACCAAATAGTCGACGTACAGGTATTTTTTCACAGGTGTAACCACCGAATGCGCAATATCATTAACCGTGATTGCAAAAAGAGTGAAGCTGATTGTGAATACCGTTCTCTAGACAGTATCTTGGCTTCTGAATCTCCATGTGTTGCTTCTGCAAAATTTCTTGTCGCCAAGTCATGTCATTCGCCTTCTTCAGGTTGAAAAACACCACTACGAGGTGTTTTCTTGCTAGAAAGGCGTCTTGAATGAAATTTTCTAGACAGATTAAATGATCAACGGTACTGTGATTTTCTCTGAAACGCACATGATTTGAATTACATGATATGTATTACAATGTAGGGTAAAATAAATAACTATTGTTGAAAGAATGACAAGTAGTAGAATAACTGTGTTTTTACACAGAATATACATGTAAAAGATCTTGTATGATTAATTTTTTTAAATTTAATTGAACATAAATAAATATAGTGAGTAAGTAATATACAGAATGCTTATTAACAAATTTAAATTGCATTTTGATTCAATTGTCATAAATGTTTATTCAATACGCTATTATAATCCGATTAGATAAACGTTTGGCAATAAAAAAACTGTAGAGTTGGTAACATTGTCTACTATTTTAGGATTAGTATATTATTTGAAAAGAGGTCTTGACAAATGGCAAAATTATTGAATGAAATTAAAAAAAATCAGAAATTAGAAACGTCAAAATATGGTTAACATTCAGCATTGCCACTTTGAACTTTAACTGAAGCATTTTTTTTATTGATTGTAACTTTTATTAATGAACTACATCATTTAGTCTAATTTATGATAAATTTATATGTAACAATAACTACATTCTTGTCAGTATCAACATTGTTCATATTTTTAATTAATGGCATTGTAATGAGTACTTTCTAGTTAATTTACTTAGTAGGTTGTACATACTTAAAGGTATTGTATGTGTGTTTTTGGCTGCAACTATTGTAGAAGTTTATTATAAGTAATATTTGTGTTTACAATTATTTCTGCTGTATATTTGCAATAAATTGTTATGACTCGGTAGGATTGGGGTTTTATCTACTCTTACATTTATTTTCTACTTCTGTTCAGTTGCAAGGAAGAGCGTTTATACACTGATTGGATCAATTTAGTTTGCAAAAATATGCATCAAACAAGTTTCTATTAATAATTTTTAGATCTTAATTTTATTACAAAATATATTAAAATTTTAAACGCTGCACTGACCCATTAAAAACAGATTTAATAATGAGGATAGTTGTCAATATAATTTTAAAATTTAATAATTAATTAAAGATTTTGGATCTTATATATTTCAAAACACTGGAAATTTGATTTTTTTCACATTGCAAAAACCGATTATAAAAAAGACTTAAATTGCGTAAGTTGTGGCGTTTTATGACACTCAAAAGACCGCCCCTTTAATAAGTTTCAAGTTGACTTTAGAAACAATAAAGTAAGTATTGACAAAACGAACAAGTTTTTACAATATATTTAAATAAAAACTTGTTACTGAAGGCATAATCTCTTCAGATAAATTAGTTTTAATAATATATATTATTTATTTAACAACACATCAATATAAAAAAAACTTGACATAAATGGAAAGTATAATTCCATTTATAAATATTTTTATTTTATATTTCAACATAAATTGTTGTAAAAACTTTTATAAAATTTAAACAAAAATTTAAAACATTTTTTTTAAACTACAGCAAATAATTCATGTACATTTTGGATAATAAACTTTCACAAAAAGATGGTTTAATAATTTTAAAATAATGTAACGGATCTTGTATTTTCTCTTCCATTTCCGATTTAATTTTTAATGTTTATATTTGAACTGGTGAATGAAACAACGTTAATTTTATATTGCGAGGCGAATGCGGTAATAAATTCAACAATTTTATTACTACTAAAATGCTCGGTCTTAAGAGCGAATCGATTTTCAAGGCACATGTGTGAATTTCTAAGTTATAAACAACATTGTGGTCACTATTTAATTAAATACGTGTTATTATTATAAATGCTTCAAATAAAGGGTGTAAATTATAAAACTTTATGATATTCTAACGCGGCAAACTGAGCATTGAAAAAGTTATATACTTATAAGAAGACATTTTTATTTTTGAAAATTTATTTGGTTGAGTGTATTCAATAATGTAATTTGATTTTCAAATACATAACCAATGTTTGTTTTTAATAAAATTACGTGGGTAGTGCCCGGCGCATTCACCAAATTTACATGAATTGCGTTACATTATTTAATATTCTAAAATTATATTTTATATATTTTATATATTTATATTAATGACTTTCTATTTATATTTTAGAAATAATTACTAAATTTAGATATTTATTGTAACAAACTGATTTTTGACTTTTTTAGTATACCTTGTAAAAATAAGTTTTTTTAATTTTATTTGTGACTGCACTATGTCGGAATTGCATCACAATCCCGTAAAGATAAATCAGTTTTTAGACGTTTTTTAAGGTTGAGAACCTTTATCAAGTTCAGCGCTTTTTGTCAAAAGTTCAATAAATCATCAAGAACTTTTATTTTTGCTTTACTGGGTAAATCATAATTGCATGATATTTTAAATAAAAAATATAAAATATTATTATGCTATTTTGTTGTTGTTGTTTATCTACTTTAATTGAATTAGGATTAGTTTAGAGATAACTAAATTATATACTATAATTAATAGCTTTTTAAAGAGCTAACGTTTCGGTAACGTTTGTTGATTGATAACAGCAATTATATAATAATAACAATAATAATTTTATTGACGGCAAACGTCTTGAAGAAAAATATGTACAAATAATGACTATGTGCATATCTACTAAGTATATTAAAACATATATTTAATTTAATACGAATACAAAAACATTTAAAAATTTTATTTGACGAAACAAACATCAAAATTCACATTGTGTTGTACTGTATTACATTCTCGTATCATTAGCGGAACGAGATTATAAAATCCATAACTGTTACGATGCGACTTTATTTTTCAATACGTTCTATATTACATAACTGATGTAGAGATTATGGCACCTTTTACTAAAATCGATCTTATTAAAGAGTAATATGAAGGAGAATTTGGGTGTTTTGATAAGCGTAATATAATGCCTAATATTTTCCTACTTTTATTACCAATATTATGAAGGTGTGCAAAAAAAATATTTTTTTAATTAAATGTTAACATAGACGTTACATTTACAATTTTAGACATTTAATTTAATTATAAAGAATTCAAAATTAAAATTAAAAAATACTTTATATTAACAAGATCTAGATAGAAGAAGATAGAAGAAGATAAATGGAAACATAAAAATTCGAATACGAAGCTCTGCATCCATCCACATGGAAACGATGTAGAGCAGCAAGTGGGGAGAAAAAAAATAATATAAATTGTAAATATGTAAATATTTTATAATAAAAATAAAAAAAAAAAAAAATAATGCACTGTTATAAAATCAAATTATTATAATTGTCACAGATAATATATATTCTGCAATCATAGCGCCTTCTCTTAAATAACCCTGAATATAAATAATAAAATGGTTAAAAAATCAACTTATGTACACATAATTAATAAAAAATAATATGTTTTTAAATATTGTTATTGTATATTTATATTTATAGAAAATTAATGTCTATGTCTACTTTTTAAGTAATTAATTAACATAACAATATATTGTTTGAACTATAAATTGTTAATGGTTTTATATTTATTGTAAATTAGTACCCACTTTGTTGTTAATCTATTTGAACCTTGGTTTTATAATACAATAAACGCAGAAGCGCATTTACACGATTTAAATAACCATGGAACATTTGCGCTATGAGCATATTTTATTTTCAAATCATTTGTTACACGCATACGTACAAAATGCCACTGAAGCCACAAGAGAACAAATATTTTATATTATTGAAGTGAGGAAATCTTAGAAAGAAAGCAAAGTTAATATATTTGTGCGTACTTGTGTATACACAATATAAAGTCATCCGTTCTCCACATACAGAGTTAGTCATAATTACCGGAAACCTAAATAATTCTCCAACAGTAATTAAATTGAAAAATAGAGTAAAAAAAAGTTTTTTTGGTTTTAAACAAACTTTTGTTTAATTTAATTTTTAATATATAGGGTGTTTATTTAATTGAGGAAACTTGGTAAACATTTGTTTTGTCAAATAGAATACCTTGTATATTTTGACATTTTTTAGATACACTTTTTGTTTTATTTATCTACTGTTGTACGTGCTTTTCAATCATTATTAAATATTAGAGAACTTAAATTGTTAAAGAAATCCTCAATTGCACGAAATGGGGCAGTTTTGTAAAGTTTTTATTTTTGGCACAAAAGGTATATTGTTAGTGGTCGGAAATTGCAGTGTTTTTTTGGGCATAATGAGTAGACGCTTTAAAAAGATGTAATGAACGTCAAAATGATGTTTTTCAATAAATGGAAGTTTTTTCTCAAACAATGTTATTGATACACTTCTTGGTTAATGACGACACTGCTTGGTTTGAACCAGAGTTGAGAAATGCTCTTTTTGGATATTACAAAGTACAATTTAACTATCGGTTATTTTATTTAAATTTTACATAATAAAATAGAAAATATGTCCAGGCGTTTGCAAACGACTAAACGGGAAATAACTTTTGTCTTCTAAAATTAAAGATTTCATTTGATAATTTCTAATCATCCACCGACACTGATATTAAACACTGTGATCTATTTTTCTATGTAATCTGGAGACTTTTGATTCTGCATCTAATAACAACTCTTTTAAGTGTTTGACTGACATACGGTTGTGAGCAATTCAAATTACTTGCGGCTTTGCGTCGGCTAATTTTGTGTGGTTGTTAAATCGTCTTTTTTACCATTAGACTTTTTTTACAGCTTAGCTTTCTTGCTGCTACCAACTTTCTTAACAGTTGTATGTTTGTTGACAATATTGTAGGTAGTGTTTCTAGAGATTTTCTCTTCCAATAAATATCTGACTGTATACATTTTCCTTTTATTTTTATTTTTATTATAAAATATCACATTCTTCTTCCGCACAAGTTCTTGTTTTGGCGGCATTCTAACAATTAAAGATTAAAAATAACTGAGACACTGATACTGATAAATAACTGAACATCAATTACATTGTTTGTTACTTATACCAGTTTTATTAAACTTTTTATGTTTTTTTTAATACAAACCATTTTTAACTGATGAAAACTACTTTTAACAACTATATCTAACGGATACAAATCTGAAGTCAAAATCATGTCTTAAAACATAATATAATGCTATTAAATCTTTATTATTTATACACATTCTGGGCTTAATAATAGATATTGTGTATTTTATTTTTTGAAAACCACAATGGATTTGCTTTACAATATTATATTTATTTAAAAAAGGCTACTAACCTATTATGGTAAGTTAATTCAAATATGTTGGCTATTTGGCTTTGCAGACAAGACAAGATAATATTTTCAGTAGAACTGCCTTTATTTTTAAATAGCGGAAATTTAATTTTTTATTCTCTCCGGATAGCGAATATTATAAGATATTTTGTCATTTATGTCATTTATTTTACACACAGGTTTTTTATGTATTTTAAATTACTTTAACAACAAGAGTTGTAGAATATATAAAGAAATGATTTGGTACGTTATCAGGTAATTTGACTGTTTCTATGTTTAAATTTAAATCTGACGATGACAATACGCAAAGTTGTCGTATCAGAAATTGTTTAATTTTTATTTGTTTTAATTTTATAATGTAATTTTTGCTATATAATTATTTTTATGTTTTTTTCAAATATTCAATTAACAATCTGCCCACAAGAACAAAACTTATATGTATTGTATTTTACTGATTTTGCATATATAATAGTATATTTTATAATTAAATTGCAGTTATTCTTAACCCTCCAGGGCCTCACAAATAAATAAAAATTTTAAGACAATACATTATCACTAAAATAAATTATTGACCATGCGCCATTGATATTACTTATAATACATTTGAATATTTTATAAACAATCAATGGGTAAAGACATAATTGAACAACTTCTTTGTTATAACGAAGTTTTTGAAAAATTTTATTATATTATTTACAACTAATATTTTTATTATTAAATAAACAGTTATAACATCATCATTTTTATTAAAATCTTTATCAGTTTTATTTTCCAATTTCAGCAAATTTACTTTATTTATTTCTACATAAATCTAATAATATGAGCTCATTTTACATACAAATATAATTTCAAAATTATTTCTCGCTTTAGTTAAAAATTATTTATGCATTTATTAGGCGTAATCTTTTCTATATCAAATATTTATTTAACTATTTACTGATTTCTTTATATACAAATTGGGTTTTATTTTGCTACTTGTTTACTTTTTATGTAAAATAGCATGAATGCTCATTTATATTTGAACATTGAATGCACGATTCTGCGTTATTTTATTTTTTAATCTATGAAGTAATACTAACGAGCATTTTTAAAATGGCAATTTTATTTCAATTAATTTAACGATGTGGAGATATGCTTAGAAGTACTCTCATTAAAATATAAAAAAGAGACCTGATTCCTTTATTTGTAAATACACAAAACGCAAGAGATAATTAAAACTGAAAAGATACCAATAAAATAATTATGTGAGAGGATTATCCCGCGGTATTAATTTGTTTGATGCTATGCCGTACTTTTTTCTTCTTTAATCTAAAAACCTTTTCAAATATAAGCCGTAACGTGTCGGATAAAATAGAAATGGAAATCGTTCAGTTACACACGAAAACACGAACCCGTGGGCGCCTACGCATTGCAAAAACATACAAAGCTTTTTTGTACTTTAATATACTCGTGCTTCCTTTATCTCGTCGTAGTTGTATTTTAATTAAGGACTGAGAATATTAACATTGCCATTACTACTGTATCTGCTGTGGGGATGATAATGATGGTAATGGTCCCAAGAATGTCCATTTTTAACGGCTTGGTTGTAAAAAAGTAATCTCTTTAAATGTCTATAAGTATTATGGAAACAGCTGTTGCAGACGGGGCTCGGTTTGCTTTTTTTGTGAGGAAGACATTTAGAATTATTGAAGCGTCAAACAGTTTGCTAAATATTTGTCTGTGTCATGATGATTAATGAAATAATGAAACATTAAATATTTTGCTTTCTACAATGTTTAATCTAAATACAGTTAAAACTTCTTTCTTAGTGAGAATTATGTACAATTTACTAGTTGCATCTTTTACTCTTTACTAATTAACTTGGAGTGTATTTGTTTCATACCGGAACACTACTACTGTTTTGTACATACTCACTTTATGTAAACTATTATGAGGTTGTTCTTTATAAATTATTATCAATTATTGAACCCTAGTTTTATTATTTTCTTCAACGTGCAATTCACAATATTGTTTTTAAATGTAAGCATATACGTTTTAGAATATATTCGATTTTTTTTACAATAAAATAATTTTTAAATGTTGTAGCTAAATAATAATAATATTTATTGATCAACAGCAAGAAAATTCCAACTAAAGGATTTTCCAATAAGAAGTTCCATTTTGAATAGCAGGCTATTTGGGCTGCTGTCAATTTTTAAGCTATTATCTTTTGACATTTGACAAGTAAAAACTACGACATTATTAAAAATGGAACGATACACGCTTCAACAACGCATTGAAATTATTAAAATTCACTACAAAAATGGTGAAAATTTTTCAGTTTTAGTTTGCAAAACTAAAGCACTTTTTGGTCGTCGTAAAGCACCTTCTTGGCCGGCAATAGAAAACCTGGTGGAATAATTTGAGCTGTGGGGTGAAGTTTGTGATGTGAAGAATCAAAACCATGTGCACCGCTCAAGAAAACATGAGAATATTGCTGATGTAACCCGTAGTGTTGAAGAAAACTCAGGTTTGTCGATTTCTCGTCGATCTTTGGATTTAGACATCCCACAAACGACATTACACTGTATTTTGCATAAAAACCTAAATCTTAAGGCTTGTAAAGTTCAGTTAACACAAGAACTCAAGCTGGTCGATCACCATAAACGTCGTATCTTTTCTGATTGAGTCTTTCAAATGCATGAAAATGATCCGGAATTTCATAGAAAAATCATCTTCAGTGATTAGGCCCATTTTCACCTCGGAGGTTACGTTAATAAGCAGAATTGTCGAATTTGGGGCTCAGAAAATCCAATATTGATTGTTGAAAAGTTTTTGCATCCTCAAAGTGTCACTGTTTGGTGCTGTTTTTGGGCTGGAGGTGTGTGACCCGTAAATGAGGTTGGTGCAACTGTTACTGTGAATGGATGGCGCTACCAAGCTATGATTAATGATTTTTTATGGCCGGAATTGGAAGATATTGTTGTGGACGACGTTTATTTATAGCAAGACGGCGCTACGTGCCACACATGCAACGAAACAATTGCAATTTTGCAAGAAAAGTTTTTTGACCGTGTTATTTCACAATTGGCCACCGAGATCTTGTGATTTAACACTTTTAGATTTTTTTCGTTAGGGCCACGTGAAAGATAAAGTCTATACCAATGCTCCACAGTCGATTTAAGACCTTAAAGATGGAATTCGTAAAGTTATTGAGGACATACAGCCGCAAATGTGCAAATTGGTCATGCAAAATTTCATGAAAAGAATGTGATACTGCAACCGTAACCGTGGCGGCCATTTGACTGATATCGTTTTCAAATGTTAATGGCATACTTTCCTCTTTACAATGAAATATACAAACCTAAATAAAAAAAAAAAACAAAAGTAACTACAATTCAACAAACATAAGTTAAACTATAGTAAATAAAAAATGTATAAAAACATTTTTGTAATTAATATCTAAATGGGAAGGAGGGAAGATAAAAATAGGTTGCATACTTAAAATAAATGAATTTTTAAAATATTAGAAAAATGACTTTATTGAAAAATCAGGAATGTAGAAATCTACATTTTTAAGCAGGTTACAACTATTTATCTGATATGTTGCTAGAATGTATATCAAACTCCAGATCAATGACGCTGTGAAGTGGTAGATAAATACTAGCGTTTTTAAAAGATAAGTACTAAAAACTTTTTGTTTATTTTTCTAGAAAATTAAAGTTAACATTATATTGTAATTATAATGCATACTTCAATCTTTACTATACTTAGCTACAGTATTCTAGTTTAAATCTGACTCTTAAAGATTGACCAGCAGACTTCACATTTTTATTGATGTGCGTGATAAAAGCTAATTTGGGTTGGCTAATTTAAGTTACCCTTTTTTGTATATCAATTCAATTAAGTATTTTAAAGACAAAAATCCGTTATATGAACAAACATCCATCTGTTATCAAGATGCTATGATAAGATTTTAATTAGGGGGTCAATTCTGATCTCGATGTCATTGGTAAATTCTGTCATAAATTACGTAATTTTAATCAAATTTAAGTAGCATTTTGTCTTATTTTAATGACATTACGTCATTTTAAAATAAATTTGCATAGAAAACTTTTAAAGATTAAGTTTGATATAATGGAAATAGGACGATAGTTATTTAAAACGCAATCTTTTAAGATAAATGATGTCAACTGGTTAATTCCTGCAGTCATATACGGTGTGAACTTTATCGGGCTTCTAAAATAAATCTTCTATCAATTATAGAAATATCTGTGTATTTGAATCTGATAAAACTAGACAACTGCCGTGGGTTGGTAATTGAATGATTTTGTACGGATTGTATGTAAGAATTATACTCAACTTTAATAAAATACTTAACATTTTGTATAAAGGTCTTAAATTTATCATGTATTAACAGACAACTGATCTCTACCGCTCTTAATTTTTTTGTAATTTAGATTTTTGTTGAATTTTGTTAATCAACTGGTAAATAAACCAAGAAGACTTTTAGTGTTTACAGAAGAAAACTTAATAATTATTTCATTTTTTTTTATGTTACAAATTAAGACTTTAAGCTAACTATAAATCTATGCTATTATAAAAATTTAGTGTCAAATTAACGTTAAAAGTAGATGTAAGATTTATATTTAAGCTAAAGTTTTATAAGTTAGTTTTCTAAATACACTTCAAGTATAACGAGGAAGAAATAACATTAAAGATTATCTCATTTTAATATACTTTCCATATACATCGCTAAACTAAACTTTTAACAACTTTTTTATAAAAATACCTGAAGTGCTGTATTAATTCGTAACGTAAAACACAACTTGCAGCAGGCTACAAAGGTGAAACTTATTTCTATAACTGTTTTTAACATATCTCAGTAATACATACTGGTCCCAGTGGAAATGTTAGTGCACTGTATTTGTGACTTTATTATGTTTTCTGTTTTGTTTTAGTCTATCTCATTCCTATATCAAATTTAATCAACATTAATTAAATACACCGACAGCTTAAACTATGTTGTAATTACATTTAAAATACAAAGACAAATGAAATTAAACGGAATTTTAGATTCTATTCAAATAGATAATTCTTGTAGTGTGTAATGAAAAGAAGTTTATTTAAATATAGGCATTAAAATGATATTCATTTATAAATATAAATTAAACTATATTTTTAAACATAAAATATTGATAAAACATCATCTAAATGAAGATGATGTAAGTATTCAAAAGCACTTATAGTGTAGACTTGCAGGCGCCACGTGTTTTAAGTTTATTGGGTTTTATTGTTATATAATATAACTTCTACTTGTATGAGTAAAAAATGTGATTTAAACATATTATAAACTTTTTAATCATTCTACTTGAAAAGACCTAAAATTAATTCCTTTTTTATTATAAATTAATAATCAAATTTATGATTCGATGAGAAACTTTTTTGTTGAATGAAGAAACGCTTCAGCTAGTTCCGAAACAATTATACACAGTCTACAACTTTCCAATATTTTTCTTTCAATCTTAAATCGTCTTTCAATTAAAAAGTTTTATTAAAATAAACAATTTAATAAACAAAATCGGTTTGAAACTGAGAAATTAATATGATTTTGCCATTTGTATTTAATTAAGACATTGCAGACAATTATGTAGTTTCGCGGCTTCAAACTAATAGAGAGACTCGACTCAGCATAACTTTGATATTATTGGAGCTCCATCGATTAAACTCGAGACATGAAATGTGCGATGCAGCATTATGCCTGCTGATGTCCATTAAAGGGATAATTAAACATTTCGATTGAAATTTAATTAATGAAATTACTGATTAATTTGATTATTAAACATTTTATACATTTGAAATAATTTTAAATATTTTAATTTTCAAATTATATTTGTTGGACTGATGTTATATCTGTACACAGTTTTTGGTAAAAAATGAACATTTTTAGTTACAAAATTACATTAATTAAAAAATTAAAAACATTAGAAATATCTTAAAAAATACCTTTGTGTCGTTTTGATTAAATTGATCAGTTTCAAATGACAAATGTTAACAAGTAATAAAAAAAAATTTAAATGAAAATTAGTTAAAAAGTGGAGTTCTGTGCTAGTGAAACCTTGATTTAAAAATTGTAAAAGTTTTTGGATACCTTGCCATGGGGAAACGGGTTAAATGCATCTGTTTTCATAATCCAACTGACTGATAATATTATATTGTGCAATATTATTGAGCGTCATTAATCTGATGATGTTTCTTGATATTGATTATACGTCACCCCGTGCTAAGTTTAGACGTGTTAATAATATTTACTTATAATATGTCAAGATTTTTAATAAAAATAATAAACGTTTTGCCATTAAGACAAACCATCTTTAGAATTAAAAAGTTGAAGCTTGTAATTAAACTTAATTAAAAATTTAGTATAATATTAATAAAACCTTAAACGTTATAGTACAATAATGTAAATTTAATTTGATTAAACTGTTGTTATTTTTAAATACATATATCACTATACTCAATTGCAGCATAATTTACTTAATAACAATTAAGCAAATTGAAAAGCATCATTTAGTAAAATAAATTAGTAATTAAAACACAATAAATGTAGGTACATGGTCATTATAATAAAGGATAATTAAATTATTTCTTGAGTAAACATTTAGCCAAGGGTGTTCGTGTGGTAAATAGCTTGACACTATATGTTGTGGAATCGATACTCGACTTATAAGCCGTAAAATATTTTGTGGATATGTTAACGGCAATTATGAATTTATCTACAAACAATGAACATACATTAATTTAGCTGTCTTATTTCATTACTGGCTCTTTTTTATTATTTAATTGTGTACTGCTTAAAAAACGTTAAAATATATATTTAAGTTATTATTTTTCAATTTATTTAAAGCATCTTAGCTTTTCATTAGAATGGTAAACAAAAGATCATTCGATTTAGTTAGCCGTGTTGGATGGTTACATTGTTTTTTTAGTTTTTATCTGAATTCTTACTGAATTGCGGATTTAGACTATATTTATTATTTAATTTTCATATGACTAGGCTATACAAAACTCCAATTTTAAAGTTGTTGATTTTAGTGCAAGGCGCGCTACGAATTCTAACAAAACTTGCAGTTTAAGAAGAGTCTTTTTTAACTGGACTATCGACAAATAGAATAAGCTCTTATAATTTTTATTTTTCAAGAAATATAATCCTGTACTATTTAACGTCAATGGCTACTTACATTTCATCTTCAATGTAACAGTTTTAGAAAGTGACGTTTTACTAATTAAAATTTATAATAAGTAACTTTTAGATATCACATTTTTAAATTTAAAAATCCAAAATCAATCAATATTAATGACTTTTTACAGTTCCCTGATCAAACTTATTAGACGCAAAAAAAATAATCATTTTAATTCGACGTTTACTCAAAACACAAAATTTGCTATTAATTAGGTATTTTGAAAAAGAATTTGCCGCCAAATTGTTTTATTCAATTTTTATGAGAAGGCTACCCTCAAGTTGTTTTTTTGTTGCGGAATCTTAAAGCATAAATTTGTAGAAATTCTAACTTTGTTTATTTTTAGCGTATGTGTTTTATTGCACAATAAAATATAGTTTTTATAGAATATCTTTTTTTTTTCTCTAATACGTTTTTATACTGGTTATTAGAAAAACAAACGGCAAAAATTCAAGGGGTTATTCTATAAATATTTTGTCCTATGATGATTTCTAAAGAAGATACAGGCTGAACAAAATTAGCGACAACCATATTCAATATTTGTTGAAATCATTAATGTAAGTAAATAATAGTACGCCAATGAGTATATCAAGTACAAAAAATTAATGAGTTTATCAAGTACAAACAATTGTTAATGATAACTTGGAACGGCTGTTTTATCTACTAATTTACAAGCAGATTTCATTTGAATACGTCTTGTCATTGAGGATCACATGTATCGGTCACAGTTATTTAGATTGAGTGACGTTTGTCTGTTTGACGTGTCTTTAATAGTTAGTGAATTTTTCTACTATGAATCACTATACAAACGCCAAGATGACTGTTATGCTTTCATGTATGGACATGCTGTTGGCAAATCAATACAAGCTAGACGACAAAGCAAAATATTGCCAATAGCCTCTTAAGGGCAATTTGTTGTATCCATACCACATTCAGCGAGTTCAGGCACTACTAACTGCCGATTTTCCTTCAGGTATTGCGTTATGTCAATGGCTATTGTAAACATTAGTTCTAATCCTTCAATTCCTGACACACATTCTTTTCACCGATGATGCCAGTTTAAGAAGTTTTCATAACAACCATGTGTGGGCAGATGAAAATCCGCATAAGGTATATGAAGATTGTTTTCAACATCAGTTCTCCTTGAATATTTGAGTTGGAGTTGTGGGTGACTGTATAATTGGACCAGTATTTCCACCAGGAAGAATTACCGGCAAGGTGTATCGCTAACTTTATGGAACATATGTTACCTCTGTTTCTGGATGATGTACCATTGGCAACAAGAAATGTAATGTGGTTTATGCACGATGGTGCACCACCACATTTCAGCTTAGTTGCTCGTTATTATTTAACAGCAACGTACGGAGATTGCTGGATTGGTCGAGCAGGGCCACACGCATGACCTGTTCGATCGCCAGACTTAAACCCCTTGGATTATTTCTTATGAGGCTAATTTAAGTCATTAGTTTACGCTACTCCAGTAAAGAATTTGGACAACTTGCAAAATCGGATAATTGCTGAATACTTGATTTGTTAAAGAATGCGAACTTGATCACGTGGAAGCACTGATTCACTCTCTGGTAGTAACAAATGTTTTTGAAAATTTGCACCTCACGGCATTAGTGGATACGGGAAGTGAAATTTCTGTTCTACCTGTTTAAGGTATAACACAGCAATTATTAATGCCTTTTGGAATTAATAATTTTAGGTCTACGTTCAAGTTTTTAGCCATTTCAAATTTATGTTAACTTGTCGTTTTATGGGTAGAGTTTTTATGATAATTTCATGCAAATGTCAAGAGTAGGCACGTTTTCACTTGGTGATCAACTTTTTAGAGGTTCCGGAAACCAATGTAAATTAATTCCGCCTTCAACTTTTTATCTGCGCATATGTGCAATCAACCAATTGCAACTCCAAGCCTTTATATCTGTATATACCTATGCTGAAGAAATGATTGTCTAGAAATTGATTTTTTAATTGACCAAAAAACAATATCAATTTCCCTTCTCTAAAATTATTCAACAATCTTTTTTTATTGCCCGGGGTTAACTATAGAGTGCGAGCATCATTAATTTGATAATTTTATTTTACAGTTATACAATATTCCATTTCAATAGGATATTGAGCGGCTGTTCAGGCTAAGATAGACAAAGTGGAGTCACAAGAGATCATTAAACAATCTTCCGACACCCCATATGCAAGTCAGCCACTCATTATCGCAAAGAAGGCCATTCTTAACTCAAAAACTAAATTGCCGCGCTTTATTGAAGACTTGAAAGTTAATCTATCTCAGGTGAATTTCATTTCCAGTTTGGATTTATCTGTCTCATACTGGCAAGTACCTATTAAACTTGAGTATTGTCAGTATAGCGGGTTGGCACTTGCTCCTACCATTTTAAAGTTTTACTTTTTGGGCTAATGACGGCGGTAATTTTTTTTACCAGGTATTGTTTTACCAGGAGAAGTAGATTGCGAGGATTTTGTGCATCCATAAGTAGACGATCTCATTATAACGTTGCGTACGTTTAAGGAACAAATTGAACATCTAAATCGAGTAATATCGCAATTGGGTCAGGCTGAAGTTACTCTTCGACTGGTTAAATGAAAATTTGTTTGCCGAGAAGTAAATTTCTTAGGATTTGTTTTCAGCTCCCACGGTTGTAAACCAGATCCATAACGGGTACAAGCTTTAAACAATGTTTCAGTACTAAAATCGGTAAAACAGTTACAAAGTTTTTTTGGCTTAATTGGAAAGTGGAGCATGATGAGGCCTTCAGCCGTATCAATTACGAGTTATAACGTTTTGATTTATCATTGAGCTATGTTGAAATTAGTAATAATAATAATAATAATAATAATAATAATAATAATAATAATATGTTTATTAATTATGTATATTAAAATAAAAAAAAAAGTCTATACACAGACAGACAAACTTATGTGACGTACACAATTTTTGAATGAGGTATATTGTACATAGCGGTGCGTGTAAACTGTAGTTGTTTTGATGAAACTGTTGCTTAAATGTTTTGTGCTGACAAGTAATCCGATTAGGTATATAAAATTCAAGCCTAGCAATTAGTTCAGAAGAACTGATATTAACATTTACCAATTTGTGCAGAAGGCATAAATCAGCAATTATTCTTTTACTATGTAGCGATTGGATATTAAGCGCTCCTACTGTATTCTTTATTTTTAAAACCTAATCGGAATCCCATTATTCTTAAAAATTTATTCTGCACTTGTTCAACTTGTAATATTTTATTAGAATAATAAGGTGACCAGATAGGGCTTGCGTACTCTAAGCGAGGTCGAACTAGTGATTAGTACAATAATCTTTTTGTCTAAATAGAAAACGGTTTACTGAACCGATTAATAAAACCAGGAATTCTTAAAGCTTTAGTGCAAATAGTGTCAATATGTCTAGCAAATATAAGGGCGCTATCAATTCTGTTAGAAAATTTAATTCTTCTAATTGCAAAAGATATTGTCTTTGCACAATCCTACATTTACCAAACGATATTGACATACATTTCTTCTGATTTAACGTAAAGTAGTTAATATTAAAAAAAAATTAACCAAAGCATCAAGGTCTTTCTGAAAATTTAGATCATCAACAAATAACAAAAACTTACAATATTTAATTTTTTTTTCCTATATCATTAATAAACAAATTAAATAACACAGGTCCGCAATGAGATCCTAGTGGTACACCAGAGGAAATATTTATTGCACCAGACAAAAAATCACAAATTTTAACATATTGTTTTCTATCTGAAAGAAAACTTTTTAGCCACTCAACCACTTTAACACCAAAGCCCATAGATTTTAGTTTATCAAGTAGAATGGTATGTTGAACCCGGTCGAAGGCTTTAGCAAAATCTGTATTAGTAGTCTTGTATGAGGTGGTTAATGAAGAACGGCATGTGGTATTCTATTGCAGTATCTCTCTGCTGGATCGGAAAACCAGAACGCAAATGGTTTGTTTTCCTGCTATGTAAAAAATTTGTTGTATTGACCGATCATATTGCGCTTACTTACCTCAAAAAATTGTTTAATTTTGATCATCTCTATTTGATTGGAAAACGTATTGCTACGGAAACCTATATGCTACTATACCCTAATTTGAGGTCAGAGTCTGTTATCTTGAGAGCTGCGTTCCTTGTTCTGGTAAGCGCATATCGCCTCCGAACTCTGGAATCCCTAGAATACGGATAGTTGTGACAAGTTAGGCCACCCCATGTTTATTTCTATTTAAAATAAAAATAGCATTAGAATAAATTTTATATTTACTTATCAGTTCAAGACAAATTGTTGTGATAAAATCATAAAGAATCAATTCTTCCTGATTATTTTGCTGCTGCTGATCTTTATCAAGAACACATGTCTGCAGCTTTCTGCGATTTTTTATAAATAAAAATCAATTTATGTAATTACTTGCGTAGGAAAATTAATTTAAAAACTATTACTGTTTTTAATTGGTTTTATTTGTTATTGTTTCAATATACATAAAATAATTCTCGTAATACCATCTTGTACATAAATTATCTTTTTATAATAATTTTGTACAATGCAATAAATAAATAAATAAATCGTTAAATTAGATTATAATACTACACATTTGCTATGCCTCACCAGTTCTGTTTCTACACTGTATTATCTACACTAGTATCACTTTTTATACAGATCTGCGATATAATAAATAAGTTTCATGTAAAACTTTTTTTTTTTTTTTTATTGTTTCTAACATTAATAACTAGATGCTAAAGATTGTTAAGAAACAATTAAATTACTTATATCGCCAACGCAACCTACGCTCGTCCAAGAAGAAAAGCAACTGCCGTCTTCAAAACATATAAGTTAATGTTATTATTATACTAACTGTTTATTGATTAAATAAAATTTACGTATATTTATAACAAATGTATATTTGTAAACATTTTTAAAATTTACTTTTAAATACTATAGTAAACAAACAAGAAACACATAAAAATTTAAATAGTTTATGTGCGATTGAAAATCAATTCCTTGCTGAAAATAAATTTGCTTGCAAGCATAATGCTATCAGAAGTATTCTCAACAGTTATCAAAAAATGTTTGTTAAAATATTGTTATACGTAATGTGGTAGAATAAAGTTTTTTGTATCAATAGTAGTTGTAGTAAATATGTTTATTTCATTTCATATTATATACAGACAAATGATTATACACATTACATTGTGACAATGCTTGGTTTTAATATAAAAAGGGCTATCGACCGAGGTCTATATCAATATTTTTAATTATAGTCACATAATAATACAAACAAATTCACAATTAATCGTTACTCTTCGCCCAACATTTATTATTGATAGAGTATTGTAACAAAGTTGCATAAGTGATTATTTTGCAAGCTAATTGTATTATTTTTGTTATTTATTTTTAAAAGCTTTTATTTATTTTATAATTTTTCTGAGCATTATTCTTACTAATTGAGGATTAAAAGAAAAAACTCGTAATTGTCAAAAAGCATAATTGAAAGAAAACATTTTAAACTTAATTATAAATAACGAGGTTTTTATATTTTTTGATTATGTTTATAAGTAAGTTATAAACAGGAATTTATATTTACATTAACAAAAATCATTAATTAATTTTTAAATTTTATTTTATATAGTTACAAAAAGAATAACAATATAACTCCCATATAAGTTATGGGACTAGAATATAAACCAATTGTGGTTTTGGTATACATTAACCATGCGACGTAATGGATAGAACAATGGACTGCGGTTACTGGAGAAGATATAAAGGGTACAATGGACACAGATGCAGTAAACATTTTTAACCCGTCACTCTGTATTTACAGAAATCCTAGATCAGCATTGATAAATGTGCGGTTTCAGATCCCTTAGTTTTTCTTATCTTAATTTAATGTTGCTACCATTAAGAAAACTAATGTATTTTACTTTATTATTATTTAAAACTGGGAGTGATAATAGAATGTGTTTACTTATCAAACTATTCTAGACTATTCCTTGAAACAACAAACAAATAAATAAAAATATAAATTTTAGATGTAATCCGGAATAAAAATAATGTGTTTTTGACAAAAACTTTTCAAGTACATTTGTATGTGCTATCCCAAAGAACAAAAATCCATGAAAATTGGTCGCACTATTCAGCCAGACAAATAGTCCTTGCTGTATTCATCATCTACGTATGAGAAAGGTGTATAAGTCGTAAATCTAATTTTTTACAACAGACCTTAGAGCGATAAAACTTATCCTTTTGTGCAGAAAAAGCGTCTAACTCCCATTTAAAAGTTCTCTTTGCTATCAGATTTTAAATATAATAAAATATCTAGAATTGGAAGTTAAACTTTTCCTTTAAAGGAAACCTTTTCAAACCAAATTCAGCGATCTAATTAAAGTTGTATATTATTATAAAGTTGCTCGTTTAAACTGGATTTTTTAATTTTAATTATCTTTTGTTGCAGATTTCGAGATACCGTTTAAAACTACATTATAAGGTAATTAATTATATTATATATACACTTGTATTAAAGTTATTAATAGTTTAATTACCATAAGTTTTTTTATAACATATTTTTTAAATAGATTTAAATAATGGGATAATTAATAATAGAGCATTTGCATTTATTGATTTTGTAATCAATTATATTATGCATTTATAATGAATCATTTAAATAAATGACATAGCTTCGCTTTAAAAGATTTTATAAAACTTCTCATTTATCTTAATTTAAGTTTTATTATTGCTTATGTTACTTTAATAAAGAATTATTATTTGCAAAGTTAGTTACACCACATTTTATATTGCATTATTTGGTTAGTGTGACAAATTTAATTTTTTTTGCTGTTGTGTAAATAATAAGATAATTGCCTATAAAGTGCCATGAAAATGATTGTTCTGGAATTCGCCGTTTAGAATTAAAGCGAAACGGTGGGTCGTGAACGTTTATTAATATTGACATTTGTGACCAACAGAACTGCATGACCCGTTTCATTGTCGGCAATGACACAAACAACGGGATGTTACATATCTTGACATTTATAAATGTAAATGTGAGGCAGAGTATTCGTATATACTTGACGTAAATCAGCAGTGAAAACTTTGCCTAAACAATGTATATAAAACTTATAATTTATTCAGTATCATCTAGAAGTGCAAAATGGCATTAAAGTTGTAATGCCGCTATATTGTAAATTGGCAGACAGCTATTTGATTAATAATAATATTGTTTTATCGATATTGTTGGTAATATGAATTACGAGGTAAACATGAAACCATTCATTAAGTCTTTCATTATTGAAATGAGAATAAAATATTTGTTTTCTTATAAAAATAATTATATTTTTTTATTAATTTTGTAAGCCATTACATGGAAAGAACACGTTAATAATACAATATATTACATTATTAAAATAAAATCACTTAATCAAAAATAACTACAACATAAATCAAGTTTTTACAATACAATATTGTAACAGCTTAACAAAGCAATTTTTTTATAAAATATTTATTATTTTTTTATTTAATTAAGTTTTGATGTAATTTTTTTTACTATATACTTGCTTTCTATGTATGTATGTGTGTATGTTTTTATAGTATTAATTTATCCATTGTCTCCAAATTGTGATAAAAAAAACTATTGATATGGCGGGATACATTGTTTTAAAGTTATTTTTTTCAACGATATGTTGGTCTATTTTTGAAACGTGGCTAATTAGCAACATCTGGGACCACAAGTTCAGGGATTTTAAGCAGAAATATTAATGTTTTTAACAAGCACGCAAAAACTCTAGCATTGCTTTACGTTGATGTTGTATATAGTTTTTTGTTCTATATATTAGTTAAATTCAGTCTAGATGTTTGTGGAAATTATTTCTTCTTTTTAGAATAAACTGTTTCCATTGGGATGTTTTGTACTAAATTCCTTTACTATAAAATTAACCGACCTCTCTCCTTCGGAAAGCCCTATATATTTTTCTTTCAGGTGAATAAGTATAAAACTAATCTGTTAATACGAATGTGAAATAATGTGGTCATATTTTTGTGTTTATATTATAATATATTGAATTATTGATTTTGCACTATGAATATTGCTGTGCTAGGGTTGCTTCTGATTGCGGTGAATTTAGTCGTATACATTTTGTAAAGTCACTAATAATAAATATCCGAATCAATCTTCAGACCAGTATTATTCCTATATTATAGTATAATTTTATAATTTAATAAAATAACACAAAGAAACTTTTTGCAATTTAAAAAAAGAAATAAGTTGATGTATTATAGAAAAAAATATGAAAAACAAACAAAGGACTTTGTGTTACATTGTGCTAGGCACTATATATATTGAAGAAGTAATTGAAACCATGCTATTGATTTATTTTTTTAATTAGAACATAATCCAATTACAAATTACTATATGACATTTAGGGCTGTAATATCCTAATACACTACTAGCAGGATAAGCTTACTTTTGATTTAATTTAATTTGATTTATTTTTTAAACACCTTTGAGCAGCTAATAAATTATATACTCAATGCTTTTATTTGTTATGTATGTATGTCTACATTAAGCAAATATATAATTAGCTGTCTATAGGTTTTAATAAAATTCATTACTCTAAAAAAATGTTATTCTTATAATAGTTTATTAGGTCTATTTGGAGTTATGTATTGCTGCGGCTTTTAATATACTTGTTCTGATCTAGTATTTCAGTTAAAGGCATACGTTAAGTAATACTCAAGTAAGCAACAAATTTTATTTTAACGGTATGTACCGATTTTCTGTTTTATGTGCAATCTTTTTAAATTGGTTGCATGTGTGTGTATTGTTGCATATTAAACGATGCCAATTTTTGTTAAATAAATTATTTTTTTTTTTTTAGTTTTTTAAACCTATCGGAACCAAAATTTAACAACGTTATTTTTTTGGTACTCAAACATTATTCCGCCTGACGCTCATCAAAATTAGGTTAGGCTACGTTACCAAATACCAAAAAAATATAACATTCTCAAAATTTGAATCAAAAACTACTAAAGAAGAAGTAAAATTGGTTTAAGCGACAAAAAATTTTTTGAAATAAGTTTTTTTAATTATACAAAGTGATTGTTTTACTAGGTTTTATGTTTTCAAATTGAATGTCATCAACTAAACGATCACTCAATGCGTAGAACAAATTATATGTTAAATAATCTTATAAAAAAATTTAAAATGAAAAAAAAAATCGAATTTAATATTTTGGAAAAAATGAAATAGAATGTTTTTTCTGCACAAAATCAATCAGACTTTTAAAACCTTAAAGATTACGTTTTCATAGAATAATTAATTTTAATAATTCTTTTTTTTTCTTGAGATTTATTGATTTATAATTTTTTTTCTGTGCATTGCATAACCTTCTAGTTGATGAAAATTGATTTGGATTGGATTGATTGATCTAGTAAAAAACAGTAATGTATAACAAAAAAAGGTCAAATATTTGACGGCAATTTTTGACAATATTACCTCTTTTTTACTGTTTAGACTTAACCTATCGGCACAAAAACTAAACAATGTTATTTCTTTTAGTATTTGAGTATAATTAAAATTTGACAAAAAAAATTGAGTCCCACCCTAATGAATACAGTGTGTTAATAAATACTCAGCCATGTTCACCCTAGAACAACTCAGAACCCATCCAGCAGCACTCGAAGCATTGCACGTGACATTGGTGCTAATCATGTAAGTGTTTGGAAAGTTTTGAAAAAACATTAGCTCTATACCTATTATCTTTAAAAAGTTCAAGCCTTAAGTCCAATCGATTTTCCACAACTTTTCTCGTTGGTTCGTAAATCGCTGTCGCTTACAGCCTTAATTTCCACGGTCTGTCTTTTTTCTGATGAAGCAACATTTGACAGGAAAAGCATTCTTAATTTTATTCTTGCAACAACCATATTTGGGCCAACGAAAACACTTATACTATTTGACAATCTAAATTCCAACACAAGTTTGGAATCAACGTGTGGGCTGGCATTGCTGACGGTTGTTTGATTGGATTATACCTTCTTCTATCTTGTCTCACCGGTCCCATTTACAAGATCTTTTTAAAGAAGTCTTTCCAGAATTGTTGGAGTAAGTAGCAATAGGGTTTTGCCGACAGACGTGGTTGCAACATGACAGTGCGCAGGCACATTTTTTGCTTGCTGTTCGGGACTACCTTAACGAACAGTTTGGCAATAGATGGATTGGGCAAAAGGAGCCAGTAACGTGGCCGCCACAATCCCCAAACCTAACGCTCCTAGATTTCTTTTTGTGGGGATACATGAAAAGTCTGGTGTACAAGACGCCACTCAAATTTGAAAAACATTTGTTAGCGCATATTATGGCAGCTGAGCATGAAATTTAAGAAACGCCTAAAAATTTTGAGAGGGTTTATGAAAATATGCTACGAAGGTTCAATGTTTGCATTGAAGTTGATGGTACACATATTGAGCAATTATTGTGACCAGTTTAGATATCTCATTAAAGTTTCAAAAAATGTTTTCCTTAATTAGGTTAGAGATAGATCCAGATATGCTGTTCAAAAAAGATGAACAATTTAATTGCCTATAATTTTTATATCTTATTTTTTTTAATTTAGTTTTTAAGAGTGATATTTGACATGCAGCTTCTACTCACCCTAGAAGTTTGTTACGCCTATTCATAAACACTCTGTATATGTAGTTTTCTGATTAAAATATAGTGGTCAACATAATCCAGAATGTTAAATGTGTAAAATGAATGTGTAAAATCAGTATTGCATTCACAGTTGAACAATTTTTTCTAAAACCATGTTGCTGGTTTGTAAAAAAAATAATTTAAAAAAATTTAAGGTACGCTTATTAGTATTTATAATTTTCCAAGCAGCATGCTGTTGGTAATAACTCCTTTAATAAATGAATTATTTGCTGAGCTTTTGGCCTTTAAGATAGCATTTTGGTATTTTAGCCGATTTGGTTTTTTAGCCGACTAACTTTACATTGAGGATCAGTAGATCTCAACTAAACTGCATTTAATAAACTTATGCATAATTCTTAGATTGTCATTGATCTTAAAACTTACTTGATGCTCTCACACTTTTCCAATTTTTTGTAGGAAATGTCAAATGTATGGCATTAACTAATATATTATTCAAAACAATTTCTAATTTGGTGTCTACAGACTAATTTATAAATATTCAGTTCACATTAGACAAATACTGTTGAAAATTAAATTTATAGAATTTGAAATTTAAATTGAATGCCAAGATGATCAAAAAGTTTTGTATTAACTAATTCTTTATTGTAGTTTAAGTTAGAAAATACATTGTCGAAACATTTTTTTTTTTGGTTGGCAAATCAAAACTAATGATAAGCCTTATCCCAACTGAAATCACACATATTGACATATTTTTGATTGAAAATTGTGTGTAAAATGTTTGCAAAATTTTGGGGTTCTACAGCTGAACTTTGCTCTTTCATTTATGTAAAATATAAAATAATGTTGATCAAATTAAAGACTTGGGAGTGATCTTTGAAAAAGGAAATGATTTTACTGCTCACATAAAGAAAATATCAATTGATTCTCTTAAGATGTTGCCATTCATTATCCGAAATGCAAATGAGTTCTACGTTACAACTATAAATATTTTATATTGTTCCTTGGTAACGCCAATTGTTGAATATGCTTCAATCATTTGGTCTCCCCATTAAGAATATATAATTGACACATTAGAAAGGGTCCAACACAAATTTCTGCATCGTGCTGCTTAAATCTGTTTGGAATATCTACAATTAAGTTTAAAACCGCTTTGGAAATCTTTGTGAAATGTTTACGTTTTGTTCTGTTTAAATAATTATTATGTTTCTTTTGCATTCTACTGTTGTTTTCTTTGTATAAAATGGGCGAACCGTTAATAAATAAATAAAAATGATAAACAAATAAAGAATGGAATACAATTCAAAATCATCAACCCGATTAAATGTTACGTTAAAATCTCCTTTAACGCGGACTTTCTTATTAAAATTAATTGATTTAAATACTTCAGTTAATACGTTTTAAAATACATTAAAATTTCCCGAAGGCGATCGATATAACAAGATTATTATGCAGTTAATGTCGTCAGTAGAAGTTGCAACAATTTTACAATGTTTTTCAATACATAATATATTATTCAAATTATTTGAGGTGCATCGAACATTAGTGAGTAGTTTTTTAATTAAAGAACATTAAAGTACGTATGTTTTGTTAATAATAAGGTATAAATGGGCGCACAAATAAGACCTATATGACAAATTCAGGATAACTTGATATTTCTTTATAATATACTTCTTTTAATACGACTTTACTCAAGTTGCCAACCAATAAAAAAAAACAATTGAATATAAAAACGATTCAGAAAATTATTGGCAAACTATTTACGTGGGTCCAAAGAGTTTATATGGTCACGTGGATTTGTAATTAAATATGAAATAATATTGCAGTTTTAACTAAGCTGCCAATGATAAAATAAGTTTTACTGTAAGAGAGAACAAAAGCGTATGGCCAGACACAGTTTACAATAGTGCTAGTGCATAGCAGACGCCTTCATTTTTTTTGCAGTACTTTAAGGTAAAGACTTTATCATTGACAGCTCGTTTAAAACTGCGGAAAAAAACTAGTATAAAACAAACTTTAATTTACCGAGACATTTCTGTTTCTGTTGGCAGCATGATTAAAAATGTATTGTAAAATAAATAAGAACCACTTCTTCATATGAAGGACCCAGGATGGCGCTATGATTTATAGCTTATTATAGTAAGAACATACGTATTTTATTGTTCTCTGAAAATCACTACTGACTTAAATCCCAACCAAAAATCTATTACTATCTATATTTAATTAGTGTCAATTTTTTTTTTTTTAGAGTTGCCATTTAGCATATTATTTTCAAATGAATGAGTAATGTTTTGAATGCTACCGCAATAATCAACCATAAATAAAATCAAGGTTAATATAAGAAACGGTTTAATTATTTATAAACATTTCAACGAGTTTTATTACTAATGATGAAAATACGCCAATTGGGAATCAGGATGCGTAATTTACAAAGACTGGTAACAAAACAAGAAAATAATTATCATTTAATAATTAAATTACGAGTTATATTTAGAAAGAGCATATAATAAATAATAATATAAATATGACGTTTCTTAATTGAACTGCTATGATGTTTTTTTATTCAACTTAACGTTGGTATATTTTTGCTGCAAGGCCGATCATCGACGCCAGAGTTTAATTGATATCTTGAGTGATGAAGATTTGCTTGTAGTACTTTTGACAGTTTTTGAGGATATTTGCAATATTCAGTTGAAGTAATATTATCTTAATAGTTATATTAGGTTGATATATAAATATTTGCGTCGTTTTGTTGATTGAGTTTGGCGCTTAATTGACTCATAATATAATTCTTTAATACGGTTAATTAATTAAAAAACTTAAGGCGATGCCGAGAGTGATTTGATTGCTTCAAACTTGGTGACACCAGGTTAGACAACAGGTCAGGAAAGGGTCAATCTACGGATTTTAATGACCTGTTGGTTGTGAAAGAGGACAAAAGTTGCACTATTAGGGCACTAGAAAACTCGGCAAGGTGTGGAAATTGTACGAATGTATCTGTCAGGAGTTTTAAAACAACTACAAGATTATTCAAATCCAATTTTTATTGATTTGTTTTAGAGAATTCAATCGAATATGTGTCTCTATACACATATACAATATACTATTTATTTGCATTTTTGTATAATATTGAAAGAATTGTTTGTTAGATTTATTGGCTACATTTGCTTTTTTATCAGCCCCAATGCCATACGATTATTCTTTAACTTTGTTTGCCCTCTGCACAACACATAAAAATGTACCCACATTGTGTGGATATATTGTTAAGAAGTCATTGATTTGTAATATTTTTTTAATTAATTGATTTCAAAGTACTATACTAAAACACTATTAATTTATAATAAACAGTAAAATATCTAACCAAATTGATTTGTGCTCAATAATTATAGTTTAATTATTAATGAATGAAGTAGTAGTAAATATATTTATTTCATATTTATATATAGAAAAATGACGATACATGTTAGAATCGATTTTATTTTACATATAAAATTATAATGACAAACAATTCACAACAACACATATTTTTAAAATTAATTTTATCATTTAAAATTTATTACAACAACAATTATTATTAATATCAAACAAGTTATTGCTACATGTTATTGTTGAGCGAGGTCATTCAATCATAATTAACCAATTTCAGAGAATTTTTGTATTTTTTACGAATTCAGAAGTGGTTTGAATTAAGTGATGTTTATGTTGATTGCTGTGTGCCACAGACAAAAATAGAATCGTAATTGTATTTAATACTTTGACGGTTGAGTAAGGACGGGGGTTAATGGCGCATCAAGGACCCCGGAATCCTAATTTAATTTGAATTGATTTTTCTTTAACTCGGTAGAAACTTTGTAAGCCATTTATCCAGATTAACTATTGTCCTAAATTTTGTAGGGTGTTATAAAATAATGCCAGTTGCCGCCGTGCCCATGCTATCAATAATATTATTTTATAATAGCTCAGCATTGACGAAATTTAATTAAGTTCTAGAAGCAGTTTATTCCAGACACATTACGTGCAGCTATTAAACCATATGTTTTATGATTGCCGGAACATGGTCGCGTTTATTTAATAATTAGCATATTTTTTACTACATTTAACGTAATGCATTTTTGCATATTAAATTCAAACTTATTTAAGCAGCTTATAAATAATGTATTTCATAGAAAGAATTCAAAATTAATATTTGTAATAAATTTGTTTGATGATTTAAACACTAAACTCAAAGCAAAGCAATTTATTATTTTTTTAGTTTTATAACTATAGCTATAAATAAATATCCGTATTTAGGGTAAGTAAGATCGATAGTGTCAACTAAAATTGTATTCAGTTTTGTTAATTGATTTTATATTTAATTCATTACAAATGAACATATGTGAAAGAGGAAAAAACAATTAGGAATATGACTAATTGCAACGTAAGGTATTCATTAGTCAGTATCTGATGAATTACACATGAATAGATTTCTGGGTTGATGGGAGCTGTAGAGAAATTGTCGGTTTTGAAGGCCATTTGGGAATAGAGCATAGAAACGCCGCAATAAAAAGTATCTGTTATAAGAGAAATCTCAAAATGAGCACAATATTTAGGGCGGTATTTATAAACAAATCTTCTTTTTAGACTCAAGGCGTTCTCACAAAAATACGCGTACAGATAAACTTAGTTATGTATTACCATCTTCTGGCTGATAAGATAAGTTTTGGTTCTACACTCACATCTTTCTTTTTTAACAACGGGAAATCAATATAATGTAAGAAAATAAATCTGTATTATTTTGCAAAGTACATTTTAAAATTTTCACTGCATATAAAACAATTCAATCAGTTTCAATATAAAATAGATCGATTGATCTGCCATCATCTGAAGAGTGGTAATAATTTTTATAAATATTATTTCTAATATGTTTGAAAATTGACATTGATTTATATCAAACTGAGTCGATTGATTGGTCTTTCTACTGTTCTACTGTCAAATAGAACATCCAACAAATGGTCATGGCTTGATTCTACTGGCACTCTCTTGCTCTTTTAGAGAAGATGTTGATTATATTTGTTGTATATTTGCTCTTCAGTTTTGCCAATAACACGTCCGATTTTTTTTTTCAACTAAGGAATAATTGTTAGTTAGTTGACATAGACAATTTTGTCAAACAAAATTTAGTTTTCTAACTGTTTCCGCTAAGCTTATACCATATTTTATTTTTATCTTCTACTATTAAAGACGTTGATTTAATAAAATGCTTCTACATGATAGTTGTCAATTGCGCTCATTTTGAAACTATATTGAACATTTAACGCGTTGTTGGTAGAAATGATAAATGTAAGACATATGATGTTTGTCTTGTCTTCTTTTATTTTATATAAAAAGTTGTATCAAGTTGATTTTAAAATAAATTATTGTAGTTAATTCTATAAGTATATTTATTTTTTTTTTGGATGGCCGAGTAACTCCATCGGTCCCTGGGTGAACTGCTTCTATTCGTTTTAGTTGCCATTGTAGGGGAGTTAGATTTGCTTCCTTGATACATACTAAATCATTAATTTGGAGAGCCTTGTGGTTAGAACTGGTTCATTTACTTTTTTGCTGAAGGTGATTAAGATATTCGATTGGTTTGCCAAAAATATTGTTATATTGACAGTTTTGTTGCCAATGACTTAATCTGTTGGGATTTACTTCCATCAAAATAGCTTCTGTTAAATTTGTTATTGCTGTTCCAATTAAAAAATGACCTGGAGTTAGTGGTTTGAGATCCTTGAGATCATCAGAAACCGGTGATATTGGCCTTGAGTTTAAACACGTTTCAATTGCTGTTATCAAAGCGCTTATTTTTTTGTAAGTTAATTATGATTTTTCAGCTATGCGTTTTAATTGATGCTTGGTGCTTTTAACAGCTGCCTCCCACATGCCACCAAAATGTGGTGACTATGCAGGTATAAATTTCTATTCGATGTGTATCTGCTAATACTGTGTTCAATTGATCTTTTTGATTCAAAAAAAAATGTTTCAACTCCTTCCATGTACCTACAAAATTTGTGGCGTTGTCGTTTCCAGAGTTCCCGACGAGATGCAAATCTTTGCAATCAGTTATTAAATGCTTCCATTGTGAGTCCAGTTACTAGTTCTAAATGGATGGCTTTTGTTGACAGGCATCTAAATGTTGAAATGTATCCCTTTTGTGTCGTTGATGCCCTTGTCCTGAACGGTTTTAATTAAAAAAAGATCACAGAAGTCAATTCCACAGTGTTGAAGATTCGATAAGACCAACTGAGCACCTCCGTGCAATGCCTTCAAATATTCTAAGTTGACTATACCATTTGTCAAAGGGTGCGATTTTAGAAGAGATATAGGGTGACGTTGATCTTTTGGAATGTAATCAAAGTTTAATCTTCCTCCAACTCTTAGCACTCCCTTTGTGTTCAAAAATGGGTTTAATAATATTATGCTTGATGAAGGGTTAATTGTCTTTCCAGCAAGTAGTAAACTAAATTCTTTGTAAAATCTTTCACTTTTAACTAGTTTAATTAAAGTGTCATTCCATCGTGTAGTTTGCTTCCCGAAAGTGCACCATGTTTCTGTTGTTCCTTTGGAGTTTTTTTAGAGAACGTAGACAGTAACCAATAACTTTTTTCTGTTTTCTGGTTAATGACCATTTCTCAAATAGCTTATTACATTGCGGCACCGCAACTAATGAAATTTCCGTAATTGTTTTGTGTTCTTGTATATCTTGTTTGTCATGTATCTGTTCTATGGGTTGTGGCCAATCTATGCAGCCTGTTGTTAATTGCAGTGCAAGATTGGATTTCGCTTATTCGATTTGCGACAAAGATTTTGTATGATCTACAACTGGATTGAATCCAATTTAGTACTATGGTAGAATTTGTCCAAAGCTCTAGTCTTGGTATTGTTTGAACTTTTAATGGAGCAATTCTAGATTTTGAGACGACCAGCCTTACTAAATGCATTTCTTCTTGTAATTGTGATTGCATGTAGACTACTGCACCATATGCTGTTTCTGATGCATCGCAAATTCCATGCAGCTCTATTTTGTTAGATGATGCCACTAGTCTTAGAACTGTCAGCACGTTGAATGTAACAAGTTGAGATACGTATTGTATAAACCTTCATTGGTACGGAAGCATCCCAATCAAGCTTTAATTCCCATAATTTTGCCTTTACTGTGATTGGTCCCAGAATTCCTAGTGGATCAAAGATTCTTGATAATTTAGAGAGAATTACTCGCTTTGTTATTTTTAACCTAGTACAAAGATTGACTGGTTTTTAAATGTTAGGTAATCTTTAGTAGCAGCCTAGTGCATTTCTAATGTCTTTGAACTGGACGCTTTATCAAAAGGTTGCTTATCTGTTTGGCTGCTACTGATCGTTTGCAGCAATTGTGGACAGTTGGTCTGCCATTTTCTCAAGAAGATACAGCCGATTTGCATGATACCGCATATTTATTGGTAGAGCTGTTTAAGTTCCACAACAGAATTACAACCAGTTATGCAATTAGTCTACTTAAAATTCTTTCATTATTGCAGCTGCTGCAAGTGGGTAATCTCTTTCATTGTCACTGGCTAATTGTTGTAAGCATCTCGTTGCTAAAAACGACGCTGATGCAGTTCCATATGTTATAGTATTTACTTTTTACAACTTTAATGGGTCCGAACTGTTGTACCTCCATAGTATTTTTTTGATAGTTGCGGTCAGGTTCCATTACAAGAAATTGACGATACATTTTTGCTATGTCTTCTGTTATAACGTATTTGTATTGTCTGAATCTGGTTAAAATTGAACACAGGTCGTCTTGTATTGTAGGTCCTACTTGCAGTGTGTCATTTAATGAGAGTTGGAATGACGTTTTTGCTGACGCGTCAAATACTACTCTTAACTTAGTTGTACTGCAGTCTTCTTTTAATACACAATGATGTGGTAAGTAATAGCCTTTTTTGATGTCGTTTAATATCTTTTCCATGTATTCTAGTTGTTCATATTTATTCATAAACTTTAAATATTCTTCATACAGATGTTGATTCTTCTGAAGTTTTTGTTCTAATAGATGAAATCGTTTTGTTGCATTTTGTCGTAAAGACCCTAACATTTCTTTATTAGGCTCAAAAGGTAAGCTAACAATGTATAAACCTTCCAGAATTTGTTTGAAAGTCTGCATGAAGTGATGTTTACACGTTTTTTCAGATAATGTCATTGACTTCTTTGAACTCACTTGGTCCATTTTCCAAAATCGTTGGAGCTTGCGATCTAATGCTATTATGGGTATGTTGCAACTAGATTGTGTAGGCTGTATTGAAATTTTACCGGTTATAATCCAACCCAGTCTAGTTTTTTGTAGAATAGGACCATTGTTTATGGATTTCAGTTGACCAATTGATATCAAAATATTCCAGCACCTAAAAGCATATCTATAAACGTTGGATCTGCCACTCTTATGTTCCGTGGATTTTTTAACTTAGCTGTATGTACGTACATTGTAGGTCGATGTTGCGTGAAAGATGGTATGACCAAGCACTTTAAATTTTAGCTACAATTTTATTCTTGATTTGATGCAATTGTTACATCACTCTGATACTTGATGTGTGTCAATGATTTTCCGATGCCACTAAATGGAATCTTCACATTAGTTTGTTGATGGTTTAATTTTTATGCAAGATGTTGTGTGATAAAATTAGACTGTGATCCGCTGTCCAATAATGCAAGGCAGTTATATGTGTCCTTGGCTATCATATATATTTGCTATAGCTGTTGCCAATAATGTTAAATAAGAGCTTGGATTGCTGCATGTAGTGTATGATGAATTTGGTACCTGTGTCTCTTCAGTTATTGCGGGGACGTTGCACAGAATTGGTACATGCAACGTAGTGTTGTGTTTTTTGTTGCCTACAACCTCCGGAACTGCAGTTTCTTGCAAAATAGTTAGATGAGATACAATTGATACACAATTTTATAACTTTTACTTTATCTAATCTTTGTTCCCACTTATCTTTAGTAGTGGCATCTAATTTGGACGTGGATAAATACATCAGTAATGTATCCGTTGTAGGTTCTTTGATGGTTTGCAACATCGAACATGTTTTGTAAATTTATTTACGTAATGACGAATGGATGATGCAGAATCTTGTTCGACTTTACTCAAACTAAATAGTTTTGTCAAATGGAATTCATTTATTAGCTTCTTATTCTCAAATTGGTTTTAAAGTATGTCCATTGCTACTTTATAATTTGCTTATGTTGTAGCTAACAAGCTGTTTGTCTCCGTTGCTTGTCCGTTTAAACATGATCTTAGGTACATGAATTTTTGCACCTCACTTAATGCTTCATTTACGTCTATCATAGATTTGAAACTATCGCTGAATCTAATCCATTCCTCAAAATTTCTATTGAGTTTTGGGAGATGAATTGTTGGTAATTTGATTGATACTGGAGACTCTGATGGTGTTGATGTTGTAAGGAGTGTGCGAGATGGCGTTTTTTCCATAATTGTACGTTTTAATTTGCTATGTAACTTGAAATAGATAGTTTCAACAATTTTTCTCTTAATATTCTCGTACTCGTCCATCTTTGTGATATCTTTTAACTTGAAATCTTCTATTTTGTTTTGAACATTCTGGAATTCAGTCCAAGTATCTTGCAATTTTGCCAATCTATTCTCTATAACGTCTATGTTACTGGTGATGTTTTCCAGAAATTTTGGCGTAATCGTCATAGCGCGTTTGCATGCACCGCGTTTCTTTATTAAATCTGTAATTGCTGACATATTGATGCTAGATTGCAGATGTGGGTTGTTCTATTCGGATCGATGGACCATACATGTTGAATCAAATTTTTTTTATTTTTTTTTTTTTTTTAATTTTTATTTCATAGTTTAATACATTTATTTATACATAATATACATACATTTATACATTCATTTTATTTTATTAAATAAAAAAAAAAAAATATTTTGTAATATTCCAGCAGTACCGCCATCTATCCGTGAAGATTCCCGGGGCCTGGTATTGGAAATTTATTAAATTATCCTGTAATGTTGTGATGTGCATTAGTTTTATATTTTAATTTTTATATTTGTTTTTTCATTAAATATTGTTTTAATTTAATTTTAAAATTGTTTATTGTGCATATACTTTTGATTTCTTCCGGTATATTGTTAAATTCTTTAATGCCTTTGACAGTTAAACTTTGATTTTTTGAAGTTGTTCGGTTAACTTCCATGTTAAGGTGTCCTTTTTTTCGTGTTTTATGTGTATGAATTTCTTTTCTAGTTATTAATTTTAGTTCTGTTTTAGTTAGCCCAAGTTGTATTTTTTTTATTAAAATAATACATTGTTGTAAAATTTTGTTTTTTATTGTTAGTTGGTTTGTTTTTTCATGAACTTCGATCGTAGGTGTTAATTTGTCCATTTGATATAGTAGTTTTATTGCCTTATTTTGTTGTCGTTGTAATTTTTCTATGTTTCTTATATTGGTTTGTGACCATATGGTCATCATGTAGTTGGTTTGCGAGCTAAAAATTGCATTATAAATAATGTTTCTTGTTTTTTGTGTAGTTAAGTTGGTAAGTTTGTATAGGGCTCCTATTGCTATTGTGTTTTTTTTCATAAGGTTCTGTACGTGTTTATCCCATTTTAGATTATTTGTAATTGTAATTCCAAGATAGTTATTATGTGAAACTTCACTTAATTGTTTTTTATTTATATATAGCGTAATGTTGTTGATTCTTTTTTTTCGTGATATTAGCATAAAGTTTGTTTTGTTTTCATTAATCGTTAGAAGATTGTTATTGTACCAATCATTAATTTTATTTAAGTCTTCTTGTACTTCGTGTTGCAATTTTGCTTTGTTTATTTCTGTATGTATCAGAGTTGTATCATCTGCGTATATGTATAGCTTTCCATTTAGTTTTAATTCAAATATATCATTAATATATAAGATATATAGAAGTGGTGCAAGTACACCACCTTGTGGGATACCATATTCGCTATATTTTATTGAACTTAGTGTGTTTTTAATCTTTGTTTGTAAAGGTCTGTATTTTAGAAAACTTCTGATTAGATCTATTTCTTTTCCACGAATTCCCATTTTTTCTAGTTTTTGTAATAACTTTTGTTTACATACAGTATCAAATGCTTTTTGCATGTCTATAAATACTGTTAGACATTCTTTTCTTAAGTCGAGAGCATTGTTGATGTTGTGGATTATGTCCGTAAGTGCGGAGCTTGTACCAGTTTGTTTTTGAAATGCATATTGTCTAGTATTTATAATATTATGTGATTCCACATGCTTGAGTATCCGTTCATAAATAATTTTATCAACTATCTTAGCTATAATAGACAGTAATGCTATTGGTCTATAGTTTTCCGGCAGATGTTTATTTCCTTTTTTAAATATGGGTATGATAATTGTTGGTTTTAGACATTCTGGGTATATACCTTGTTGTATTGTGGTGTTGATCAGTTTTGTGAGTAATGGTATTAGGTCATCTTTTACGGTTTTAATGATTTCGGTTGTTATCATATCTTTTCCGGGCGCTTTTCCATCTTTAAGTTTATTAACAATGTCTTCAATTTCTGTTTCGGTGGTTTGATCAAATGTTACGTTCGATTCTATATTTTTTTGTAATGTGATTATGTTTGATGTTGTTAGTTTATTTGCAAAGTTTTTTCCAACATTTGCAAAATATGTGTTTATTGTGTTTGAAATGTCTTCCGGATGTGTAAGTATTGTTCCATTTTCTTGGGTGATTGTTGTTATATCTTTATTTCTTTTTATATTTTTTATAATTTGATTTATTTCATTCCATGTCTTTTTAGGATTATCTTGTACACGTTTATTCTGTTCTGATAGTACGTTTTTTTCTTTTCATTTACTTTTTTATCAACGTAATTTTTCCTTTTTATGTAGTTTTGTTTGATTATGGCGTTTGTTTGGTTTTGTTTGTGTCTATTATATAGATCGTTTCGTTTTTTTATGTCGTTAAGTATTTCGGTATTAATCCAGTCATTTCCTTGTTTATATTTAAGTTGTACTTCTCTAGTATTAGTTTCTATTAGACTTGTCATTATTTCAATAAGCTTATCAAACGTTTCAATTTGGTTTTCTCTAGCACTTTTAGCAAAAAGAAATTTAATATTGTCGTAATTTATTTTATATTTTTTTGTTATTGTATATTTATTTGTTTTGTCTTTAATGTTCCATGTCGTCAGTATTGCATGGTGATCAGAGTAAGGGGCATATTTTATTTCAAATTTTTTCATTAGCAGAGGTTTATTTGTAATGATATGGTCTATTATTGATATTTTGTTCTTTTTGCTTGTTCTTGTACTTTCAGCCGTATTCATTAATTGATATCCTTGTTCTGTTATCATCATTTTATATGTGCTGGTTTTGTTTGAGTTTTCTGCTAGGTTTATATTTATATCTCCCATGATAATGTGTGTTTTTCTTGTGTTAAGGATGTTATTTTCAAGAACATTTAACAGTTCCGTATTTGATATTTCTGGTGGCTTATAGATTGATGTGATATAGATGTTTTGCTCGGTTAGAAGTATTGTAATTAATTCTATATAGTTAATTGTTTTGTTTGTTATTATTTTATATTTTATATTTTTCTTAATGTATGTGTTTACACCGCCTCCTTTCGTTTTCCTTGAGTTTTGTAAGCTGTAGTAGTTTTTTAATTGATAATAGTCTTCTTGTTCTTCATATAGCCATGTTTCTGCAATCGATATTATAGACGGTTCATTGTATAATTTAGGAATAATTTCTAGTTCGTTTAGTTTTTGTTTAACGCTTCTAATATTGTGAAAATATAATGTTAAGGGATCCATTTTTTTTAATTTGATGGCTGTTACCGTTTACACTGCTTTTCCTTCTTAGTGAATTAAAAGGCTCGGTTTGTGATTGACCACACCTAAAACACCGCATGAAAACATTATCAGTTATGCCGATTATTGTCATTGTTATAGCAGGCCACAAACTGTTGAATTATCTGCTACAAATTGGTATAGATTGAAAAGTTGGACTCAAACAAACTTTCTTGTAATTTTGCAAAAACAAAATTCATTAATTTTTTTCTAACAAATGTGGGTTTAAGAAAGGCTCTTATACAGAGTCATTATAAAAGTTTGGGATTATGTAACCATCTAATGTACGTTTGTGCCGCTCTAGTGAAATAGGTCGGTGGTCGTACACAATTGAAGTTGAACTGTCAAAACAAAGTAAATAGTTTGGTGAACATTTTAAAAAAGTGGCACATTTAAAGTGATTACATAATCCCTGTCATTTATAGAGATTCTGTAGAAATTTGTTTACCTAACACAAATATCTACATTGAAAAATCTGATTCAGTAAAATATCTCGGTATAGAAATTGAGAAAAACCTTAAATGGAAAACACATATTGAAAGTTAATTGATAAAGTACGCAAAACAAAATATCTAATTAATGAAACAAAAAACATACTATCATACAAAACAAAAATAATTGTATATATTATGCAAAATTACTTAATAAAATGTTTTTTTTTTTTAAAGAACGCTATAGAATATAGAACCAAAACTATATAATGAAGTGCCCCTTAAGATAAAACAAATAAACAATAAAAACTTTGTTTTGCAAATAAATTATTTATTCAAGCGTCATTTGACAAATAAGTCAAAATATTTCAATTGTTTTTTTTTTGGTTAATTTATAAATTATAAACTGATTTTTTTCTAAATTTTTAGTTATTACTGTTTTAAATATTTTTTATAATTATTCTTATTATTAGTCTGTATTATTTATATTGTATTTAGCAATAACAAAATTGTTTGCCCTCACGACGCACACAAGTTCTTAACTCAGGCCAATCAATATTTTTCACACGGTAATGTAAATTACTTTGTATGTATGACAAATTTAGCAATAACAAATTACAAAATTACAATATCAATAATAGAACACATCTCTTTGTTTTAACGTCTTATATTAACTTTCACGTTGTTATTTCTTATTTGTAACCGAAGATATACACCATTCAGCTCTCGCTTTTGACATCACAGTTCCTACAATTACTAATTTATCATTTTTTCCACAACAGACATACAAATACTGTTTCAAAAAAGCTAATATATCCGACATTGCTTTTCTTGACACCAATTATATGATGAGACAGTGTATGCTGTGTTAAAATTACATATTAGATAGATATGTTTCAAAATCAATTTTACGTAAGTTGTCATTTAGATATCTTCAAATTGATTTATGCAAACTAATTAACAAAAAAATGCAATATTATAAGTTATATAATCAAAATAAAACTAATTATTATTGGCAAAAGTATACCAACCTTCGAGCAAAATCAAAACAGGCAAAATTCAAAAACGATCTAAATCAATTGTTATCATAAATTAATTGCTTGAAAAGAGTTCAAGAATTTTATTTATGAGTTATAATGAAACTATGAGATCAACAAAAAGTTGTAAACTTTTTTGTTAATTTTTTTTAAGATGTTTAAAAAACTTCAAAAAAACCAAAAAAATCTTAGTTTGTTAATAATATACCCCATCTGAAACTAAATCTATATCATCCGCTGAAGTTCTGCAAGCTTCTGAACACCTAAAAGCAAAACATATGTCAGGTCCTAATGGCATTTCTTCTTTCTTAAACAAAGACTGCCCTAATGTTTAGCAGATCCACTTTGTTTAACTTATTATTAAAAACAGTTCAACAGTTCAAAAAAGGAAACTGAAAAGACATCAAACTATTGTCCAATTGTTTTAATTATCAATTTTGCTAATGTTTTTGAACGGATAATACCAGATTATGTGTAAAAAGTCTAATACCAGATAACCAGCACGGTTTTGTCAAGAAGAGGTCCACTGCTATGTTTTGCATAATTTGTTTCCTTCATCAGCTCTTCATGTGCAACAGCAAGTGAATGTAATATATACCGATCTCAGCAAGGCATTTGATGATCCAGATCTAGATCACGGGATTATAATAAATAAACTACGTGTTGTTGAATCCGATATCAATCTTTATAATCTGTTATAGTTATATCTTAATGACCTACTGCAATCTGTTGAGGTTTAACTTCAAATTCACCAAGTATCCAGCAGATAGTGGTGTTCCTCTAGGAATCTTTATCGATTTTTATTGAAGGTATTTGCAAAACCTTAAAAAATCAATGTGTACTATTTGCTGACGATTTAAATATATTTTCCACATTTTTAACTATGGCTTATTGCACATCACTTCAACCTGACATTCAAATGTTATCTACGTTTTGAACATCAAACTATTTGTAACTAAATATATCAAAAATGACAAAAAAATCAAATATAGTTTTTGTTTATACTATTGACAACCAACCTTTATCAATGATTACGACTTGCAAAGTTTTTGGTATGCTTTTTGGTGGTCAATTAATATTTAGAAGTCACATAGACAACATCGTCGACGTTGCATTAACATCGCTGGGATTTAATATTAGGTTAACAAAACTTTTTTCTAATAAAGAACCTTTGCACGTACTCTATTTTACTTTTGTCAGAAGTAAACTAGAATATTGTAGTAAAGTGTGGTTTCCATACTAAGGCAACTCATTCCAAAGTTCTGAAAAAAGTATATATTTAAAATAAATGTGTTATTGGGAAGATTATGATGTCCTATTAAACCGTTTTGATTTTGAGTATGTTTAAGATTGTCGTAGAAGCGCTGATATATCTCTGGCCACTAAGTTTGTTGGCGGATATGTGGATGGTCCAAGTTTATTAAGCAGTTTGAAATTCCACGTACTAAGACTAGCAGCCACTAACATTTACTTGTTTTAGGTCGCACAGCTGTTTAGGACTAAGCGCATAGTTGAATAGAAAATGCTGCAAACTTAACGCTTGACCAATAATTTTGTATAATTTTTGTTTATTCTTAACTCATAACTGTACTATGTAATCATATCATAATATTTACTTTTTTGCCTTTTATCTACCTATCTCTATGTTGGAATTACTAGTTATGTTGGAATAATAATATGATAAATAAAATAAATAATTAAGCTATCCGCAGCAATTTCCATATAATGCACATTTAGCTTCAAATGAAATGCACCACTCAATGAACATTGTGGTATAATAAAACTTGGAAAATATTGCTTTGTATTTAAGTATGAATTAAAGTTTCAGCAACAAAAACCAAGTTGATATTAGTTTTCAGCAACTGTTATCATACAAATCTTTTTTACTTAAAGAAGAAATTTCTTCCATACTTCAGATTTGATATTTAAAATTGAGTGTATATAAATAAATTAGCGTTTGATGAAAAATACTAGTGTGACGTACTTATGAAAAAAACAAATGCATAATTTGTGATTGATAAAAATTTGTAATAAATGTTAAGTATTGAAGAAAAATAGCCATTGTGAATCAAACGTAAACCTTTCAATTACCGGGTTTCGTAGTATATATATTTAAAAGCGGTTGTAAAGTGAAAAAAAAAAATTCACAATAAAATGAACACTCTGTATATTGAAAATATTTTTAATCAATAGTTTGTTTAAAACCAAGCAACTTTTGTTTAAAACTTTTTTTACGGTTGGAGAATTATTTAGGTATTCCGGTAATTTTGACTAACCCTATATATTTTAATATCTGTAATACATTATCAAGTTATTGTTTAATGAATGAGAAAATGTTTACAATGTGTATAAAAAATAATTCACTGATATTATTCAATAATTTACAATAATTTTTGTTAAATTATTTCTTTATATTTAACTATTAGAAATTACTAAAAAGGTAAAAACTGATCAATTCTGTTTGTGTTTATAAAGTAAGTAAAATAATATAATATTTTTCTTTTGTTACACATTGTATAAAATTGAGAAAATTGTTTTAACCATGGAAAGTTCTATTTTATTCTGTTGGAAAAGTCAGTTTACAATTCCATTTGCAACTACTCCGCATTACAAATCCAATGAAGCGGTTTAATAAAAGTAAACGAAACAGGTCATAGGAACGTTTAATTTAAAAGCTTCTTTGAATTGGAAACATTAAATATATGAACATCGTTTAACTGAAATAACACACCTTTTGTAGTGCTATTCTCATTGTTTTAACATTCATGCGGCTATCTTTCGGGAAGAGCGAACAATTAGAAAGGACTTTATTGTACAATTTGTTCCAGGGACTGACGATGAGTTTTAATGTGACAGAAGCATCCTATAGATGTTTTAGAACTAAATAACAATGTGTTATTTTTAAAAAAACCTTTTATAGGTTCATGAAAATTAACATCATAGGTCATGCTTTAATTTCAGAAATTGTTTTATTGTAAAAAATGGAGTATGCACATTTTAGAACTAAATAACAATGTGTTATTTTTAAAATATTTCTTATAGGTTCATAAAAATTGATATTATAGGTCATGCTTTAAATTCAGAAATTGATGCCACATAATATGTGTGCGAGTGGAGATACCTATAATATCGACCAAGGGAGCACTAACAACCCTGTTGTTATGCCCCTTGCTGCCGTGACAGTGGAGAATCCCCCCATTTATAGCTCGATTACATACCGGTAGATTAAATACTAATTGTGTAATTTCACAACATGCCATTAAGTTCGTAATGGAAAGCGACTGCTGTATTTATTAAGAGCCCAAGTATTAGTACCAGCATATCCAGTTTAAGTACACATGCAGCTAGGATATTCCACATGTGTCGTTGAACATTCACAAGAAACGTTTTCTGCACCTTTAGGGAAACCGGAATGCACGGCACCCGGATTGCAATGTAATTGTTAATTGCGAATTAATTTGCATGAGTCTCCATGTTAAGTGCATTTCTGCGTGGTTAGGACTCATTTTAAACGGGATTAATTCAACTGCAATTTGTTTAATATTATTGGGTAGGACAAATCTGTTAATTTATGGTAGAATGCTCTAAGGAATTATCAGTATATTCCACTTTTTATTGCTATTTACTACAACTAGTAAGTATAATATATTACAATCTTTTGTTTAGTAACTGATTTACATATGATATCATTTTTTTATTTAACGTTGCAACAGTAGTGGATAATAAATATGGTATGCACGAGAACTACAAATATCTACAAACTGTCATAAATAGAACAAATATACGAGTGGATAAATTTATTACTGATGTACTAAGAAAATATGGTTTTTATTTTTTGTAATCTATACAATAAAAATTAAACTTGTGCATTGTACTTAATATAATAACAAAATTTATTAAAAAATTATTAGGAAGTATTATATTTTTGAAAGAATTATTTGATTTCTTGAATAAGCCGACATGCACGTTTATGGATTCTGTAATGAAAGCAGAGAAGCGCAGATGTAGAATATTATAAGCGATTTCCCATTTGTAGAGAATTGCATAGATGTGTTTTTAGCTATGTTTATTGTTGTTTACAATAAACAGGCAAGTTTCCTCTTAGTACTGCTAAACGTCTTGTTTAACTTGAGTTTGTTTAAGAAGAAATATTATTTAACGGATTTATCTATGCAAGGATTACCAGTACACGATTTAAAACCTTGCAGCAAGATTTTAATTTTGTTGCTGGAATCGACGACTTTTACGGCATTGTTTTAAATTATTAAATGGCATGGTTAGTTCAGAGCAATTGCTGACATTAACGTATCTTTTAGAGAACTACAATAATATAATTTTCAGTATAGCGTTATAGGAATAAATATTATTATTATTTGCTTTACTAATAAAGCCACTTTTACTATAAACGGTACACTTTTGAGTACTTAATAATTGAAAAAATAGTAATGAAGAAATTTGTTTTTAAAATTTTATGTTGATAGTACAAGATTGTCTCACTGCCGCTCATTATTTAATTTTTGTTAATAATTTTTCAACAAGGTGGAGCATCTTTACACTTTGGTGTATAGTAAAAAAAAAAAATTAATCAGAATTATTTGAACCGATTTGAAGAAGAATTTCAGTTACTTGACCAGCAATTTGGTGATTATTTTGTTTGGAGACAGCAAAAAAGTTTTGTTTGGTCAAAAATGTTAAAACTTGTAGCATGAAACTTAAAATATCCGAGATTGGATGGCGTGCTAAATAAATTTAATTATTAATTTTAATAATCTTTAAAGTTTGGTTAATCTCGGTATATGATAACAAACTAAAAAAAATACTTCGGTTTAATTAATTATAAAGAATTATAATAAATGACAAAAACACTTACATAATAATCAAAATCTTCAAATTAAATTATTAAGTAGACGACTTAAGGCAGGTACAAATCAATATACCTTATCAAGTGTTGCGTAAAACATTGATTATTGGAAACCTTTTCGTAGAGTTTAGAAAATATTTGTGTAGACCACAAGACTCTTAGAAAATTTTAATACTTTGACTTTAAGAAAAGTTTAACAGTAGTTAGGTTAACATTTTTTGTTTCTTACAATCAAACATTTGTTATATTCAGATACGAACATGTACATAACATTCTAAGCAATTTTATTCAAAATTTATAATAGATAAAACCACTGAAACTGAAACAAAAACTGAATGTACATGTTTATGTACACTACTAATATTGTAGAAATATGTTCATTGTAAAAAAAAGTAAAAGGTTTTGTTAAATTTCAGTGGAACTAATAATATTTTCATTTCATTTCAAAAGTAATTTTTAAGAATATAATTTTGTTTTATAGTTTATTTATATATAAATATAATAAGTTTATTTTAATATTTGATGTTTAGTATTGTTGCAAAAGCAAATAAAAGTTATAATGTTTTTTATTTTTTTGAAAAAAAAAAAAAATTAGTCTGTACTTTGAGACCATAAGTGCATGATTATGTATAACCTCTAATTTTTAAAATATAAATAATACAGTTTGCAAATACAGCTCCGCTAATCCGAATCGCTTTAAACCGGATGTCCTTGTAGTTCGAACAAAAATAAAAAATGTAACTTTTACATTATGTACATTGTAATCCGGAACAATTTCATCCGGATCGGCGGACCGACCATGGTTTCCAAAGTTGTAGTGAAGCTGACACATTGTATACGTCTAGCGAATCCAACTTTTGCAAGCTTTGAGTCAAAAAAACTTTACGTGCAAAAGGCTAGGTAGCCAAATTTAAAAATTACTTTTTAAATAATTAAAAAATTATTATTTTTGATAGCTTGAAAATACTTCTTTCACTTTTATTTATTTATTTATTAAAATTTTTGCTTTTTAAAGGTCATAGAATTTTCTTCTGACCTTTGTTGATTAAGATACAAAAATTAAACTCTTTAGTATATGTTGTGTTATATTATCTTATTAAACTTAACAAAAATTTATTTTAAAGGAACAACCATTGCCGTCAAACCATTCGACCGCATCTCTTCACTGCGCAGAAGTTACTGATTGTCCTTTATTCCTCCCGCAGTCGACTTATTTGTTTATAGTGTGATTGTTGTTTACATAGGATGTAAAAATAAGTAGGTTCGTATAAAATTTCATTGGCATATACTTTGTATGGTTTAACAATAAAGTTGTGTAAAGTGTTTTATAGGATTACGTTTTTCTTTGTCTGCTTTGATATGCAAAAACAATATTATTGTAATTTTTTTTTATTGTTCCTAGTTTTCAATTAATACAATATAACTATTTGAAAATGTGTTGAGGTAATGAAAGATTTAAATGTTTGTAAATAATCAATAAGCTTTCAACATTTATTTGAACATTTTATAAATGATTTAAATTAAAACATTTTAAATGGTGGGTTAGAAATAATTTTTATTGAATTTACCACAATAATAAAATTATTTTATAATATATAAATATAAATTATTATTTTTAAATTTGTAAAATAAAATGCATTCAGCCACATTGGATTTTGATACACTAGTACTCCAAAATGTTTTTTGCACTCATATTAGCTAGCGTTTCAAAAGGTTACAAAGTAAGCGCCGCTTTGGGGCGCAATACGTCATGGGGGCGTTAAAAGAATGTTTGAAAATCATAATATTACCATGACTTAGTATACACCAAAATTATGTTGAATGTGGTTAAACTGTTGCTTTTGTCCGTTTTAGCATCTTTCAATAACAGAACAACGTCGCCCGTGGAATGTTTAAAATGTAAGCGTAAATGAAAAATGCTAAAACGGGCAAATGCATTAGTTTAACCACATTCAACATAATTTTGGTGTATACTAAGTTGCCTATATAGGGGCCACTCTATTCGTGTCTGGCTGTAATAAAATATAAGATCACGATTTATTTTGTTACCGTCCTCGAGATCTTAAAACTATTCGCTAAAGGAGAAACACCGTTGATTCGCCAAATTTGGCCAATAAGTTCAAGCTTATATGCGCGGAGTCTTCTCGGATTTTTTGTATTTTGTTGTCCACCGGGTTTTGAGCAACTCCCTGGATATATCTTCCAGGTATGGAGAAACCTTGGAGCTGTTGTGGTGGCTCCTTATTTCAGGGATTTCCAGATGCAACCAGGTCCTTGGCCGCGTAAATTACAATTTCAAAGGCAATATGTGCAATGCCTAGTGGTGGTAAACCGCTCTTTTGGCTTGAGAGTGGAGCCTTTGTTGAAAATTAAGCATACCACAATTTTCTGCAAAATGAGTCCAGTTGGCCTCCTGTCAAAAAATGGGCCAACCAAGTTGTCTCCAAAGATTCCGGCTCACACATTGACTAAAAATTTATGTTGATGACAACTTTCAACTATTACATGTAGCTTTTTTCTGTCTATATATGATTATTGTGAAAGTTTATTATGGCTTCTCCAAAGAAATTAGCCTCATTGGTAAAAAATATTTACGCCAAAAACTAAGGAGCTGATTTTTCAAAGTCTTAAAAACTGTCAATTGACTTATATTCAGATTTGCAATTTAACCGCATCTCTTCATTGCTCAAAAAGTACTGATCTATGTCCCGACAATCGACATCCAATCCACAGCATTGCAAACCATTGGTGCTGAACCGGTCGATCTTGTCTTCTAGCAATAGCTTGCACACAATTTTTCTGTCCAATTAATAAATATATATTTCTCTAGCATAGGACCAACACATCCCAGAATCTCTATAATTATAACAATATACAGTATAGTACCAATTAACAAATTACCACATCCATAAGGTATACTATAATACCAGTGTATTTATAACTGCCTTAAACCGCTGCAATGTGCCCTGCATACAACTTCTAGGCCTAACCGGCATGTGTAAGTATGACAATTTTTTGCAGTTGTTGTGTAACCCCAATGCCTCAACTGCCAGTGCACAACATACTTTTGGCTGTTACGTGTAAAGCTTTACGGCAAAATTCAGTGTTATCCACACAACCCCAAGGCCTCGGCTGCCAGTGTGTGAAATAACAATCTTTTTATCCACTTAAGCATGCTATAGCTATCAGTGCCTGTTGACCTTACTGCCAATGTACTTTGTAATACACACCTATAAAGCTCGCCTAGTTATTGTGTAATTGAATCTCTATTACACTCTTAAAAGCTTCCCTAGCCATGGTGTAATTAAGTCTTTTTCGCTTGGAACTTGTAAAGTAAATATTTACTAAGTCTTTTCATCAACAAATGTAACAATCTATAATCAGTCCATTACTTATCTAGCTTAAACACAACCTTAAAAGCTCTATCTGTACGCAAATAAGAATGTTTATGGAACATTAACTTTTATAAATAATGCTAACAAAAACTTCTGTTAACACTAAATTGATTATTTTAATTGTAAAAACAATTTGATCAAAAAATTCTATATTGTATAAATATCATTTTATTACATTTAGACAAAAAAATTACTTGTTTTTCTTACGGACGGATAAATATTGAATCTTAATCTTATCTTACTGCAAGCTTAGCCAAGTTAGAAATATTTTTTTTTACAATACTTTTATAACCATATTTTAGCTAATTCGAAAATGTCACGCGTTTTGGCACTATTTTGTTAGCCTTTGTTAAGATCTAGTTTATGTAGTAGACATTTTTCTCCTTTTGTTTGTAATAAAAAAAATAATTTTAAAATTTTTAGTTTTCAAAATTAAATTGATATCTGAGATTAACTTTTGACTATACGTACCATATTTAGTGCAAAAAGGTTTTTGCTGAAACAAATTATTTAATTTTTAAGTTTTATTTTAACAAGATGCACTAGCATATAACTTTTTTGAGATAAGTATAAGAATCGCGGTAGAGAAAACACTCATTTAGTTGTTTTGTAGTTGTTGAACATTAAACATTTTTGTGGTAACATATTATCTTAAGAGAATCAATTTTTATGGAGTAGTTTTACTGCATTATTTTAATGCGTTGAAACCTAGAATAGCCTTGTTGGTCGCAGAATCTGTTGGATTGTACTTGTTTAAGTTTTACATTAAAAATCCATACACTTTTGAGGTTCAGCAGTTGTGTATTGTCTGCTTATATATTTGCAGTGCAATGTTTCAATACGTCAGTTAGAGAAGATGTAAAATGGAAAATAATATTGGGCTTTAACTTCAAAATAATTGGAACTAAGATGGCCAATTTGAACATTTTGGAATCGATCTTTTAGAGAACTGGCAACTAAATTTATTGCATTGTTATCAAAACCAATGTATTGAAGCTTGACAATTAGTAAACTATGGTTGATTGTCTCAAATTGCTATAGTCGAGAAATTCCAAATATGTTAAATAACCTTTATCAGTGGCGGAAAATATATCATCTAAGACATTAGGCAAGGCGAACAACTATAGTTAAGTCTTAGATTGTGCCAATGGTGGGTGTAATGGTTGCTTAATTCCAATTGTTTAGAAACATTGTTCACTACAATGTGTGTTAAATATGGTATTACAAATAAACAAACAAATTTGAGCATTGATACATTAATGCCATCTGACTCCATGACATTTGACTTAATAGTATATAATATTTTACAAGCTTCATCAACGATCACGAGTTTAAAATTAAAATAAATGTTGTTTATGTTCAGCCCGGTTTCCCCAACGCCTAATAAATTGTCAAATAACTATTCGTCGTATAAAATATATTCATTAAATAAGTTAATTTACGTTTCACCAAGCTATCTCAGAGATTAAATAACTATTCCATGATTTTGATCAAGTTGGTAATATAGTAGACAGAAAATTCGCCAAATAAGTTCAAATGAACCAGTATTTATGCATGCATAACCTCAAATTATTAGTGAAGTAAGAATATATCAACACAAAATTAAAAATATTTGTTGCTATAATCGTATTACATTGGCGGTATATAATTACATTAAAGTCAATGCACAAATTGTCATCAATTTTATTGTAGATTAAAATGTTAAGTACATTTTTTGTTTTTCTTTATAATCACACATGTAATGCCCGGTTTCACCAACGTCTAATAAAATTTATTCGTCGAATAAATGCCTTATTCGCCCAATAAACGTTTCACCAACGTTAAATAGCGTTATTCGTCGAATAAATCTCCTAATAAACTAACCGGCCAAAATGCATCGAATAAATCGACAAATAACCTCAAAACATCTAGGTGTGACATTTGTATATTGTAAATAATAAATGTCATGTTCAATTCATTTGATAAAGTTGATTTCAAAAATCGTTTTTGATTAAACAAAGAATCTACGCAATTACTATTGGAAATAATTACAATTTGGATTCTCAAAATCAGCGGAACAATCTCATTTAAAAGTATGTAAAATTCACAGTAGATCATCAATTTTATTGTAGATTGAAATTTTAAGAACATATTTAAGTTTTTCTGTATAATTACGCAAACATGTACTCATTAGCAGTTTAACTAACAAAATAGTTGGGTTTATATTATAAATTCTTTTCTCACATGTGTGATTATAAAGAAAAACAAAAAATGTACTTAAAATTTCAATTTACAATAAAATTGATGACAATTTGTGCATTGACTTTTAAAGTTTTATCTGTAATTATATACCGTCAGTGTAATACAATCATAGCAACAAATATTTTTAATTTTGTGTTGAAATATTCTTACTTCACTAATAATTCGAGGTTATGTATACATAAATACTGGTTCATTTGAACTTATTTGGCAAATTTTCAGTCTACTATATTACCAACTTGATAAAAATCATGGAATAGTTATTTAATATCTGAGATACCTTGGTGAAACGTAAAAAGACTTATTTGATGAATAAATTTTATTCGACGAATAGTTATTTGACAATTTATTAGGCGTTGGTGAAACCGGGCATAAGAAAAGAATTTATAATATAAACCCAACTATTTTGTTAAACTGCTAATGAGTACATTTTTTGCGTAATTTTACAGAAAAACTCAAATATGTTCTTAAAATTACAATCTACAATAAAATTGATGATCTACTTTGAATTTTACATACTTTCAAATGAGATTGTTCCGCTGATTTTGAGAATCCAAATTGTAATTATTTCCAATAGTGATTGCGTAGATTCTTTGTTTAATCAAAAACGATTTTTGAAATCAACATTATTTTGGCCGGTTAGTTTATTAGGAGATTTATTCGACGAATAACGCTATTTAACGTTGGTGAAACGTTTATTGGGCGAATAAGGCATTTATTCGACGAATATATTTTATTAGACGTCGGTGAAACCGGGCTTTAGCGCGCTTATTGTTTAAGTAAAAATCAATAAGATTGCAATTAAAAAACCTATTTAAGTTACTAGTAAAATAATTATTGATTGCGTTGGCATCTTAAAAGTTATTTGGTAACATTCTAATTTGATTGGTTACAATGCCATTTTTTTTAAACATTGCGCCATTGTTTATAAAAATTAAAATCATTTAATTTTTAGTTGCTTTAAAATTTCTATAAACATTATCACGTGATTTCATCATTGCTTTTATATAGTGTCGGTAGACAAAGAACATCATGTCTATGAAATAGTTCAAAAATAACCAAAATACGTTATTTTATCATTAATGTTGACTATATAAATTACGTTCTCTAAATGCGACGATTCTAAAACTGCTTGAAAAACAATTCTGTGTATTTTATCTATTTTACGGAAGGCTATAATTTATGTCTAGTAGAGATAATTTGTAGTTCACCAGACATGGTTTGCTATGTCATGAATTTTAATGAATGTTAAACATATTAATGTTACCTAAAAAAATTATATTGTTAGATTGCGGCAAAAGATAGCGAATAACATCTTCCAATGTTTCTAAATGTAATTGGTATCAAGTGGTTTATATAGTACACCTACATAAAATGTGTCCTGTCTAAGTTTACATTTTACCCAAATTTGTGTAATGATGAATAAAGCAACTAAGTTTTATTTTCAATATACCGGGTGTTATTTTTTAAACAATTTATATGATTCAAAAACCATTTTAAATGTTTTTTTAGTATTATAAAGGCAAATACACACATGTATGTTTTTAATTTTAGTATAGTTGCTATGGAAACCAACTTTTTTTTTTAATGGCAACTTACATTTATTAGTTTTCTTTTGGAATCTTTATGATATTCTTAAAACAACCACGTAAAATAATAATATACAAAATTTTCTAATAAATTTAAAAAAACGTAATATTCGTTTTTTATTTAAAATGATCGCAATTGAATAGTTGGCATTGAATAATGTTTATTTTTTGGGGTATTTTATGTTGTTATGCATAATATAGTAACATAAAAATTAACGTTTTTAAAATTTAAATTACAACCATTTTAAATAAAAAATAAACATTATGTTTTTTAAATTTATCAAGAGATATCATAAAGATTACAAAAATAAAATAAAAAATGAATGTTGCTATTTAAAAAAATTAAGTTGGTTGTTATAGCAACTATACTTTAAATATAAACATATAAGTGTGTACCCGAGTTGATAATACTTAAAAAAAACATTTAAAACAGTTTTTGATTTATATAAATCGGTTAAAAAATAACGAGTTATTAACACCCTGTATAAACTCACACCGCCACCTCGCCCTGACACCTCTATCTCTACGTACAAATGTGTCCAATCTAATAATATTTAATAGTCACGATCAATATTTGAATTTCTAAAATGGCAGCAAAGTCCTAGATTGATGAGAACAAATAAGTTTTGAAATTGTAAAAATGACAATTAAGAGATCCTACGTTTAAATGACACATAATTATATTATTCATATTTTTAATTTATGTATATTATAATAATATTATTATTTAATTAAATTGAAATACCACAAAAACTTAGACGAACAAAGCAAAAAAAATTTAATCAACTATTTATCTAAACAAAAAATTACAGACATGCATGAATGTAATATAAGTGACATGCATGAGATTATTATTTACTATTTTTTAATCTTCGCAAATTCTTTAAGTTCTTTGTCGTTATAAATTTTATATATAAATTCCTTTCCATTATCATCAGTACGCTTGACAAAAACAGTTCCACGAATAGACCAAGCATTGTTGCCACCAACTTTCACGCGATAATTTTAACAACTTATATCTAGTAGGAGTAAGATCTTCTAAAATTACAATACCTGTTTTTTTAGGTAAATTTATTTTTCAGATCTTTGTTAGATTCTTCTATTACAGCCATAATTCTACAACTTTTTTGTCGTGAATGTTGTTTCAGCGGATCGATGCATTGTTTGTTGCATTGAAATATTCAACCCGGTTAAATATGATATTTGCGCATTAGTTTTATCATTTAGCTCTTGGAATTGGCTTTGTAGATGACCTTTTTTATGATTGTGGATATAAATTTATCTTCTTTATAAATCTCTTGTTTTATAACTTAAAATATGTTTGTAGATAAACTTGCTGCGTAGCTAAGTACATATTATTTTTATCAATTTTATATAATATTAAAATTGTCTACTCACTCACGCATTTATCGCAATAATGTAATAATAATAATTTTTTATTAGTGCTACTGACAAAGTTTACACATCAAGTCACAATGTTACAAATCAATAATTTAAAAAGTTCATAAACAAACATAAAAATAAATAAATAATATTGGGAAAATGACAATTTTATTTATACATTATAGTTCTGAAAAAATTGACCAATGCTATAAAAAGCACGAGCAATTAAAAAAGATTTAATTTTTGCCTTAAAAGATGTCAACGAAACAATTTTTGTATCGCAAGATAACTTATTATAAAATTTTATTTCTTTGTTTTGGAAGATATTATTTTTATTTTTTGTTGTAATCGTAGTTGTCATGATTTAAATAGGCAGCTTTTTACATAAATGAGGAGACCGCAGAACACATGTTTCTGAGGCAAAATAAATTTTGCAGTTTGACTCAAATTTAACGCTCCAAAAATGGGGTTGCTTGTTCATATACGAATTTATGTGTATTACAGACTCCTTACACATATGTATAGTTGTGCCAAAGATAATTGAATTTTATAACATAATCTGTATTTAACGTAAGCCGATTATATACCCGGGAAGTGTTATAAATATTACATCAGCTTAAGATTCTATACAGCTTTTACAGGACAGTATTTGAAATCTTTTAATAACTTTTGTGAAATGCTTGATATGAATTGAGATATGATAAACATTGTAAATATATAAAACATATTTTATTAGAATAAATAAAATAACGGTCAATTTAAAGTGGTTATAATAATATAAATAATGCTTATTTGCATTATATGCATTATTTGCATACTTCAAAAAGTCACAAAATATATCATTTTAAATTATTTTATTTAGTTAAATAATTGTATGCTATTATTTATTTTGTTTAAGGAGCAGCTTGATGAGTGTCATAAAACTACGAGCATAACTCACAAAATTTAACTCCTTTTTAAAATCGGTTTTTTGCAACGTGTAGAGAAAGAAATTTCCAATCTAATGAAATATATAAATATCCAAAACCTTCAATTGTTTAATAAATTTTGAAATTAATTTGTAATTTTTTGTTGAAATATTTGCTTAAACATTAAGTTATACTATAGTTTTATTGCAGTTAAACATGTAACATAATTGAAATTCAATTATTGTAATAAATATATTTATATTATATTTATTATAATACAGATTGATTAGTAATAAATATATTGTAAAAACCATTTCAGTCTACAATAGTTACTTAATAAATAAAGGAACACATAGTACGGGGAACGATTGCTAATGGAAGTAAGTCTCCTCTTGTTATTGTTTTAGGAACATTAAACGCGAATTGCATTATTTTTATTGTGTTAGAACCGATCAGAGGATGGAAAACCAGCTAGATAATGCACAACCACATATGCCAAGAATTACTGTATAACGAAATAATAGATCTGATTCAATGGCTTTCTCGTTTGTCAGATTTAACATCAATAAAATATGTATGATAAGATTGTACCACCGATGTTCTTAAGATGACCTACGACCTTTTAGTTATAATTGCAATCATTAATTTTTTGAAAGTAATATATTTTTATAGATTAATTTTTTTAAATGAATATTATTTATATTAAAATTTTAAACGATGCCCACTCCACGATGCCCTGGAGTAAATTTATTTATAAACTCACAAAATTGTCTTGCAACCGATTTTTCACCCTGTCTGCCGCGGGGAAATCAAATATGAATTCCTGTGCAACGAGCCCGGGCAAGCGTTGCTCAAATGCTTTACCATAAAAATGTAAATACTATCTACCCCTAGCGGCATCACAAAACTAATATATTTTAAGTCTATGAATAAAAATGTTTTAATATGTAAACTATATTACCTTATTAATGCATATTATATGAGTATGTAGTTTAATTATATAGTAAAAATAGACTAATATTAATTTTCTGCTTATATTAATTACTGTCTGGTTTTATAATAAATTTCTATAATGTAAAAATGTAATTAGTTTTATTTGATGTATTATTGATTATTACAAATACTTATTATCACTTTAAATAAATATTTTTTATTGGTTTATGTTCTGATTTTTTTTATGATTATGAATTAATAAAGAGAATTTTTATTGGTTTTTTCCACTTTAATATCTCTTATGATATAAAACTAGTTTTCTTATAAATTGATTTGAATTATAACAAGTTTGTGCTGTCTAAAAGATTCAACAGAAATAGCCCACGGGGTGCAATTCAATTCTATTAAATTTATTAAAAATCTTGAAGAAGTTTCTTCTAACTGCCAATAAACTTGTCTTAAATCAAATAGATATGAACTTAAAATTAAACGTGTTTGATTCAAAGTTTTGATAAAACCGGTTTTGTTCCCTTAATTTCTAATAATAAATTTAAAATATTTAACGTTTAATGGCAAAATATATTATATCGTACTTGCGATAACATATTGATGATGTTTTTTTTATTGTTAAATTCTTCAATAAATTACCATAAAAAACTTTTTGTTTTATATCAAATATTTTATATGAAATGTGCAATTCACTAATATACAGGACGGTCAGAAAATGGAGGACAAGCTTCAACAATCCAAATGAAAAAACCTGGAACAGTCTTTTGTTTAGCTTTACGAGGTCATCAAAATTGAAAACTGAGCAAAATTTTTGAAATATTTTGTTGAATAATAATGTTTACTGTTTACATTTAAGTTAAATTGTTAAAAATTACGTTGATGTAACTAACAAAACTTTTTGCAACTGCATTATTTAAGTTAAAGAAAATACATATGGCAATCTTTTACTAAAATGGTTTGTTTCAATTAAATATTAAATTGTATATTTTTTAGTTTAGTGTGGTTAATGAATCATATTTCATCAATCTTATCTAATTCTTGTGCCGTTCCTAACATTGTGTGATGTATACTTTTAAGAAATACCCTGATATGTATAGTATGCACATAGATATATTGTCTTTACGACATGGCCTTAAATTATTTCAGCGGATTACTTTATTACTAATCACTTTGGGGAAACAATTATGTTTGTATTATATACCATAAATAGCTTATAATACCTCGATGTTCAAGGGTGCAAATATTATATAAATATACAATATTTTCACCCTTAAAATTTACCTCAAGTTCCAGGTATATAATACAATTATAATTCGTTACTAATGAAAAAATCCGTTGAGTTAAATTAAGCCCATGTCGTAAAGACATTATATCTATGGGCATACTATACATGGTATTCGGATTTTGCAATGGGAATGCGAACATGGCAAAAAAAGAATACGAACCACGTTATCCAAATCGGTCACGAACATCTAACAACACATTCTGAATATTGGTTTAACGTGCAGTTTGACACGTTCAGTCAGTAAATATAGTCCATCTCACAAGCTTTGTCGTTAGTTAGGCCACGTGATTACCGTTGTCACAGACTCTAAATGTAAAATTGCACGTTAAAAAAGTATTTTGCATATACAGGATTAGTCAAAATTACCGAAACACATAAATAATTCTCCAACCGTAAAACATTTCCAAAAGAAAAAAAGAAACATTTTTTTTTAGTTTTAACCACATTATTATTTAAATATATATTTATTATACAGGGTGTTTATTTTGATTTAACAATGTGTTTTTTTTAATAGAACACCCTGTATAGTTTTACATTTATTAAATCTAAAAATTCTTATATCTAATTTTACTATTTTTTTTTTAAATTTAGTTTAGTGTTGTGTTATGGTGATTGATTATGATAGTGGTGGTCACTCGAGGAAGTTTTTTTAACGAAAAGACTCTTATCAAAACTTACCTGCATTTGTTTAAAATTGATGATGATTCATCCGTCTGTTGTGGGAAGTTTAAATAATAACTTACTTACGTATTGTTGTGATTAAACTAAAATTGATGTGTTTAAATTACCTGAATTAACATTTTGTGTATAAGAAGGCTTGTGTAATTTAGTGATGCAATCTATAAAGTTTACTTTACACGGAGACATTTTTGTTAACAGATTTGTTAACAAATTTGATGCAAGAATTTTGTTATCGTATAATACAAAAATTCGTGTAACATCTACAAATGTTATAACAAATGTTATGGAAATTAGAACATGTTCTATTCTCGTAACAGAGATGTTGAGCGGGCATGCGCATTGCGCACAAGATCTGCTGTCACTTGTCAGTTGATTGTTGACAGAATTATAACCTGTGGATTAATTTATGAAACAATAAAATTACCGTTTTTTATATGTGAATTATGCCCGTATTCATAAAAGCTGATTAAATTTAATGACTATTAAATGTGACAACATAACCTCACAATTCGATAAAACGTCAAAACTATTTTTATAAATTTAATAGAAATACATGTTATTTATTTTGTGTTATTATTAAATATTCTTTTTCATTCATTTCTGATAGTTATTTATTATGCCAAACTGGGCTAGTGTGATAAAACGAATTGCGCAAAATCACGGAACATTACAAATGTTACTGTGTAATACAGAAATAGTAATCAAACGAAAACAGATTTAACAACAATTCTTACATCAAATTTGTTAACAAAAATGTCTCCGTGTAAAGTAAGTTTTAGGCACTGTACAATTTACACTTAAATAAAGCAACACTTGATCATTTTATTTTGTTGGGTTGTTTAGTTTTACAATGATCTTCGATTTAATTTCGAAATAAGTCAGTATTCAGCGTTAAATTTTAAGAAAAATTAAATCCTTAACTGATTATTTACTTCAACAAGAATGAAATAAGTTTATGCCTCCGACGCACAGTGGAGTCAATTACCATAAAATATGGTGTTAATTCAAAAATTAATTGTATTGTAGCCAACACAAATAATATACTTAAAAATGTACGTCTCTCAGAAACGATAACGCCTTTTGCAAGGGTCAATTGCCAAAGTCGAGAACAATAAGTTTTGGAAACCGCGGTTAGCGTCGTAATTAAAACAATTTGTCGAGAGAATTTTAAAGACTGTGCTTTGTTAAATCGTTCTAAATTTAACTTTTTTGTAAAAAAGTAAAACACTTAAATAAAAACGTTAAGAAGTCATCATTAAACATTGTTCGGCAAAATAATTTTGATTTGTTTAGTTGTGTTTTGAGCTATATCGAGCACTTTTGATTTTGTTAAATTTGCATTTTACATTTTAATATTTTGCGATTTTTTGCAATTTTAGTTGTAATGGTTAACTATATGTTTTTTTTTAGTCAGTGAATTTTGCTTATTATTATTTTTCTTGGTTGGACTACTTCTGTCAATAAGTTCATAGCTCAAACAGAACTTATCGATGTTTTGGTCAAAATTTAATCGAATCGTTCATTTATTAACGACAATGTTTTCTAAAGAGTATAAATAAATGATCAATTTTTCTTGTCATACTGTCGTGGCTAAAGCTTATCAACTTTTAGGATTTGTCAAGCGTAACTCTAAAGAGTTTTGTAACTCTTGTACTCTAATTATCCTTTACAACGCTCTACTACTCTCTTATCTTGAGTACTGTTCAAATGTGTGGTCTCCATACACGCCGTCAGTAAAGGAAAAATCGAACAAATTCAAAAAAAGTTTTTAAAGTGATTCGTGGGATTATTAACTGTCCTGACTCTCAGCTCAGCTCTATAGGTATTCATGTCCCAGCTCGAGTTTTACGCAATGACTATTTATTTCATATATCGTTCAAACGTACTGATTATGCGATACACTCTGCATCTACACGTATTTTGCGGCATGCCAACAAAGCTAAAGTAGATTTTTTTTTAAATTTTTCTAACAACCTGCGGCGTGCACTTCTCACCCATACGTGACTTTTTTAATATTTTGTAACTATTTAAGTTTTATTCGTATTTTTAGTATTAGTTGTTTTATGTTTAATTTATGTTTTTTAAATTGTAAATATATACTTATTTTTAATGGCTTCCGTTGACTAGTAAATAAATAAAAAAATTATCCAGATTAAGAAAGAATGGAAATGGTGTAAAACAGCAAGTGGGGAAAAAAATAATGTTGTAAATATGTAAATAAAGTATAATAAATAGAGTTAATAAAAAAAAAAAAATCAAGTAGCATACGCCTTACAATCGAGTTTTGTTGTGTTGTTTTTTGCTATAGTTTTGGCTTCATGTTTATTATATTAATTTGTAGGCTGCTTTGCCTAATAAGCCGGCCAAAACAACTTTGAAACACCTCACCGGAGAAACGTTATTATTTTGCTCAATGGTGGTAAATGCTAACAGTAGCCAACTACTCACCCGGATACCACCTGCAAATGATCTCGGTGAGCACAGCATAGTTTGTTGTTGTTTGCTCAAACCGAAAATCGCGCTACAAATGATGACGAAGAGTAGAAGAGAAATGCCACTTGACGGATTCTCCAAGCAGAACCTTTATTGCCCCTTAAAATCTAGGATTTTTGTTTCTGTGTGTTTAGCTTAACTTGAGCGCCTAAGCATGTTTATTTTGTTCTCACGTATGTAACTAAGATTCAATATATAGACCAACTAAACCTATTCTTATAATTATTACAATACTACCATATGACTTATTTCTGCAATTTTATGTGTTTATTGTTTTTTTTTTAACTTCCAATGACATATAGGACGTTGAAATAAGAATTGTAAAGTTATAACTAATTTCCCCCTCCATATTTGAGCATTTTGTTCGTTATATAGTCTGGTCCGGTGGCTTTTTTGTTCTTTAGGGTTCTTATTGCTTCTGCTACTTCTTCTTTGCTTACGGTGATTTCTTCCATGTTTTTTTTTTGTTTGTATCTTCTGCAGCATTTTCGTTTGTTTGGCTGCAAAGGTTTTTAAAGTATTGGTGCCATTCATTTAGTGGTATTTTGTTTGTTTGTATTGTGTCTTTTATTTTCATTTTGTTTGAGTTTTGAGTATTGTTCCTAATAACTCTGTATTTGTCTAATTTTTGCGTACGTTCTCTAGTTTTTAGGAGTCTTATTTTGTAAGAATTTAACGTACTCTTTTTTTGCTATTTCTTTTACCAAGGCGTTTTTGTGTTTTTATGGTGTATGTTTACTTTATATATTATATTAATATTATTATTTAAAAAATCACATACAATATTTAAATTTAGTTGGACATGGTTTTATTCGTAATAAATTTTAAATAAAATAAAAAACTACGTGATTGACACATATTCAATTATAATGTATTATTTATACATAATGCTTTTAATGTAATCCATTATAGAAGCGAAGGCAGTGTGTTTAAATAATCCGCCTTCGAGACAAATGATAGATGGTTTTTTTCAATTAAATAACATAATAAACAATTTAATTAATCATTAAGTAAATATTATTATTACAATATAATTTGCATTGGATTTTCTATAATTAAAAAAATATAATATAAATATAAGTAGGTGTTGTATTCAAATATTAAATGATAAAGCGTATTTGCATTAATGCTATGCGCAACTGTATTGATTACAATGTTCAAATTATAACTGAATTTTGTGCTAATTAAATATTGCATAAGTAGTTTAATTTGTGTTTTTGTGAATCAACAACTAATTATTAAAAAAATTAACAAGTTTATTAATAACACTAATATTGTACTTTGTATAGAAAATTAAGAAACATTATATAATCGTAATCTGTACATCTAATGTAATTTTTCTATGTAGCTACAATATTATACTAAAATACATTTTTTATCTATTACTTTTATCTATTTCTGAAAGGGAAATTTACTGATAAAAAAATATTGGACGACTATGCAAAACTAATGTAAAGAGAATATTAATTTACATTTATTAGAACAAGCTACAATGTAATATAAAACATGGGTAATGTTCTTTTGAGCATTATTTCATTATGTACTCTGCTGGGGTCAATATAGCTAAAATTAAGTAGCAATTTCGAGTATATGAGGATTGGAAAGGAGGGAGTGCGTTTTGTTGTCTGTTTATTGAGATGTGGAAAGGTTTATTTATCACTTTCAGTATACATTTTATAGTGTGATTGTTGTTTATATAGGATGTAAAAATAAGTAGGTTCGTATAAAATTTCATTGGCATATACTTTGTATGTTTTAACAATAAAATTGTGTTAAGTGTTTTATAGAATTTTATAACTATTTGAAAATGTTGGGAGTTAATGACAGATTTTGTCAAGATTTAAATGTTTATTATTAACCAATGATCTTTCCGCATTTATTTGAACATGGAAATAATTTTTAATGATAAAATTATTTTATAAATATATATATATATATATATATATATATATATAAATTATTATTTTTAAATTTGTAAAATAATATGCATTCAGCCACATTGGATTTTGATACACTAGTGCTATAAAATGTTTTCTGCACTCATATTAGCTACTGTTTTAAAAGGTTACAAAGTAAGCGCCGCGTTGGAGCGCAATAGGTCAGGAGCGCCGTGGCCCGCGATGATTTGAATTTGCATTAGATAATTGTAAAACATTTTTTTAAATATTTAAAAGTTAAAAAAAAATGATTAAAAACCATAATGTTACTATGACTTATAAAGTATGAGATCACGATTTACTTTGTTACCGTCCTCGAGACCTCAAAACTATCCGCTAAAGGGGAAACACCTTTGATACACCAAATTTGTCTGATAAGTCCAAACTTATATGCACGGAGATTTCTCGGATTTTCTGAATTTTGTTGTACAACTCCCTGGAGATATCTTCCAGGTGTGGAGAATCCTTGGGGCTGTTGTGGTGGCTCGTTGGTTCAGGGATTTCCAGATGCAACCAGGTTCGTCGCCGCATATGTGCAATTCCCGAAGCGCGTGTGGTGCACGTAGTGGAGGTAAACCGCTCCTTTGGCGTGAGAATGGGGTCATTATTAAAAATTACGCTTATCACAATTTTCTGCAAAATTAAGCCAACCAAATGGTCTGCAATAATTTCGGCTGAAAATTTATGTTGTTACTTTCAACTATTACATGTGTCTTCTCTTCTGTCTATATATGGTTAATGTGAAAGTTCATTAATGCTTCTACAGAGAAAATAGCTTCAATGGTAAAAATTATTTACACCAAAAACTGAGGATTTTGTACATTTTTTTCTAACATCCTAAGTCCCTGCACCAGTTGTATATGATAATAATATAAGTTGAATTTTCAATGTCTTAAAAACTGTCGACTAACCAATATTCTGATTTGCAGCAATCGTTCTTGAATTTATTGTATTGTAGGACATTCACCAATTTCATGGAATATTTCTTTTTCAACTTGCGGTGTTAAAACTGTACAAAGGCTCCCGTTCTCAGCAGTAAGTTTATTGAAACTTTAAGTTTTATTAAGCCGGTGATGGAGATAAACTTTGAATGATGTGCAGAGCAAACGCTATTGTTTATTTTTCTGGATTTTATTAATATTCGGATACACGTTTATAGAGATTTTGTTTGTTAATTTAAAATAATACGCCCAATTATACAATCTTATTTTTTTTAACTTTGGCTGAACTTCCCAACCACCACACCGTGCTTGATCTTAATTAATTACCACTAGTTTATCAAACAATCAATGCGGCCATAGTTACTGATCTTTGTCCCGCAATCGGCTCCCACTTCACAGCATTGCAATCCATTCGTGCCGAACCGGTCGATCTTGCCTTCTAGCAATACTCGCTAATGTTCCCGTGTACTTTTCTATAAATTGAACCTGCACACAGTTATTAATACGTTGTGTCTAATTAATAAATATATATCTCTCTAGCATTGGACAAAATGTCATCTCAAAATCCTTATATTTATATCAATACATAGTATAGTAATATTATTATATATATTGTGTAATTAAGTCTCTTTTTCTTGAAAATTGTAAGGTAAAGATTTCCGTCAACAAATATAACTATCTATAACTAGTCCATTACTTATCTACCCTTAACACAACATTTGACGCAAATAACAATGTTTATGGAACATTAATTATTATAAATAATTTACCAGCATTAAACTTGGATCTTGTTATAATATTCAATACTCAAAGCTGATATATTTAGAAGGATAATTAAATATAAGTACACAGATTCACTAATATTTAATTAATTGTAACAAATATTTTTAAATTAACATTTTATATATTTTTTTAATTGATTCAAAATATTTAATGAAATAATATAACAATTTACTATATTTTTGATCACAAAATAATTCTTACGAATACATAACTAGCTCTGGCTTTACTAAAGCTTTCTACAGATGAAATAAGTTATATGAGTTAAAGAATAAACAACAACATTATATATATAAATATCTAACCTACAAAGTTAGTTATATAAATTCTATCCGCCAACTTAGCAACAAGTTAGTTAGTTTAGATTTTTAGCATATCAGCCTAAAAAGACTATTAATGCTGATTCTTTTCTCTAACTATAAATAGTGTAAAATAATATGCTGTAAAATAGCATATTAAAAAATAAAATAAATAAATAAATAAATAGCAAAGATAAAATAAACCTTCACAAACTATTAAAAACAATAACAAAAAATGACTAGATAACTCCAGCAGTGTCTAGGAGGTAAAAGGTCCTAAACACTGCTGGATTTTACTATACACAAACATTTATCACAATAAATATATAATCATATCCATATTTCCAGTATGCTCCGTCGAACAAATTCAAGCAAACAATCGACAACAGCAATTTGATCGCCCAAGGCAATCGACAAACTAGGAGATAATTCAGACGCAACTCTTTTTTTCGAAAACTGCCTACAATCCAATAGGATATGCCGAGCAGTTAATAGGACGTTATAAATATTACAAACTGGGGCACCTCAGATGCCAACAAATGCCTGTAAGTCCATCGACAGTGACCGATGCAAAGCCGCGTGAGGATAACCACTTCTCTACGCTTCGGCCTGCATAAAGAACTCCACACTGTTTTTTCTGAAGCAAGTAATGATCAGGATATTGGTCATCTATGGCGTTTAATGCACTCAACGAGACTGTACATATAACATAATTTGTACTTGCGCTTAGTTGGATGTAGAGAAGAGCCTGGTAGATAGCATGAAGTAGACTGCAGTTGATCTACCAGAAATGCACAACCCACACCCTCTCAACTTTTTGAGCCATCGGTAAAAATTGAAGTGCCATTTACGTGCCTTGATTGAATTTTTGCAAATTTAGTTCAATATTCAACTAGTAAAGTTGATACTTTGCTCATTCTCCATAATGAAGTATTTAACCTCGGACGTTGAAAGGTCCAACAAGGATCGCGACTGTAAAATAGTTGGTATACATCAGGATGTTGGAAATCCAGTTCCCAAAGTATACTGCAATTTCCTACAGCAACCGGTTTTTGTGATCGTATCCTGATGTTGTATAAATCGTCGAGACCATTATTATGCACGACAGAAAACATCGGATGCGTTTAGCTTTTAGTTTTGCGGCGTACCCAACAGTCAAGATCTTACGCCGAATAGGGCTAGTGCGGAATGCGCCCTCTGCTAAACAAATTCCTGTATGATGAACAGGATCAACAATACGTAATGTGGATGGAGCTGCGATAGTATAGATTATGGAACTATAATCTAGTTTTGAACACATCAAAGCGCGATGCAAAAGTAGCTTTGTTTTACGATCCGTTTCCCACTTAGCAACAACGCCGGTAGGTACATCTTTATGGCCTACGCCGACAGATGCATTTGACTAAAAATTAAACTCAAATTTAACCTTTAACGTATGATTATTTAACAAATTATTTGAAACAAAATAAATGCTGTCTAAATAGGTAAATGTTAAGCATACAAACTATTTTAGTTAGACGATCTATTTTATCAGTGAGTCTTGTCAGTTTGTTGGATAATAGTGAGGATGTATAAATAGAAATTTAAAGTAGAGGCGTTGAATGATGCAAGTCGTACTTGTGCATTAAAATATAAATATCTTATTTATATACTAATCTTAACACAGACATTAAGCAGACAGAAACTAGTAGTTTGGACAAAATATGTAAAAGACACATTTGCTAATGAACACCCAATCTACCATAAGATGATCAAAGGTACATTGGCCTAGAAATACTTTATAGTAAAATTATAGAACTCATCAAACCAACAAAGAGTGGAAAGGCTACTCGTTCAGATGAAATCCCCATAGAACTCTTGAAACTGGCTGACGATTCGATTAAAGTAGTAGAAGACCTATTAAATACAATATACAAAACAGGTAAAATACCGCAAGAATGGCTAATCTAATTCTTTATAACCTTGGCTAAAGCGAAAAATGCAACCAAATGTTCTGAATACAGAACAATATCAATGATAAGTCACGTTTTAAACATACTTCTAAGAATAATACAAAACAAAATAGCAAGAAAGCTAGACGTTGACATCAACAATACACTATTCGGTTTTTAAAACGTAGTAGGTACAAGAGTATAATGTGTGTATAAGAACTACGACGTGTATGCATATTTTATTGAAAGCATTTATAAAAGTTTGACACGATAAACATATATTTTAAAATCAAAACACATTGATGAATTTGTATTGGAGCAAAACAACAAGAGTTAAAATCAAAGGATAAGTTGAAAAAAAATAAAAAATTTGAGAGTAGTGGGACAGGGATGCGTTTTATCATTACTATTATACAGCAAAGCAATTATTCATCAAATCCTTGAAGAAAGTATAGAGGAAAGTATATGATGATAAATGGAAAGTTCGTAAACAACGACAGTACGTTAAAAAGAAGAATAATACTATGATTTCTGAACTTAAGGAACAATTATTCTTAAACACATATTACAGTGATTTCTTGTAACCAAATATTAGGTGATGTGGTATTAGTAATTGATGACCGTACCTTGTATAATGTTGATAGGATTGGTGAAAAGATTAAATCAAGATTCAACAATATTTAACAATGGTCACAGAGATTAAAGTTTATTCAGTGCAAAAAGAATTGCTTATTACATGAAGGAATTTTCATATTGAAAAAAAAACATACAAACTTTTAAAAACTAAAAAAGATTTAGAAAAGCACTTGCGTGGAATAAGATTGTAAAGTGGAAAAATATTGAACCAATGAAATCTCTTGTGCCATATGCAAAAGTTATGGAATACTGTAATCATATAGCAAATGCAGTTATAAGATTTACTTGAAGTGTGGAATAAAATAAAAAATGAAGTAGTATACAATTGTTGCAGCAGAACTTAAGCAATCAAAAACCAACCAAAAATCGCTAAAACTTAGGTCTGTTTTGGTGAAAGATTTGGCACACCTTCCTTAGCCGTTTTAGCAATTAGGATTTTTTTTTCTTCTACAGAATCAAAATCTGTCTTATATATTAGTGTTTGTTTCTCTCTTAAGAAACAATTTTTTACCATTTTATTAAGGCAACGGCAATATTTGAGAATTGCAAACTATAAAAGCCTATTTCTATTCTAATAACTTTGCCTTTTTGTTTGAGACACCGTTTGACCTGATGATATAAGGAATCAGCCCTCATATACTTGTGGCCTAGTTTAAAATATTTGACTTTAAGTGATTCAAGAATTTTTGTTGTCAAAATCACTTCCTTTTCATTCTTTAAATCATAATATAATCATTGTTTTTTAGTTATATTAACTTCTTAAATTATTAGATTAGTAAGATTACCTGTAACAGTGAGATAGCTCAGTAATAGAGCGTTAGCGTAAAGTAAAATAATGTAAAGTAAAGTAAAGTTTATTTTCTTAGCATATACCTGATACATACGTTTAGAGCATACATACATATAAAAACTTGTCATAAAACAGATATATCTAAAACATGTTAAAAATTACTAAGTATATACTATTAGTACCGAATTAAAAAAAAAAACATGCAAACACAACATTACTAACAAATTTAAAATTCGTGTATACTGTTAAAGTTCTTTATCATTTAGCTAATATTTTTTTAAATTGATATAAGTTAGTTATACTTTTTTATAGTTTCTGGAAAATAATTAAATAATTTCATAGCACAATATCGAGGCAAGCTGACAGTCAGTCCAGGGTTCGATCCCCGAAATATGATTGAAATAATAATTTGCTCTTTATCCACCGGAGTGAAACGGTCACATAATAAGCCGTTGGTCCCATCAACTATCTTCAAACAAGACTTCTGTGGCGATGGAAAATACCTGTAATAATGCACAATAATAACTTTTTGAAGATCTGCAGATGTAATTACTTGTTTATCTGTAGTGGTGAAAGAATCTTCTTGGTAGTGTTTTCTAGTTGAAGTCTATTTTTTCTTATAGTCAGCAATTTTTTTGCATTTATTGCAGCTTCCGTCTGAGAGATCCTTCTTATAAGAAAACAACTTTGAATGTAAATCAAACTACTCACAAAACTCAACATTCCACGTACCCCAGTTTTACAAACAACATTTTCAAGCTTCTGTACATAAATAATATGAAAATTGAATGTTTGAATACGTTAATTAAGTGATTGTACATCATTGAAATATTAATATCGGAAGGAAGATGACGCCTATCTGGCACAAATTTCATCTTGCTTGCTTTCCAATTTGTTCTATTTAGTGTACTCTTACTTTTCATTTTGACTTTTATATCCCAAAGTTCCAAGAAAAAATACTTTGCATACGTTTTGCTTACTGCCTCTTGCGTCTTTTAAAAAACAAAAGCATGTGATGGCACAATGGCTTTTCTATTTTGTTTACGTTTAGCTTCCAAAACTCTGTATTTATCTCTTCTCGTCTCTGCCTATTAATACTCTTAAAACACTGTCTTCTGCAACACGTTGTGGCTAAATAAGCGTGACCACACACCGAAAAAGAATCTGATTTTGGTGTTTGATCATGTAAACTCCATCCATAACGTCTTGGAGTTGTTTTTTTTACCACTGTGCGTTTTTGGTGTTTGAGCGTAACATATACATGTGTTCAATTAAGTCAAACCTAGTAGTTTCAAATTTATTTAGGCAATTATTTAATAAATTAAATTTACGTATTCCCACACACAATTGCAAACGACTCTTTCAAAAACATTTGATATTTTGTTTATAATTGATATCTGCCTGTAATTTTATATTATATCTACACAACCTTTTTTATACAGCTGTTTTTAATGCACTAGAAAACACTTTCTCAGTAAAAAATAAGTTAATTATATTTGTCAACAGTGTTAAAGCCGCTACAGACGGTTCGCAAACGTGCCCAAACGTTCATGATTCGTGAAGGTTTGTCAATCGCCTATCCGTGTACCATACCCACGATGCGCGTACGTTCGTCAATATAGGCGAACTTGTCTACCAACGCAACTGATAGCGTTGTACGATGAGTGATAAAATGGAATTTATAGCTCCAAGCACTATGATACTTACTTTCTTTGCATACTTGCTTATGAGTAGTAATTTGAATTTGAAGCAATAAGATGTAATATTAAATAATGTAGAAAAATTTAGCATGGTTATCCAAATGTTGAAATACACAATAATTAAAAATAAACATAATTTATACTAACCTATATTATAATAAAATATGTTGGTAAAAAGTTTAAAATGGTTTATGTTTGATGAAATAACATTGGTACCAACTGAATTGTATTCTTCATGTACTTAAAATTTGATTTTATACTAAGACATATAACGTATCGTCTATTATTTAATAAGGTTTTATTCAAGAAATTAGAACCGGTTCTAATTTCTGAGGTAAAAGCTTGCTTAATATTTGAAAAATTGGCGACTAATTAATGACATTAGTATTGACGGTTTTAATAAATGTAATATTATTTAGTATTAAGATTACCACAGCCGTAAATAAATAAGAAAATATCAAAATTAATAAATTTATGATAGGTTAAGCAATTTGTGTATTGCGAGTGGTGTGAATTTGTTTGTGGTTATTGTGTGGTGTGGTTATTGGTAGAGAAGTTTTTTAGTGTAGTGTGGTTATTGTTTTTTAAAAATGTGTCTATATGTTGATATGGGTTATTAATTTGTTTATTTAGACATCTGTAGTTTTTATTGTTTTTTAATAAATATACAACAACACCTGTGAAAGCAAAGTAAGTTTTATAACTAAATTAAATTATGTAACCATATGTTAACATTATATGTAGTATTTTAGAAAACTGATGATGGCCTAACAGCCAAAATCGGTTATAATAATTAAAATTAAATCAGATCACTAAAGTATTAAAAATTTATTCAAATTACTTACTAACCTTTCTGCAATTTTATTTATGTTTACGAGTGCTGGTTTCGCTTTCTTCCTATTTTTAATTATTTGAAAAGTTTGAATTGATGTCTGCACTGTGGAAATTAAACTTTTCGCAGTCACATTTTATTTTAAATTAATTTAAATTAACCACAATTCTTTAATAAATTTAATAAAAGCGCGAACCATATTTTGAGAATCAATAACTATACGACTAATTATACACATAGCATCAAATTATAACTAGCGCAAAATTACACCAATAAGCTAATTATAATCCGTTATTGTTAGTAGCCGCCGCAATTAAAATTAATTTTCAGTTAGAAATAATTTCCGAGATCCTGCCTGCTTGGAGCAATTAAATAATTCAACTGTGCTGCCTAATATTCTCACTGAAAGCTAACAAAACGCATTGGATACTTTTCATAGCAATTGACATTGAGATTGGCATTTGAAACTTCAATTATCGACCTACGCTGAGATCGGAAGTGTTAAATACAATGTAATTATGCTTCCTGTTTCTAGCCTAATAAGGTCTGCCTGTTTTACAAGTCAAAGCGTCAATTTACAAGCGCACTTTGAAATGAATAATTTAGAAAGGATGAAATATTGAATTGATAAAAGAACTCTACTAATAAGTATACCATGTTTCAGCTTTCTGATTGCATAGTAAGCATATGTGATTACAATATTTCAAACAAATAAGGTGGAATTATAGGGATAAACATTATGCCTATATTGTCTCAATATTTTGTAATATTTATATATTAATTGCTAAGGATAATGGCAATTATAATAAATGGTCTGTAATCGCCGACCTATTGCAATTAATCTAACCGTTCTAATTCCAGTAGATGAACTTTTTAGTATAATATATCCCAAGGTTTCTAAGTAATATCAAATGAATAAAATGAATAAAGCTAAATCATTTTATACCAGCAAGTATTAAGCATTTCTTTATACACATAATTGTAAGTAATTTTTTTAAAGGCATTATTTTCTGTAAGTTTAAGTCATTGTTAAACACATTTAATTTAATTATTATTATAATTCTCAAATATTCAAACCTCTTACTCAAACCTCGCTTGTTTATTTCGCTCGGATTTTACTTTATACGTCGAAGAGACTTTGTTTTATATCAAAAGATTTACCCTAATGCTATAAGGAATCTGTGGCATACGAATTTCTTGGTGCTCTCAACGAGCTACATTTACTTTGCATTTGGGTTACATTTCTTGTGACTCACGCATCACTCTTTTCTTTTCGAACGAAGAATTTATAATATAATATTTATTATTGTGGGTAATTTATAAAATAATTGAAATTAATTATATAGATAATTAAAATACAAGTGGCTTTGGGTTTCAAAGATTTATTTGAAAAACTGTTTCACCACACAGTGGCATCATCAGGCAGATGATTAATGTCGCAATTTTTCAAATAAATCTTTGAAACCCAATACCACCTGTTTTAATTATTAATATAATATGGAGTTTTAACATGTATCCGCTCATCAATTCGATATCTAAAATTAACATAATATAAATACATTTTTTTCTTAATTTCACGATTAAAACAAGATGATGATTGTAAATGGTAGAATTGATGTAATTACTAAAATTATTATACACATATTACACAAGGTAATTTATTTCATGAAAATGTTTTAAGTAGCCATTAATTGAATCAAAACATGAACATGTTTATACTAACATGCCTTTAAATGTTTTGTTAACGTGATACTTATTGGAAAACATCATACAAGTGAAGATGTGAAGAAATGACGATGATACTTTTAATGTATGGTAAATTAAATATAAACAACATGTTTATGGCTTGCAAAAATATTGATGAATGAATATTAAAATCAACAAATGCGAACATGCGAGTATTTTTTCACAACAAGGCTTATATTATTAGGAATACTGGCTTGTTTGGAATAGTGCTCAACGATAGGTCTGAGCAATAGTTGCATTTGTGGTATATTGGCTAAATTGAGCCAACATACGATCGGGTTAGTAACCTGGTCTACTCTATTAGTTGTGTACTGCGAAACATAGATGGACATGAAGTATTGGTACTTGAAATATCAAAGGAGTATATACATATATTAAAGATTGAAAAGTTTAGTTAGAGATACTAGAGCGGTACGTGGAGCTGCATGTGAGTCAGTTTGTCATATCAAAAATGTACCTTCGACGTAAATTTATTAGGAAAGAGCAAGAGAAAACTAACAATTCAGAGTGAAAGTGGACAATTTTTAAAATGCCAGAGTTCGAGTAAAACATAAAAAAACTCTTGAAAAAAACTTTCACAAAAAAAGAATTAAATAAGAAAATTATGAATGGATTGATTAGAATAGGTATGAATAGATTAAATATGACAAAGTTGATTGTGCAAAAGATGTGTGTGGAGTGACGGTGCTTAGAATGAACAGATAAAACTAGCAGTGAATGAAAAGAACGAAGCTTATAAAAAATGGATTTTTAGAAAAAAATAAGGTAAAAAAAATATGTTGAAAAAATCATATAAACAGAGGGGTAATAAACGAATGTGGTTTGAAAATATGTATTTGAATTCAAGTTTGTTAAATATTTGCGTTATGAATATGTGCTAAAAAGAAAAAGAAAATTTGAAAAAAAAATAAAAGAGCATGTATAACCAAATGAATCGATATTGTGAAAGCAAGTGTGTATGGATAGAAATCGTGAAGACAAATAATGCAAAGTAAATTTTTTTTTTTTTTTTTACATTTATTAAAATTATTTATACATACATATATATATTTACAAAATTGTTAAAAAATAGTTTTCATATAAATATAACATTCCTGCAGTACCGCCATCCATCCGTAAGGAATCCTGGGGCCTGGTATTGGAAATGAATTAAAGTTAAAAACCAAAGTAGGTTATTGTACAAAATTACTGCTTACTCCGAAAAGAAACGGCGTGACTAGGTATGCCTGGGCATTATATGGGCGTATTCTAATTTATGAAAGCTTGGAGATACTTTATAAAACTTGAATACTTGATTATAGTCAAAAAAACTTGGAGACTTTTCATGAAAACTTGGATATTTTATATAAATGTTATAATTATGAACAAAATAAAATATGAAACTATTTATATTAATTAACTATACAAAATATTGTATACACAACACATTACTAGATACTGCCCATTGGTGACTGCAATTCTTTAGTTATAATCATTGCAACGCACTTTGTGTTAAAATAACTTACATATTTAATTTGTTTATTGTTTGCTAATAATATCTTATAAACGGAATAATTAAAGTAATGTATAATTACCTGGGCATTATGTGGGCGTATAACAAGCTAAATAAAAGTTTGGATAGTTTTTTTTTAATTCTACTTTAGTGTTGATTGACCCACAGTAAATGTTTCAGTTATTGCAAGAGAAATACAAATATCAAAAATACTTTTATTGTCATGATAGATTCCTAAGCTGATCAGTCCGTCCCGAACAAAAATTGTTTAGACGACAATTTTAAGAAGTCAAATTGTCTACTTTATCCCATAATATAAAGAGTAAGATAAAGATTTTTTTATAGAATTGGAACTGAGGATGAGACCCTTTTTTGTTTTTTAAGACATAGTGAAGTATGGCCTCAACTAGTGGCCTTTGAGTATGACTATCGCATGGCAATACCTTTCGGTTTTCTTCTCTGCGTTAGTCCGGCTTTGAAATTGTCCTTGTCATTGTCAGTAATATGGATTTCGTCACTCAGGCATATTAATAACTGTAGATTTATAGATTTTGTTTTTAAATACCTTTTCTAACTCTTTCCTATCTTCCTCACACGCTTCGCACTCTACTAGCATATGTTCTGCGTCATCATGCGTGTCTTCTTGACAGAATACGCATCTTCCTTCTTTTTTCATTTTATTTGTTTTTTTGTAAATACTTTTAAAAAGCTCCCTGTCCGGTGAGTAAGTGTGATGTATAGTAACACGTCGCCGGTTTGTTTTTGTTGGAATTTTATAGGGACAGCTATGTGTAGTTTAAAGTAATTATTCAATATATTAACTGTTGTTAATAAACTTTACTTGAATGACAGATTGTACACCTTATATCTACACTCTTATATATTTTTATAATAACTAACAAACGTCAACAATATATGGATAGAAATCTACCTTACAACTAATATATATTCCAAACACTCACTTGATGAATAAATTGTTTACATGTGTTCATTATTCAGTATTTTCCCATATGTATGGTACAATATTGTTGTTTTTCTGCTGCTACAAGTTTTGTCAAGCTATCTGCTATCATATTGTCCGTTGGGATATGTTGAACTATTATAGATCTAGTCTTCTATAGTCTCGAATATAATGATGACGTATGTCTATATGTTTTGTCCTCGCTCAGTATTCAGCAGACTCTGCAAGTTTTATTGCACTGTGGTTATCGCATCCAAACTTTATATTTAATTTGCTCATTGAAGAATTCAGTTCTTCGTTAAGTTGTTTCAGCCACATGCTTTTTGTGTGGTGAACGCTAACGCCATATAAAGCTACAGTTGGTTGTCATTTAGAATCCCATGATATGGCTCCATTTGAGAACTTGAACACATATCCGGTACATCGTCTTTTGTCTATATCAGATGCCCAGTCAGCATCACAGTAGCCAATTAGATTCTTAGATTTTGAGTAATGCAACTTGTACTCAATTGTGCCCTTCAAGTAACGGAAAATACGTTTAACTGCTGTCCAATGAGATTCATCATGGTTGTTGTTAAATCTGCTTACATTATTTACAGCAAAGGTTATATCCGGCCGTGTACCTTGGGCTAAATATATTATGTTGCCTATTGCCTTCTAATGACTATCTCTTTTTTAACTGCCAATTTCCATTTGCTTGAATCTTGGCGTGAAAATGCTTCTTTAATAGTTGTGGGGTTCTCTTTTGATTGGTTGGCCTCTGTTCTATATACAAAATACTTCAACCTATTTAGCTTATGTGCTCGTGAAGATTTTCTTACTTCTTCTGGTTTTTCTTCTTCTTCTTCTTTTGCTTCTTTCAAAGATGTAAATGTGTTGTCACTTGTATCTTCGTCATCATTTTATCATCTGAATCTATATTTTCCATCAAGCTTTCTGCTGCAACGTATCTTTAGTTTTAACTCGGGTTCCATGAATATTACATCTACTGGTTTCACTTTTTCTTTGTGGTTGGATCAATATATCGATAACCTTTGGTTTCCTTATTGCAACCCATGAACAGCATCTTTTTCGATTTTTTGTCTAACTTTGATCTCTTTTGATGTAGAATATGAACCATCGCTAGGGATCCAAAAAAATTTATATGTCCTATTTTTTTTTTTTCTGTCCATATGCTTTCTGGGATTTTATCAATGTTTTTACTGCTTGTTGATCTGTTCATTATATATACTGCGGCTTCCTCTATAATTGTTCGGTTTGCACGTTCTGAGATGCCGTTTTGTTTTGAAGTATATACGTTTGACGTTTGGTGAATTATACCATATCTCTTGCAAAACCCATCAACTTCCTTATTGCAATTTTTTTTTCTATTGTCACTTTAGATAATTTTTATTCGTTTGATTTTCTACCATTTTTTTAAATTATTTAAATTTTTTAAGAATTTATTTTTTTGACTTAAGGAGGTATATGAATGTTTTATGTGAGAAATCGCCAAACAACGTTAGAAAATATTCAGTACCTCCTATCGACGTAGTCTCTATTGGACCACATAAATCAGAATGGTTTATTTGGAGTAAATCATTTGTCTTTGACTTTAAAATCTAGAACGGTGCTCGAGCTTGTTTGCCTTCTAAGCATACTATGCAATTAGTCTTCTTGATTTCTCCCTGGATATCCATACCTTCGACAACTCCTGTACCCATCCTTTGAATGATATGTCCCAATCGACGATGCCACCTGACCTACATTTTGTGTGTATCAATATATCATTGTCTTTATTGTAGATGCTACAAGCATCCTTGTTAAATATTAGAGTATTGTCCATTTCTATGATTTTTGCAATATTTTTTGTTAATGCTTTATGATTCTTTTTTCTACATTTATAGCACGTTAACACTTTTTTATTTTCTGAACTATTATTATTTTTGTTGAACTTTCTATTCCATTGAATCGCATTTGTGGATTTATGATTGTATTCAGTTTCTATTAGTGTTGCTACTTTCCATTCTCATGATTAAGGGTTTAAATTCATCCGTTAATCTTGCTAATAGAATGGCACCTATCCATTCTTCAGTAAAACTAAATCCAACACCTTTTAGTTTGTTTGCTTTTCCTATTATATTGTTTATTATTGTAATTGTTAGCGCAGGAGACCAATTTGTGTGCTTAAGCTCTTGTCGTCAAATATATCTTCGAGTGCTTTCCATATTTCGGCTGCACTGTCTATTGTTAGAATATGTACAAATAATTAGTCATTTATCGATAGATTTATACGTACCTTTGCTTTCTTTAGCTTACTTTGTTCCTGGACCACACGAGGGGTGTTTATGCACAGTGCTTTCATCGCAAATTTTCAAGTATGATAAGTTTTGCTTCCTTTAAGTTTTTCAACCATATTTTTGTTAGTAGCCATTTTTAATATCTGATTTTGTTTTTTCTTTAAACTTTTAGCTTCCTTATGCATTCGCTATCTTAGGCACATAAGCTGTTGGTATTTTATAGGGACACCTGTGTGTAGTTTAAAGTAATAATTCATTATAATTACTATTGTTAATAAACTTTACTTGAATGACACCTTACACTCTTATATTTTTATATTAACTTACAAACGTCAACAATATATGTATAGAAATCTACCTTACAACTAATACATATTCCAACAGTTTACTACCCATTCTTTTATTTCTGGTATTAGTTCATTTGTCCATTCTTTTTTTTTCCTTCTTTCCACTTTCTACGCCATCTTTCCATCGTTTGATCTCTTTCCCGTTTCTTTGCTTCTTGTTTACTTATTAGTTCCTTTATTTACTATTTTTTTATGTCTAATATTTTTTACCGCGATTACCTCAATGCCTCCTGCAATACGATCCTGTAGGCCCTGAACGAGCTTTCTCTCGTGGCTCCCCTTCTCTCCTTTTTCCCCTATTAGTCCTCTTTGTCGGTTTCTGCGGATACAGATCTAACCCTAATTATTCCTTTAATACTTATATGCCTATATAAGGCTGAGACCTGAGATCCTTCCAGAAAACAAGAGTCCATTCACTAGGTTCAAATGGGCTATCTACCATCCAAAAAGGCAAACACGCAATTTTCTGCGTGAAAAATGATGGTTACAGTTTTCTGGACGTTGAGGATTATATTCCAAAAGAGACACAATTAAGAACATGAAAGCAGCTTTACACAAAAAAACTACCTCACAACTATGCTCAGAAAACTCTGCATGACAACTGCAGGGTGTATGAAGCACGGTATATTTACATTTAGGTATATAAATAAAAGCAGTAAATATTTAATAATTATTATTTAATGTTTTGATGACAAATATAATAATATTATAACATGCATTAAATAGGTAATAAACTATTAATTTCTTATTTGTTTGAGTTGGGCATCAGTAATTTGTCTTTACCTTATTCAGTATTGTGTTGGAAACTAGAAATAATTATGAATTAATACAACATTATTTTTAAGAATATATTTTGCAATATAATATAAAATTAATTTTATATAAAACAACATTGAGTATTTAAAGGATTAAATTTGAAATTTAATTTAATTTAGCATTTTATAGTTATTTAAGTAGCGCTTTTAAAGTACTTTAAGAAGTATTATAACAATTTACATAGTAAGTGTCATTGCTCTAAAGTACAAATAAATAATATAACAAACAAAATGCATTACAATGTTGTACGAGTAATAGTAGTAATCTCCTTTTTGTTCTTCATCTAATCAGCTGGTTTAATGTGCAGGTTGCTTCTTACTCGATGAAGATTATTATTAAAATTATATTTTTCATAAAAATATAGGAGTAAATCATATTATATATGAAAAAGGTTGGTCTCCGATGATTTGGATTGATTTGTAACTGAATAAGTTTGATAAGATTGATAATCCTTAACCCAAAATATGTGTTTGGTTAAAATAAAATAAAATAAAACTACCGGTTCTATCTCATCATTTTTTTAAATTTATTTGCTTGCTTTAACATTGTCATATTAACATTGAGAAATTGAGGAAAAGAATTTAAAAATCTAATTTATATACTGAAGATATTAGCAGCACATCTGATCAGATTTTTCCATTCAATAAAACAGCTATCCTTATTGAGGTGGAATATCTCAAATCTGCATCATGGAGATGTTATAGTTGTAGTTGTGAAAAAAAATTATATCAAAAAACGTTCTTAAAAAAAATCATAAAAAACTGAAAAATCGTTTTTAAAGTAACATATTTTACAAATTTAATCAATATTAGAAAAATAAATGAAAAATTAACTCTATGTACAAATTTCAAAAGAATTAAAAGGTCTAGTATAGTAAACCTTTGATTTAAATAATTAAAATTTGGTTCTATTAGATAATTAACTTTCTATACAACCACTAGAAAATGTAATTCAAAAAATTACCAAGTAAATGATAGTATAACAACCAATAAATCTTACTGAAAATAAAAAAATACGTAAAAACTTTTAAAACTACAAGGGAATCATTTCTGTGGTTATTGTATGTTGCACATTTTCATAGATCATAATCATTAACTCAATAATATTTCTTGTAGAAAACTTATGTATATAATCAAAGATTTTTTAAAAATTATAGTGAGAATTAATGGTTTTAATAGTCTTTTTAGGCTGATATGCCGTAAATCTAAACTAACTTACTATACTTCATACTTTTTAAAGTCCATATCGTCAAATATAGCAGAGCGCAAAATTTCTAGGTTAAAATCTGTAGCATAATATATAAACAAATAACTCAAAAAAATATCTGAAGTCACACCAACATGGTCAATTTTAACTAAAAAAAACTCAACTCAACTCTAAATCTTTTTCAATTTGTCTTCTAGGTGTTACAATCTCACATAATCTTCTCTAAAACGACCATATTGTCGACATAGCTTCAAAACTAGGATTTCTTAATAGATGTAAAAAGTTTATTTACTTCTGTTCAACTTTTGAATATATATATATATATATATATATATAAAATATAAAACTTATATTTGTCCTTGTATTGAATATTGTTCCCAAGTATGGGAAAGAGCATTAATATTAACCACACTATCTCTTCTAAACTCTATTGAGAAACGAGCTATTCGGATCATTGTCGATCCAAAATTGACTAATAACTTCACTCGTTGAAACTCAAATGTATTTTAATGTTGTGGCATATTATGTAATTCTTAAATATCAAATTTTGAAATAATAAAAAATATTTTTTTTACAATAAATAGAACTGCAATACACCACAAAAAACCATAATCGGCGAGGCATAGTTTTATGTTGGTAGAGCCCATGTAACTTATGATATAGTTACCGATCATCTAAAAGTCATTCTCCAATCGGAGATATTATAGAAACCTTGAAAGTGTATGATGATAATTGCATAACAAACATAAATTCACAATAAATATAGCAAAGATCATAGAAAGTTGTGAAGTCTTGTTTATTTGTGAAATAAACGAAACAAAAATACGAATCTCAGTAAACATATTAAAAACAATTATTTAACGAAAGTAAACTGTCAAGATAATAGCTTCAAATAAAAAGTTGCAAGATGTTAGAAACTTTTTTCTCAAGAATAAACAAATCTCAAATAGCTTCAACTAAACGCAAAAATTTTAACGATAACCACGAATACTTAGAAGATTTTGACGAAGAGAATGTTTTCTTCAATAAATTGATCTTACTTGGACATGATCCAATTTGGTATACATATATATTAATAACGGGTTTATTAAATATGATCTATTCAATACTGGTTTCAACGATAACTTTATATGATATGAATTATAAATCAGAAACACCAGGTAATATAAATAAATTAAAACTAATAAATAAATAATATATTGATTTTACAGATACATTTTATATAATAGATATTTGCTGGGGCCTTGATATATTCTTACGCTGGCTTTCTAAATACAAGAAAATAATACGCTCTTCTTCACTGGAAACACCAAAAAATCGTACTTATGTATTTGCACTTGAACTAGTTGGAGTGCTCCCAATAGAACTAATTGCTTATCAGTATAACTCCGTACATAACTTCTTAATGCTTAATAGACTATTGAAGATCATTCATGTGGTAAATATGTTTATCTTCATAAATTCTAAAATTAACAGCAGTATTACCGCAAAAGTATTACAATTGGTTTATTTGTTGATATTTATTATATCTGTTGGTACGTTGATATTGGTTTCTATAAAATGTTACAATAAGACGAGTGTCTGCAGTTCTGAAAACATTTTAGAAAACATTATTAGGATGACTAGGATTTCTGCAGGATTAATTACAACGCAAGGTTTTGGGATGCTATCTCATGAGCATAATGCTTCCAAATTTGTCTTGGTCTGTATGTCATACTTTACATTCATGGCAGTCGTCACAATATATACCGCATCAATAACGTTTGGTTTGTCGGTATATGCAGCCCACGAAGGTAGCTTTAGGTACAGGTTCAATGCAGTATTGTCGTACATGACCGAGCAAGGTTTGTCAAACGAATTTATGGACTACGTACATAAATATTATGATAAAATGTGGAGCTTATGTGGTGGATATGAAGGTTATATGGCGGAAACTTATCAAATATATGCAGCAGATGCTTTTAAAAGTGTTTTGCCTAAAGCTATGGTAATTGAAATACAAACTGATGTGTTTTGGGGAGCATTTTCACATTCAACATTATTCAAAGATTTAGATGTACCTTTTTTGAAAGAACTAGCAGTTGTTATGAAACAATATGTTTATATATCAGGCCAATACGTGTTCCATCAAAACGAGTTGAAAGATAAAATGATATATGTTTTTAGTGGAGTGATTCAATTGATTTCTGACGAAGATGGTGAAACTCCTTTAGTTAGTTTGGCTGATGGAACATGTCTGGCAGAAACAGTTTTATTAGCACCTTACAAGTCAAAATTCAAGGTGCAATGCTACAATACGTGCCTGCTACAGGTGTTAGAACGTCGTCAATTTTTACTAGTAGCAAAAAATATCCAAAAATATATAGAAAATTAATAAAGGTGGTAAAATTACGATATGCCGATTCAAAATATATGCATAGTACTAAAAGTATTGTTAATGACAAAAATTCTGATTTGATTGGTGGCTCATTAAGTACTATGTGGATTAATTATACATTGCATAAATTAATGGGCGCACAAAATATAGAAAGTGCTCGGAATCATGCGGTGCAAAATATATATTTACAAAATAATATCACTCATAAAACGTTCAAATTTTATTTATTCTCAGCCCTTTACCTATCGATGTACGCAATCACAGAACGAACTAAATCAAATACAGACACTTTGTTTATCCAATCTACGTTTCCATATATATTTAACCCAAAAACAGGACTCACATTATTTTGGGATCTTATTATATCAACGGTGGCATTAGTTAATGGAATTTTTCTACCTATGTTTTGCTTAGTAGACCTTGGAAACAAGACTACTTTTTATTGTTGGGTTTACTCAATAACGTGTTGGTGGTGGTTGGATAATATTGTAAAGCTACGAACAGCCATAGAATTGAAACATCGTACCATCACCAATCCTTTCGAGATTTTAAAATATCGCATGTTTGACATTACATTTTTAGTGGATTTAATGAGCTCTATGGTTACAGAATTGTTTTCCCCGATGTTGGTAACCGTAACTAATGAAAATATTGTTTACATGAACCGAGTTTTAAAGGTATTTCGTGTATTTCAACTACTGGGATCATGGGAACAACGTTACAATAGCAACCCTATAATTGTGCGATTTATTTATATTTCACTTATACTAGGCTTGTCGGTTAATTTAACGGCATGCATTTATTTTTCTATGGGTTGCATTTATGATTGCATTTTGGATTGGGTACAATTTTATTCTTTGCAAATTATATCTGGAGTGGCGTTATGGGTCGAAGGCTACTCATCTTTTAAAGGATTTGATGCTTTAAATATTATTTTGTTTATATTAATTTCTATTGTATTTGCACTACTTTATGGTTTAATGTTTTCCGCACACGCATTTAGCCACGCACACTTATTAAGAGTCGAAAGAAAAACTATGAAGTTTGTAAAATGGAATCTATTCAAAAAAGACTTGTTGGTAGGATATTGATGTATGTGCAAACAGAAACAGTGTCAATCAACGGGCTTAACATTTATCAAAGAAACTACATTTTCAGAAGTCTGCCAAAACCTTTACTAGGACATTTATTTGAAACCTTGTACATTCATTGGATTGTAGATTTGCCTATGTTTGCTGGACTACCTTCTTACATTGTAATTGATATATTACAAAATGCTGCAGTCTCTGGACTAGTTTTAGCTAATGTGTCTTTGTATCATGTCGGTGATTTGCTTAAAGAAATTATAATATTAGCTAAAGGACAAATAGAATTAATATGCGGATCTAATTTTGCTTATAAGCTGGTAACTAACAAAATGGCAATAAATGATGTAGAAATGTTTCTTGACATACCCTGCCTTTATACAACAACTACAAAAACAAATTGCGAACTAATATATATTAGCTTCCTGGAGATGAAAAGAATTTTACTAAAATATAAACACTGGTTTTCTGTAAAACCATTTCCAAGCGTACGTGACATACGAACAAAGATACTCAATATACCTAGCTACCAACCACAAAGAGATTTTTTTATATACCGTCACAACTATAAATCTTTTTGTGGGCATAAATACAACCAGTCTTATAAATCCACTTTTGAAAATGAAGGTTGTGGGATTCTTAAAATACTGTTACTATCGACAACTATTTATCCAAGCGGAAAATGTTTTATTGTGTTTGAAATACTGCGAGCATTTTGTAGTATTGCTTCGGCTATATTATTTCCTACTACTGGATTAATATTTTATAAAAAGGAACACCCAATAAAAATAATATTGCTCGTCTTGGATTCATTTGCATTTTTAGATATCTATATTAGGTTACACGTTTGCTATTACGACACCAATGGAATTTTAATAACGCACCCTTTCTACACCGCTCGGCATTATTTCCAGACCAGTTTATGGATTGATTTGTTGGCAGCATTTCCATTACAATGCTTCATCAGTACAAACAAGCTAATTATTTTAAATATATTCAAAATATTGCAGATATATCGCTATTTTGGGCTAATTAATTAGTTACAAATGGACCGTGATAAGCCAGTGCCTCATATTATGAGATACATGTACCTGCCAATTTTTATAATATTTATCAACATTGGTACAAGCATTGTAGTTGCTCTAAACTGTGACATAGTTTTTGAAAACGGCATGGAGAAGAGTATTGATTGCGGTAAATATTCGATGCTTACATTAAACAATATGCAATGGGTGATATCTGGCATAAAAGTGCATTTTTATGCATTTTATATACTGATTTCTACAGTTACTAAAGCCGCGTTGCAAGGATTTAAAATTGCAAACGATGGTAACATGTATATACTTGCAGCACTTTCAATTATTGGTTTATTCTGGAATGTAATGATATCCGCTAATAATTTTAGATTTTGTACAATGGAATATATGAGTTTAATTAAAAACGATTTGCATAGAAGCAATTTGTTAAAATTTATGAAAATGTACGAAGTCCCAGAAACATTCCTAACGCACGTAGAGGCTTTTATGCAGAGGGCAACGTTTATGAAAAGATACGATGTTCACTCGGTTATGGAAACTTTTCCAAAAACAATACAACGCGAATGCCTTTTTGAACGATATGGAAGGTTACTAATTGGAACCTGTTTAATAAGCTCCTTAGATTTTCAATCATTTATTAGAAATTGTCTTCTTCATAGCCGCTATTTAATATTTGAAAAAAATGGTTATGTTATAACTATAAATGACGTAATAGGAGAAACAATGATCTTATTTAGCGGAATTGTTGAATTAGTAGCACCTGATGGCACTGTTCTAACATTATTAAAACCCGGCAGTATTTTAGGAAACTTATGCGAAATGAAATACAACCGGATGCAAAACACAATAATTGCAAATGGCACTGTTGAAATAATAGCATTAGACACGGTCAAGTTCCATAAAATTCTACGTCACTTTCCTAGCACAAAAAAAGAATTTAAAACATTGCAAGCTATGCATGGAGCTCATATACCAGGTTACTCTGCATTTACTTATCGTCGTAGGCAATGTGATATACGGCAATTGAGATTTATTAATATTAGAAGAACACAAAAACTATACATAACCAATTTGATTTTGACAATTTTGGGAAGTTTTGTCAGTATACTAATTTATTTGTATCAAGTATCAGTAAGTGCGTTTACAAGTGTAGTACTTATTTCTAATATTGTAACTGATATTTCATATATAGGCTTACTTATACTCAATATTATGATGCAGTTGGAAGATGAATACGGTACCCGTATTCAGTGCAAGCAAGTTTTCGATAAGTTACTGAAAAATAAAAATAATTATGCATTTCTATTCGGTGCAATTCCATTCAAATTTTTATTGTATGGTTTTCCATTGAATCTCAGGACTTATTATAATTATTACGTTTTTCTAAGATCCCATGTTCTTTTAAGAATTTATTTTGTTTACAAAACAATTGCTCAACACGACCATAGACACAGAAAAAGGATATTAACATCTAAAATAAGCCTAATATTTATGACATTATTATTTGTCATTTTTGGTGGTACTGCTGCACTAATGGGTCTATCCGAAGTAAATAAAGAAAATATGAATCATTTTATAGACAGGGAAAAACTGCTGAATGAAACATCAGGTTACCGAATTGAAGAGTTTGTCAGGTGGTTTTTTATAACAGCTTGCATATTTACAAAAACCTCACAAGTTGCTTATTATCCTATACAATGGTTCTATTTGATACTGCTTATTGTAATAATGATTATTATGGAAATATCATTATCCGATGTTCGAGCCAATATAATAGCCATGGTTCAAGTTTATGGATTACATAAATGGGAATATAGAAAAAAACTAAATCATCTTCACAGTTATTTAAGAACATATGAAACTTATCAGTCTTTGGTAGATAGAGTTTCTTATTATACAGCCATGATTTGGGCTAACATAGATGGCAGTAAATATCCTTCAATTCTTAACGGAATTCCTGCCTACTTAAAAGATGCAATTTTATATTCTGCTATTAGCGCAACGGTCAAATGTCATCCACTTTTTGGACAATGTCATTTTGATTTTAAGCGACAACTGCTTAGTAAAATGAAATTTGAATATTATTACTATGGTGATTACATTCAATATAAAGGTATCGTTGATGATACAATGTATTGGGTACTGACTGGTGAAATAGTTTGTTTGAGCGAAATTTCAAATTATCGCGATGATATTATTAAAACTTTAAAACCAGGAGATCCATTTGGACTTTCCCAAGGTTTATTAACTAATATGCCTCACATAGTTTCTTATAGAGCAGTATCACACACTTGCGTTGTGAGCTTAGAAAAAACTGATTGGGATTATTTGATGATATTTTTTCCTAGATCAAGAAATATTATTTATGAGGAAATTGCAAAGATTCAAAGAGATAAGCAACATTTTGAAAATGCGTCAACCGATAAAGTAAAAACCGTTGAAAGCAAAGTAGATTATAATAAAATGCATTGTTTGTAATTACAGTTAACGCAGTTTAGTTGTTGTATATAGGTTATAGCTATATATATATATATATATATATATATATATATATAGACACAAACTCTGTATTAGGAGCGTTTGCTCTCGAGAGGATTGGGAGCGTTTAATTTACTTTATAAACTAACCGTGCCATGGTGTTTTAGTACTATCTTTATACGTGAAAACAACAACAATTTATTATTAAATTAGAAGATTAATAAATAGTTTGCAAAATAAATTTGAAAAATGATCAAGCAATTCGTTATTTTGCCGAAAGGTTAAATTAGAAACCTTTTTTATTTAGATTTTATTTTAATACATTTGGTTCTTGTCTAAGTTATTTACAGTTATGGCTAAACGCCCCCAAAACTACAAACTGATCATGTTTAGGGGCGTCTAACCGCATGCTTATCCTATTGAGTTTAAATGTTTACCGCTAGGGCTATACTACAGTTCACGGCTTTGCCGTTAATGTGTAAACGCCTCTAAAGCGTGTTATGTGCAAACAAACGCTTCTAAAACGTATATTGTGCAAATAAACGCCTCTAAAACGTATATTGTGCATATTAACGTTTTTAGAACGCAAGCTTTCACGATCTCATTTTTCATACACGTTTAGTTTGATAATTAAACATTAACAATAGATATGGTATAATTGACTTACCATTAAATAATCTAACTAAAGATAAACTAATAAAAAATATGGAATATTATTTATTTCAAATTAGAATACATTAACTAGTTAAAATTATGGCCCGTGTTAAGCCTGCGTTTGAATCAATTACATATCATTGCAAAAAAGTGCAATTTAGTTTTAGGCATTGAAATAAGTAGTTCTAAAAATAGACCTATTCTTAGTATTGAATGAGTTTTATGGTTAAAAAAAATAGAAAGTTTGTTGACATTGCCACTGCAATGCAAGGGTAACCAAACATTTTATTTCAACAAATTATGTATAATGGTTACATAAACGTGAAAATGTTTTAAAATTAGCAATATTATTTTTTTAATAGTTTAATTAAATAAATTATTGATTATAAATATTGTAATAATTATAATCGGTATTAATTGAAGATTATTATTATGGAATTTATTATTCAAGTGGGATGTTAAAAATTAAAATTAAACAACCATAAACGGCAGCCAAGGCAATTTTTTTTGTTTAATAGTATTTTTTTTAATTTACAGTTATTTTTTGTTAAAGCTGCCGATTATGATTAAATTAATTAATTTATTCTTAACATCTAGCTTGAAAAGTGCGCACCATAATAATAATTTTAAAATCTAATCTGTTTATTTATAAGAATGTTGTTTTTCAATAGATTTTGATAATTTGACTTTCTTATTGTGAGTGGCATTCATAAATAATAAAATGTTGTGAACATCAATGTCATAATTGTGCCGCCTCTAACAGGAATTATGTTATTTTAACTTAATTATTGTAATGAACATACTTAAATACTTTTGTCTAACAAACTTTATTAAAAGTATAGAATTTTGTGTATTAATGTTATAATTGTGTCGAATTAAGAAATTGTGCCGCGTTCTAACAGAAATTTTGTTATTTTGACGTTTTGATTGTAATTGTATACTTAAGTACCACTGTCTACCAAAATTTATTAAGATTATAGAATGTTGTGCCTTAATGTTATAATTGTGCAGCCTCTAACACAAATTTTATTATTTTACCGTAATCATTGTAATTGGAATACTTAAATACCGCTGTTTACCAAAATTTCTTAAGATCATAAAATGTTGTGCATTAATGTTATAATTGTGCCGCGTCCAACGGGAATTTTGTTATTATAATTTTATCATTAAAATTGAGATACTTAAGTATTCCTGTCTACTAAAAATCATCATGATCATAAAATGTTATGATTGTGCCGCTTCTAACAATTTTTTTTGTATTTTAACTTAATCATTGTAATTAGCATACCCCTGTCTACCAAAATTCATTAAAATCATAGAATGTTTTGAATTAATATTATAATTGTGTCGCCTTGAATAAAAAATTTATTATATTAACTTAACTATTGTATATAACATACTTAAATACCCTTGTCTACCAAAATTCATTAGGATCATAGGGGCATTAATGTTATAATTGTGCCACTCAACAAGAATTTTGTTATTTTGACTTTTTCATTGTAATTGACATACTTAAGTACCCAGTCTAGTATCAAAATTCATCAAGGTCATAGAATGTTGTGCACTAGTATTATAATTGTGCCACCTCCCAACAGGAATTATGTTATTTTTACATTATTGTTGTAATATGCTTACTTAAATGTTCTTATCTACCAAAATTTATTAAGATCATAGAATATTGTGCATAAATGTTATAATTGAGCCGCCTCCAACAAGAATTTGGTTACTTTTACTTTATCATTGTAATAGTCATACTTAAGTACTTCTGTCTACCAAAATTAATCAAGATTATTAAATATTGTGCATAAATGTTATAAATGCGCCGCCTCCAACAAGAATTTTGTTGTTTTGACAATATCATTGTAATTGTCATGTTAAAGTAATTCTATCTATCAAATTTTATCAAGATTATAAATTGTTGTGCATAAATGTTATAATTGCGCCGCCTCCAACGAGAATTTTGTTATTTTAACTTTATCATTGTAATTATCATACTTAAGTACTTCAATCTACTAAAATTCATCAAGATCATAAAATGTTGTGCATAAATGTTATAATTGCGCCGCCTCCAACGAGAATTTTGTTGTTTTGACTTTATCACTGTAATTGTCATGTTTAAGTGATTCTATCTATCAAAATTCATCAAGATCATAAAATGTTGTGCATAAATGTTATAATAGCGCCGCCTCCAACGAGAATTTTGTTATTTTAACTTTATCATTGTAATTATCATACTTAAGTACTTCTATCAACTAAAATTCATCAAGATCATAAAATGTTGAACATAAATGTTATAATTGCGCCGCCTCCAACGAGAGTTTTGTTGTTTTGACTTTATCATTGTAATTCTCATGTTTAAGTAATTCTATCTATCAAAATTCATCAAGATCATAAAATGTTGTGCATAAATGTTATAATTGCGCCGCCTCCAATAAGAATTATGTTATTTTAACTTTATCATTGTAATTATCATACTTAAGTACTTCTATCTACTAAAATTCATCAAGATCATAAAATGTTGTCCATAAATGTTATAATTGCGCCGCCTCCAACGAGAATTTTGTTATTTTAACTTTATCGTTGTAATTATCATACTTAAGTACTTCTATCTACTAAAATTCATCAAGATCATAAAATGTTGTCCATAAATGTTATAATTGCGCCGCCTCCAACGAGAATTTTGTTGTTTTGACTTTATCATTGTAATTATCATACTTAAGTACTTCAATCTACTAAAATTCATCAAGATCATAAAATGTTGTCCATAAATGTTATAATTGCGCCGCCTCCAACGAGAATTTTGTTGTTTTGACTTTATCATTGTAATTGTCATGTTTAAGTAATTCTATCTATCAAAATTCATCAAGATCATAAAATGTTGTCCATAAATGTTATAATTGCGCCGCCTCCAACGAGAATTTTGTTATTTTAACTTTATCATTGTAATTATCATACTTAAGTACTTCAATCTACTAAAATTCATCAAGATCATAAAATGTTGTCCATAAATGTTATAATTGCGCCGCCTCCAACGAGAATTTTGTTGTTTTGACTTTATCATTGTAATTGTCATGTTTAAGTAATTCTATCTATCAAAATTCATCAAGATCATAAAATGTTGTCCATAAATGTTATAATTGCGCCGCCTCCAACGAGAATTTTGTTATTTTAACTTTATCATTGTAATTATCATACTTAAGTACTTCAATCTACTAAAATTCATCAAGATCATAAAATGTTGTGCATAAATGATATAATTGCGCCGCCTCCAACGAGAATTTTGTTGTTTTGACTTTATCACTGTAATTGTCATGTTTAAGTGATTCTATCTATCAAAATTCATCAAGATCATAAAATGTTGTGCATAAATGTTATAATAGCGCCGCCTCCAACGAGAATTTTGTTATTTTAACTTTATCATTGTAATTATCATACTTAAGTACTTCTATCAACTAAAATTCATCAAGATCATAAAATGTTGAACATAAATGTTATAATTGCGCCGCCTCCAACGAGAGTTTTGTTGTTTTGACTTTATCATTGTAATTCTCATGTTTAAGTAATTCTATCTATCAAAATTCATCAAGATCATAAAATGTTGTGCATAAATGATATAATTGCGCCGCCTCCAACGAGAATTTTGTTGTTTTGACTTTATCACTGTAATTGTCATGTTTAAGTGATTCTATCTATCAAAATTCATCAAGATCATAAAATGTTGTGCATAAATGTTATAATAGCGCCGCCTCCAACGAGAATTTTGTTATTTTAACTTTATCATTGTAATTATCATACTTAAGTACTTCTATCAACTAAAATTCATCAAGATCATAAAATGTTGAACATAAATGTTATAATTGCGCCGCCTCCAACGAGAGTTTTGTTGTTTTGACTTTATCATTGTAATTCTCATGTTTAAGTAATTCTATCTATCAAAATTTATCAAGATCATAAAATGTTGTGCATAAATGTTATAATTGCGCCGCCTCCAATAAGAATTTTGTTATTTTAACTTTATTATTGTAATTATCATACTTAAGTACTTCTATCTACTAAAATTCATCAAGATCATAAAATGTTGTCCATAAATGTTATAATTGCGCCGCCTCCAACAAGAATTTTGTTATTTTAACTTTATCGTTGTAATTATCATACTTAAGTACTTCTATCTACTAAAATTCATCAAGATCATAAAATATTGTCCATAAATGTTATAATTGCGCCGCCTCCAACGAGAATTTTGTTGTTTTGACTTTATCATTGTAATTGTCATGTTTAAGTAATTCTATCTATCAAAATTCATCAAGATCATAAAATGTTGTCCATAAATGTTATAATTGCGCCGCCTCCAACGAGAATTTTGTTATTTTAACTTTATCATTGTAATTATCATACTTAAGTACTTCAATCTACTAAAATTCATCAAGATCATAAAATGTTGTGCATAAATGATATAATTGAGCCGCCTCCAACGAGAATTTTGTTGTTTTGACTTTATCACTGTAATTGTCATGTTTAAGTGATTCTATCTATCAAAATTCATCAAGATCATAAAATGTTGTGCATAAATGTTATAATAGCGCCGCCTCCAACGAGAATTTTGTTATTTCAACTTTATCATTGTAATTATCATACTTAAGTACTTCTATCAACTAAAATTCATCAAGATCATAAAATGTTGAACATAAATATTATAATTGCGCCGCCTCCAACGAGAGTTTTGTTGTTTTGACTTTATCATTGTAATTCTCATGTTTAAGTAATTCTATCTATCAAAATTCATCAAGATCATAAAATGTTGTGCATAAATGTTATAATTGCGCCGCCTCCAATAAGAATTTTGTTATTTTAACTTTATCATTGTAATTATCATACTTAAGTACTTCTATCTACTAAAATTCATCAAGATCATAAAATGTTGTCCATAAATGTTATAATTGCGCCGCCTCCAACAAGAATTTTGTTATTTTAACTTTATCGTTGTAATTATCATACTTAAGTACTTCTATCTACTAAAATTCATCAAGATCATAAAATGTTGTCCATAAATGTTATAATTGCGCCGCCTCCAACGAGAATTTTGTTGTTTTGACTTTATCATTGTAATTGTTATGTTTAAGTAATTCTATCTATCAAAATTCATCAAGATCATAAAATGTTGTCCATAAATGTTATAATTGCACCGCTTCCAACGAGAATTTTGTTATTTTAACTTTATCATTGTAATTATCATACTTAAGTACTTCAATCTACTAAAATTCATCAAGATCATAAAATGTTGTGCATAAATGATATAATTGCGCCGCCTCCAACGAGAATTTTGTTGTTTTGACTTTATCATTGTAATTCTCATGTTTAAGTAATTCTATCTATCAAAATTCATCAAGATCATAAAATGTTGTGCATATGTTATAATTGCGCCGCCTCTAACGAGAATTTTGTTATTTTAACTTTATCATTGTAATTATCATACTTAAGTACTTCAATCTACTAAAATTCATCAAGATCATAAAATGTTGTCCATAAATGTTATAATTGCGCCGCCTCCAACGAGAATTTTGTTGTTTTGACTTTATCATTGTAATTGTCATGTTTAAGTAATTCTATCTATCAAAATTCATCAAGATCATAAAATGTTGTCCATAAATGTTATAATTGCGCCGCCTCCAACGAGAATTTTGTTATTTTAACTTTATCATTGTAATTATCATACTTAAGTACTTCAATCTACTAAAATTCATCAAGGTCATAAAATGTTGTGCATAAATGATATAATTGCGCCGCCTCCAACGAGAATTTTGTTGTTTTGACTTTATCATTGTAATTATCATACTTAAGTACTTCTATCTTCTAAAATTCATCAAGATCATCAAATGTTGTGCATAAATGTTATAATTGCGCCGCCTCTAACGAGAATTTTGTTATTTTAACTTTATCATTGTAATTATCATACTTAAGTACTTCAATCTACTAAAATTCATCAAGATCATAAAATGTTGTGCATAAATGATATAATTGCGCCGCCTCCAACGAGAATTTTGTTGTTTTGACTTTATCATTGCAATTGTCCTGTTTAAGTAATTCTATTTATCAAAATTCATCAAGATCATAAAATGTTGTGCATAAATGTTATAATTGCGCCGCCTCCAATAAGAATTTTGTTATTTTAACTTTATCATTGTAATTATCATACTTAAGTACTTCTATCTTCTAAAATTCATCAAGATCATCAAATGTTGTGCATAAATGTTATAATTGCGCCGCCTCTAACGATAATTTTGTTATTTTAACTTTATCGTTGTAATTATTATACTTAAGTTCTTCTATCTACTGAAATTCATCAAGATTATAAAATGTTGTCCATAAATGTTATAATTGCGCCGCCTCCAACGAGAATTTTGTTGTTTTGACTTTATCATTGTAATTGTCATGATTAAGTAATTCTATTTATCAAAATTCATCAAGATCATAAAATGTTGTGCTTAAATGTTATAATTGCGCCGCCTCCAATAAGAATTTTGTTATTTTAACTTTATCATTGTAATTATCATACTTAAGTACTTTTATCTTCTAAAATTCATCAAGAGCATCAAATGTTGTGCATAAATGTTATAATTGCGCCGCCACCAATAAGAATTATGTTATTTTAACTTTATCATTGTAATTATCATACTTAAGTACTTCTATCTTCTAAAATTCATCAAGATCATAAAATGTTGTGCATAAATGTTATAATTGCGCCGCCTCCAATAAGAATTTTGTTATTTTATCTTTATCATTGTAATTATCAAACTTAAGTACTTCTATCTTCTAAAATTTATCAAGATCATCAAATGTTGTGTATAAATGTTATAATTGCGCCGCCTCCAACGAGAATTTTGTTATTTTAACTTTATCGTTGTAATTATCATACTTAAGTACTTCTATCTACTAAAATTCATCAAGATCATAAAATGTTGTCCATAAATGTTATAATTGCGCCGCCTCCAACGAGAATTTTGTTGTTTTGACTTTATCATTGTAATTGTCATGTTTAAGTAATTCTATCTATCAAAATTCATCAAGATCATAAAATGTTGTGCATAAATGTTATAATTGCGCCGCCTCCAACAAGAATTTTGTTGTTTTGACTTTATCATTTTAGTTGTCATACTTAAGTACTTCTATCTTCTAAAATTCATCAAGGTCATAAAATGTTGTGCATAAATGTTATAATTGCGCCGCCTCCAACAAGAATTTTGTTGTTTTGACTTTATCATTGTAGTTGTCATGTTTAAGTAATTCTATCTATCAAAATTCATTAAGATCATAAAATGTTGTGCATAAATGTTATAATTGCGCTGCCTCCAATAAGAATTTTGTTATTTTAACTTTATTTTTGTAATTATCATACTTAAGTACTTCTATCTTCTAAAATTCATCAAGATCATAAAATGTTGTGCATAAATGTTTATAATTGCGCCGCCTCCAACGAGAATTTTGTTGTTTCGACTTTATCATTGTAATTGCCATGTTTAAGTAATTCTATCTATCAAAATTCATCAAGATCATAAAATGTTGTGCATAAATGTTATAGTTGCGCCGCCTCCAACGAGAACTTTGTTATTTTAATTTTATCATTGTAATTAGCTTAATTCAATGTCACTGCCTACCAAAATCACTAGATTTGTAAAGTACCTCTATTTACAAAAAATTATTAAGATGAGAATGTTGTGCATCAATGTTATAATTGTGCAGCCTTCGTTAATATCATATAATGCTGTGTAGATTAATGTTTTAACTTTACCGTCTCTAACAAGAATTTTGTTATATTGACTATATCTTTGTAATTAGCATATTTAAATTCCGATGTATACTAAATTTCATTAAAATCATAAAATTCTATAAATATTAATATAATACTTTTGCCGCCTCTAATTTTTTTTAGAAGCGACACCTTTGTTGACATTATCTTTGTAATTGGCGTACTTATCCTTGTCTACTAACTTTTATTATTTTTTAATTTGTTTAGTATTTTCTATTCATTATAGCATGTATAAACGTTAGCGTTGACCTTAAACTTGGTGTGAGACCTAGAAAAATGATTGACCTTAAACTTCAACTTTTAACAAAATATGAATTCAAGCCTGAAAAATAAATACAATCTGTTGTGTTATCATGTAAACTAGTTATAAGATTTCAATTTTTTTATAGCAAGTAATATTTTAGTTGATTTATAATACAGGCAGAATATTTTTAACTAATATTTTAAAAGAAAGTTTATTAAAAACTTGTAAAAAAAAACATTATGTATGTCAATAACCCTATTCGATTTGATTTTATTACGGTAGATATGTCCGCTACCAAAGCACAAATGTGTGGCTACAGTAATGTACTAACAAATTCTGTCAATCTTGATTTTAATGCCATCTATTAACACTCAATTTGAACTAACCGTTGGACGCTCTTAACACGTAGTTTATATGCACGGATTGGGAGCGTACGCTTCCAATCCTTAGACGCTTTTACGACGTAGAAAGTGTGCGCTTAAACGCTCCTAAACCAGCGTTTTTATCTCTATATATAGCTATAACCTATATACAACAACTATATATATATATATATATATAGAGATGTTAACTCCCTTATAGAGGCGTTTTCGCGCACAATTTTAACCTGATCGAGGCGTTGAAATTTTAGAAGCGAGCGCTCCCACCAGCGCACATAAACAGCCAGTTCGAGGCGTCTAGCGGTTAGTACTAATTTTGCTCGACTAGATGGCTACTGCAGCAGGTTTTAAGAAATATGCACAAATCTCAATAACATATGTTGTTTTCATTGAATCTTGGGAGTTGCAGCGTAGATAAATATTTTGTAATATTATATATTTTTTCTAAATAAAAATGTTTGTTTATAAATAATTCAATTGATTAATAAACAAATAATAAATAGTAAAGTACAATCAAAAAGTAGTTTGATGCAAACGATTTAGTTATTAGAAATAAATAATTACTCAATTGTACTGAAACAACTGCTATATATTGAATTAAAAAAAAAGAATAAATATTGAATATTTTATTAAAAATTGTTTAATAAAAAAACAAAAAATTGCTAATTCCAAAAATTAATCACTAGAATTAGTCAGTAAGTGAACGACTTACTTACGTTACAATGTCAGTTGTTTTGATTATTAATAATATAATAAATTTAATAAAACATATTTATTTAAATTTAATAAATAAATAGGGGGCATTGCGTTACTACCTCTGCCGATAACTATTATGCATAAAAACAAACAATCTTACATTCCTATCACTTTCAAACTTTTTTATAGAGGCGTTTTGCGCATACTTTTAACCTGATTGAGGCGTTGAAGTTTTTGATAAAAGCGCTCGGTCCAGGCGCACAAAAACACCCAGTTTAAGGCTTCTAGCGATTTTTCACGCTTATTTTTGACTGGTTCGAGGCGTCTTAGCTTCTAATAAGTTGTTTGTATGCGCTGCTAGAAGCATCAGTAGGCATCCACAAATCAAAATCATTGTTTGAATATTATTTGTAAATGATTATAAGAAGCTCTAATTAGATTTAGAATTATTTAATATACATAATTATTTGAAACAACAGTAACAATGTTATTTTAATAAAAAAAATAATTAAAAAAAAAATGTTAGTAACTTTTTTTTATCACAAAAGAAAATATTTTATAAAAAATATAGTTGTCAATGAATATCGTCATCAGTTTTATAAAATATCCACAGTTTTACATTTTTGTACATGTTTATGTCTGAAACATACAGATATTTTAGAAAAAATAATTAATATTATAAAATGCAAACCTTATATTTTGCGGTTTATAACATTTTTAAATAGTCAATGTGTATCTGTAACAATAGTAATAATTGTACATTTATACAATAACCGCATTAACTATCTCGTAAAAGCGAAATTTTATGCACATTTTACCGTTAAAATTTAAGGTAAGCTAAGCTCCCGTTTCAGGCGCACATAAACATCTAGTTTGAGGCGTCTATAGCGGTCATTCACGCACATTAAGGTGTTACATGACCTTGACCATGACTACAACAAAAATTATTTGTGTTTTATAAATGTCCCTTACTTTATCTTTTCTTTATAGAAATAGTTTTAGTAGCATCTTGCACACTTATGATCAGTTTCAGGAGTTTGAAGTTTTTATACATTGTTTATATGCGTAATAGCACTTAATAATTAATTTAAAAAATGTACACTATTGGATAATAAATTTATTTTGTTTATAAATGGTTAACTTATTTGTTTTTTATAAATATTACATAATTATTATATAATACTTAAATTATTAAAATTTAATTCTAGTGTAGCTAAATAGTGTGCGGTTTATAAAAAAACAGTATTAATTATTAATTATTATTTTTTATTTGTATTATTTATAAATGCATATAACTGGGCAGATGTGCGACCTTGAAAAATATTGGGATACATTAAAATTAAATCTTTACAAGCTTTAAAACGAGGCAATCGCTTTTCTTGTAAGTATTTTCCAAATACTTTTTTTATAGTCATTTTTTCGTCTGCTGACCAGCGTCTTCTTTTGGAATGGCGAGATGGTGAACATGTCATCAATCGTCGTTTAGGCGATATTTGTAGTTGTTTGACATTAGGCGATATCAATGGAGTTTTTCGTTTGGTTTTTTTTGGCGTTCTCATGCTCTCTTCTAGCCCTGAAAAATAAAAACTATATAAATATCTATTTAAAAATAAAACATAAAAATATTACGTTTGAGTTGCACATTCGGTTTGACTGGTGAATTGTCATTATGTTTTTGAGCATCATCAGTTTGGTTTCCTTCAAATAATTCTTCTTTTTCTATTTCTTCTTCTTCTTCTTCTTCTTCGTCTTCTTCTTCTTCTTCTTCTTCTTCTTCTTCTTCTTCTTCTTCTTCTTCTTCTTCTTCTTCTTCTTCTTCTTCTTCTTCTTCGGACATCATACTTTTATCTTGTTCGGATTCCGATTCGTTTTCACCTATTATTTCCAACTCTTCAATTGTTTTTCCTTTGTAATCTTCTATGTTTTTGTCCCCCACTGTCATAAAAAATTTAGATAATTTTGTTATTTGTGTTAAAAGCTCTGGTTTTCGGTAATGAGCTTTGTGGATTGCCACATCATGCCCCATAAAATCTGCGATTTGTTGTATTTCATTATCATTAAGATTTAACAATTGGGATAATGTGGCAACTTGTTTTCTTAAATATGTTCCTCTTAATGTTGTAGGATTAGATGCTCCACATTCATTTGCCAGTTCGCGTATAACATTCACTGCCATTAAATGCGGGGTTTTTAAATTGATTCCAAACAAATATGGATTAGATGTTGCTACTCCTGCTTTTGTTCTATCTTCTAGTATTTTGTCTAAATAATTAATATATTTTTTGACAGTAATATTGGGACTCTTCGTCCCCGTTTGCCCCGTACTTCCATTCTTTCTAAGCTATCAGCCAGTATTTTTTCCAGTCTTGAAAGACCTGGCCATTGTACTTTATTTACTGCTTGGCGTTTATTATATTGTTCAGTTGTGAAAACTGACATTTTGCCTACTCTTCTCCGGTTTGATGTTAATATTAGCAGCATCGTTGCTTTGCTAAGTTTTATCCAAGTTCCAAAATCAAATTTAGTTTTAAGTGCTTTGTATGAATCTTTAGCCATCATATTTAAGTAGTCTTGGAAAATTTTAATATCTTCTATAGTCGGCATAATAATTTTTTTATTCCATTTGTTTTCCTCTAAAGAAATAAGGGCATTTTTACCAATATATGGTCCATATTCTTTATTGTGAATTTTAAGAAAAAGTTCTAATTTTTTTTGTTTTTCACTTTCATTTAGTCCGTCTTTAATATTTTGTAATTGTAATATTTCAACTACATCCACTATGGTAGCACGAAAATGTGATGCTAATGATGCTATTTTAAATGTATATGTTACTTTGTTTAGCTTGCACAAATTGTTTATTGCTTGCTTTATTGTTTCATAATGTTCGGGTACCAAGCATTCTTCTAGATTAGCAATTGAGCTGTTGCATTTTTTTATTTCTAAGAGCAATCTACCAAGCTCTCTTAACTTTTGCCTCAGGGACGGTCTACGGCTGGGCAACCTGGCATATTTGTTTGCCAAAAACTTTGCAAGAAGGCAAATAACTCTGTCATTTTTTATTGTTTCAGATATATTATCGTCTCTTAAATCTGATATTAATTCATTAAATAAATGATTTGTTTCATCATCGTATGAAAATAATAATTTTTTTGCCTGAGACACAATTCTTGCACCTTTCTGTTCTCGCTTTGAACAGATCATTTCATGTTGGGCAATATTTTTTTTTCTGTACGAACCTTTACAGTTTGGACAAGGTAAGTACATGTTGCCTTCTTTGCCTCTTCTTACGACAATTTGGGTTTCTTTATTTTTTTTATTGTACTCAAACATTCCCCGACATCTTAATTTAGCAAGACTTCTTTTCCTTTCAATTGAGTTTTTTTCCATTTCTAATATTTTTTTCACTTCTGCCTCAGTTCTATGCTGCTCTACTATATGTTTTCCTATACATAAGATTAATTTTTTGCAATAAATGCAATAATGTTTTTTCTTTTTGCCGCCTTTTTGTGTTGGCTTTTCTTTCACCACTGGCTCACTTTTGATAATTTTTCCTATCATATAATTTTGAAAATTATATAACTTTGCATTATATATTCCAGGAAATAAACAATTATTCAATGATAAAGTTATTTCATTTTTATCCGTATTTAATTTAAACATTAAATTTACTGATAAATCGTTACCTGAAAACGTATTAAATATAATAAATATTAAAATAAATTTTTAGATCATCTATTTTACGCTAAAAACACTACTTACAGACATGGCTGGAGCTGGTAGGAGTTGGAAAAATGATAGCATTCAAATATCCATTTCCAACGTCATTCATAATATCCGTAATAAGACCAGAGTGCAGGGTGGTCTTGTTGTGAATTTTTAAATTATTATTGTGCACTTCAATTATTGCCGCTTCGTTGCCTAAAATAAGTGATAAAAATAATTTCAATATGTATGTTTAAAATATATTAATTTTATAATTAATATTTTAAGTACTTACATCCTTCAGTCGAAATAATGTTAGGCTCATTATTTAATTGATTTGCTTGATTATCCTCCCAATTTTTTTCTGATTGAAGTTCTTCTTCGGAAGTAGAAATAGTTGCATCTTTGACAATGTAACTTTCCTCTGGGCACCTACTGAATATAACTCCTTCTTTAGAAATATCAATATTATCATTAGCATTTATTTTTTTGACAATGTCAATATTTCTTTCTTCGAAAATTTCAATATTCTTTTCTTTTGATAATATTTCTTTTGAATGCCATAATATATTTTGTAAAATGTTAATTTTATTTGTGGCGTTTACATTTTCCAAACTTTCCTAAGAATCATCTTCTACAATAGAAATAACACAATAATTAAAAAAAAAATTAAATAAATTTATAAAATTATAAATTACCTTGTTGATTTGGAATAATTTCGTCTTCCTGGGACGTAGCTGCTTCTATCTCATTCATTTTCTGGACCATTTCATCTTTTTCTAAAAACAATATTACAGAATTTATTATTAAATAAATTAGTGAATTATTAAGTTATTATTTTAAATAATTTGATATTACTTACCACCGCGAAATAATACTTCCGCGTCATACGTTCCCAAATTTTTGTAGCGAACTTTCCTTACAGGATTGTTCTCGTTACGATCTATTTGCCGTTGATTACAAATGTAATACAATCCATCTTCTAAAAACTTTACTAAATAAAACATCGCTAAATTATTTTCTCCACTCTATCACAAATTTACTAAACAGTAAACACTTTTTCTTAAATTACAATATATATACCCTAATAATTAATGAAAAAAGGTAGGAGTAAGGCAATAAATGCTATTTTTTGTATTATTATATGCACCCTTTCAGTCGCATCCGGATTAGAATTAATGCTTTCTAATGAGATTATAATAGACATTTGTTTCATCTTTTCTAAAATGATTTATTATCATAGTATTATGTTACAAATTAGGTTATATTGCTAAATAAAAAATCTTGATTTTATCTATTTCATTCACTAAAACTAATAAACATAATGATTATACAATAAATTAAACAAAATCTTTTACTAAAAACTTTATAATCAAATTAAAAAAATATATAATTTAGTTAGATTATTAAATAAGTGACCAGATGGCGGTCGCTATTGTGCGCGTATGCCGTTTTTAGCATAAATTAGAATTTTTTGAAAAATTATATATTGGTTCCATCGCCATAATTAAAATTTAAGCCATGTGCGTTCTCTTTTCACTACAAGTATTTAACGTGCGATCGTCATCATAAAATTCGTAATTACTAGTTCTCTGAAATAATATCACATATTAGTTTATTTTTGGTTTGATGTTGTTTTAGCAAATATGATAAAGAAATATGCAATAATTAAAAAAAAAATAAGAGATTTTAGTTATTTTTTATTCCAAGTAACTAAAAGTATTATTATTTGATATTATTTTATTTATAATGTCTTCATTATTATTTGATTCACTTTGATTTAATGTAAAATGATATCATTCTGAAAAAGAAGATCGTACATTTTCAAAGTTGTGTTTAAACACTTCTCAATTCATTAACAACAAAACATATTTTTGATGATAATATGATTAATATAATTAAACTGATTGATTTATGAGCAGGTGATTGTTTCTTTCTTATGACCCGCCACTGCATGATTCTGTCGTAAAGGGAAATACTAATCTTCCGGTTTTTCTTGGCTTAATTATGTCTACAAATACAAAATCTCTATAATTACCGTAATAAAATAGCAGCAGGTAAAAATATATAGATTAAATTTTTACTTTTTCGAATGGTTTTATTAATACTAAATAAATTCAGGGATTCTAAGAATAGAGAATTGACGATTGGTGATATAAGAAAAGGCAACACACAGTTACACATGTCTACTGTGTAAAATATTTTCCTGTCTTTTTATGCAAATGTCAATTTAAGCAAATTTCAGTGTCGCTATGTATGTCATGACTGCATTTTTTATTCAAATCAATTATATTTGATCTAATAAAATGTTATAATACATTTTAAGCAATTATTATAAAATAATATCTATAAAGATTACGATAAATTCTTTTTACTAAGCAATGCGATATTCAGGTAGTTAATTCTTCGTCGATGTAACGAAATTGAAGTATCATGTCAACAACATATATTTTTTAAACATCGCCGCTACTATTACAATCCTAAGCAAAACCTTGTTGAAATTACCTGGTAAAGTGATGAATATTACATAAACATGACATAACCAGTGCTTAATATTTATCAATATATTTAGTATTGTTACCTGTAAATTTGTAGTTAAAAGCAGAAGAATAGATAATGACATAAATATAATTATAGCGTTCAGTTTTTTTTTATTGGTATTTTCAAAATTGTTTTATGTAAACAAATTAAAGTATATAAATACTAGCAAAAATATTACCAATTCATTTTTCTATAAATCTTGAAAAAGACAGATTATAGAAAAAATTATATGCAAAAAACGAGTAGTAAAATATAACAGCAAGTAGTTTTAAAATATCTCCCTCACGTGTTGAATGACTTTGCCCATTTATAGCTTTTCAACCTTTTGTCTGTTTACTTTCAATGAACTCGTATAATAATGGAATTAAGATAAATAATATTTTGTGGTTTATAATTTTTTTATTTATTTAACTAAGGAATTTAAATTATGTAACGTGTCATTTATGCATAGAAACAATAGTAGTTTCGATGTTAATAAGTACCAAAGTATAACAATTAACTTATTAATTAAATAAATTAAACAAATTTAAAGTATTGTAATCATTCTGGATCTGGATTAAAAATCAAATAAATATAAAACCAGTAGTTTCAGGTTTGTATTATACAACAAGAAGTAAACATAGGATTGTTACAATGCAAAACATAATAAAATTTAAATATGTTGTTATAAAGTTATAATGTTGTCAATATGTGATGTCATGTTATTATGTAATACTTTATCAAGTTATTATGTAAACCATGTTATCATGTATTATGTATTAATGTTATGATAATAATCATAATGACATACTAAATAATAGTAGGACAATACGATTATGTGGTAACTTAATAGCATAACATAATATAACATGACAACATGATATCATAATAACATTCAAACTTGATAACATAATATCATAATAACATCATAACTTGATAACATGATTTCATAATAACATCATAACTTGATAACATAATAACATAATAACATGCAAGCTTGATAACATGAAACTATATTACCATGATAACTTGATAACATGATAATTTGATAACATAGTAACATGATAACATAATAACATGATAACATGATAACATGATAACATGATAACATGATAACATGATAACATGATAACATGATAACATGATAACATGATAACATGATAACATGATAACATGATAACATGATAACATGATAACATGATAACATGATAACATGGTAACATGATAACATGATAACATGATAACATGATAACATGATAACATGATAACATGTGTAACATGATAACATGTGTAACATGATAACATGATAACATGATAACATGATAACATGATAACATAATAACATGATAACATGATAGCATGATAACATGATAACATGATAACATGATAACATGATAACATGATAACCTAAAAACAGAAATAATACATAATAATTTGATAACATAATTACATAATAATTTAGTAAGTTAATAACACAATAACATGATAACACTATAACTTGATTACATGTAAACATAATGACACGATGACTTGATATAAGTATAACATGATAACATAATAACAAAATAACATGATACCATGATAATATGATAACATGATAACATGATAAAATGATAACATGATAACATGATAACATGATAACATGATAACAGGATAACATGATAACATGATAACATGATAACATGATAACATGATAACATAATAACATGCAACATGATAACATGATAACATGATAACATGATAACATGATAACATGATAACATGATAACATGATAACATGATAACATAATAACATGATAACATGATAACATAATAATATGATACCATGATAATATGATAACATTATAACATAATAACATGATATCATGTTAACATGATAACATGATAACATGATAAAATGATAACATGATAACAAGAAAACATGATAACATGGTAACATGATAACATGAAAACATAAAACATGATAACATAATAACATGATAACATGATAACATGATAACATGATAACATGTAAACATAATAACATGATAACATGATAATATCACAACATGATAACATAATATTATGATAACATAATAACATGATAACATGATAACATGATAACATGATAATATGATAACATGATAACATGATAACATATCAACATGATAATATAATAATATGATAATATGATAATATGATAACATGATAACATGATAACATGATATCATGATAACATGATAACATGATAAAATGAAAACATGTTAACATAATAACATGATAACATAATAACGTAATAACATGATAACATGATAACATGATAACATGATAACATGATAACATCATTACATGATAACATCATTACATGATAACATCATTACATGATAACATGATCACATGGTAACATGATAACATAATAACATGATAATATGATTACATGATAACATGATAACATGATTACATGATAACATGATAACATGATAACATGATAACATGGTAACATGATAACATGATAACCTTATAACATGATAACATGATAACATGATAACATGATAACATGATAACATGATAACATGATAACATAATAATATGATAACATAATAACATGATAACATGTTGACATGATAACATGATAACATGATAACATGATAACATGATAACGTGATAACATGATAACATGATATCTTGATAACTTGATAAAATGATAACAGAATAACCTAATAACATTATAAAATAAATACATCATAACATAATAACATGATAACATGATAACATGATAACATGATAACATGATAACATGATAACATGATAACATGATAACATGACAACATGATAACATAATAACATGATAACATGATAACATAATAATATGATAACATAATAACATGATAACATGTTGACATGATAACATGATAACATGATAACATGATAACATGATAACGTGATAACATGATAACATGATATCTTGATAACTTGATAAAATGATAACAGAATAACCTAATAACATTATAAAATAAATACATCATAACATAATAACTTGATAATTTGATAACACTATAACATAACAAACATGATAACATGATACCATTATAACATAATAACATGATACCATAATAAAATGATAACATGATAACATGATAACATAATAACATGATAACATGATAACATGATAACATGATAGCTTGAAAACAAGGTATTATAATAACAATAAAACTTTTAGTATTGCATCAATAAAGATTATTATTATTATTATTATTACATGATAACATGATAACATAATAACATGATAACATGATAACATGATAACATAATAATATGATAACATGATAACATGATAACATAATAACATGATAACATGATAACATGATATCATGATAACATGATAACATGATAAAATGATAACATGATAACATGATAACATGATAACATGATAACATGATAACATGATAACATGATAACATGATAACATGATAACATGATAACATGATAACATGATAACATGATAACATGATAACATGATAACGTGATAACATGATAACATGTCAATATCATAACATGATTACATGATAACATGATAACATGACAACATCACAACATAATAACATGATAACATGATAACATAATAACATGATAATATGATAACATGATAACATAACAACATGATATCATGATAACATGATGAAATGATAACATGATAAAATGATAACATAATTACATGGTAACATCATTACATGATAACATGATTACATGGTAACATGATAACATAATAACATGAAAACATGATAACATGATAACATGATAATATGATTACATAATAACATGATAACATGATAACATGTTAACATGATAACATGATAACGTGATAACATAATGACATGGTAACATCATAACCTGATAACATGATAACATGGTAACATAATAACATGATAACATAATAACATAATAACATGAAAACATAATAACATGATAATATGATTACATGATAACATGATAACATGATAACATGATAACATGATAACGTGATAACATGATGACATGGTAACATCATAACATGATAACATGATAACATGATAACATGATAACATGATAACATGGTAACATAATAACATGATAACATGATAACATAATAACATGATAACATGAAAACAAAAAAACATGAAAACATGAAAACATGAAAACGTAATAACTTGATAATATGATAACATGATAACAAGAAAACATGATAATATGATAACATGATAACATGATAACATAATAACATAATAACATGATAACATGACAACATGATAACATGATATCTTGATAACATTGTAACATCATAACATGATAACATGATAACATGATAACATGATAACATGATAACATGATAACATGATAACATGATAACATGATAACGTGATAACATGATAACATGATACCATGATAACATGATAACATGATAACATGATAACATGATAACATGATAACATGATAACATGATAACATGATAACATGATAACATGATAACATGATAACATAATAACATGATAACATGATAACATGATAACATGATAACATGATAACATGATAACATGATATAATGATAACATGATAACATGTTAATTTGATAACATATTAACATGATAACATAATTACATGATAAAATGATATCATGATAACATGATAACATGATAACATAATAACATAATAACATAATAACATGATAAGATAAGAACATGACAACATCACAACATGATAACATGATAACATGATACTTTGATAACATGATAATATGATAACATGATTACATGATAACATGATAACATGATAATATGATAACATAATAACATGATAACATGATAACATTATAACATGATAACATGATAACATGATAACATGATAACAAGATAACATGATAACATGATAACATGATAACGTGATAACGTTATTACATGATGACATAGTAACATCATAACATGATACCATAATAACATGGTAACATGATAACATAATAACATGATAATATGATAGCATGATAACATGATAACATGACAACATGACAACATGACAACATGACAACATGACAACATGACAACATGACAACATGACAACATGACAACATGACAACATGACAACATGATAACATGATAACATGATTACATGATAACATGATAACATGATAACATAATAATCATGTGATTACTTGATAACACAATAACAAGATAATATAATAACATGTTAACATGATAACATAACAACATGACCACATGATAACAAGATAACATGATAACATCTTAACATGATAACATAATATTTTGATAACATGATAACATGATAACAAGATAACATGATAACCGAATAAAATGATGACATGATAACATGATATTATGACAACATGATAACATGATAACATCTCAACATGATAACATGATATTTTGATAACATGATAACATGATAACAAGATAACAAGATAACATGATAACATAATAAAATGATGACATGATAACATGATATTATGACAACATGATAACATGATAACATGATAACATGATAACATGATAACATGATAACATGATAACATTATAACATGATAACTTGATAACATGATAACATGATAACATGATAACATGATAACATGATAACATGATAACATGATAACATGACAACATGACAACATGACAACATGACAACATGACAACATGACAACATGACAACATAATAACATGATAACATGATAACATGATATCATGATAACATGATAAAATGATAACATGATAACATGATAACATGATAACATGATATCATGATAACATGATATCATGATAACATGATAGCATGATAGCATGATAACATGATATCATGATATCATGATAACATGATAATATGATAACATGATAACATGATAGCATGATAACATGATATCATGATAACATGATAACATGAAAATATTTTAACATGATAACATGATAACAAGATAACATGATAACATGATAACGTGATAACATGATAACGTGATAACATGATGACATGGTAACATTATAACATGATAACATGATAACATGATACCATGGTAACATGACAACAACACAACATGATAACATGATAACATGATAACGTGATAACAAGACAACATGACAACATCACAACATGATAACATGATAACATAATAACATGATAACATGATAACAAGATAACATGATAACATGATAACGTGATAACATGATAACGTGATAACATGATGACATTGTAACATTATAACATGATAACATGATAACATGATATCATGATAACATGATAACATTATAACATGATAACATGATAACATGATAACAAGATAACATGATAACATGATAACGTGATAACATGATAACGTGATAACATGATGACATGGTAACATCACAACATGATAACATGATAACAAAATAACATGATAACATGATAACATGATATCATGATAACATGATAATATGATAACATGATAACAAGATAACATGATAACATGATAACATGATAACGTGATAACATGATAACGTGATAACATGATTACATGATAACATGATAACATGATAATATGATAACATGATAACATGATAACATGATAACATTATAACATGATAACATGATAACAAGATAACATGATAACATGATAACGTGATAACATGATAACGTGATAACATGATGACATGGTAACATTATAACATGATAACATGATAACATGATAACATGATAACATGGTAACATGACAACAACACAACATGATAACATGATAACATGATAACGTGATAACATGACAACATGACAACATCACAACATGATAACATGATAACATAATAACATGATAACATGATAACATGATATCATGATAGCATGATAACATGATATCATGATAACATGATAACATGAAAATATGATAACATGAAAACATGATAACAAGATAACATGATAATATGATAACATGATAACATGATAGCATGATAACATGATATCATGATAACATGATAACATAAAAATATGATAACATGATAACATGATAACAAGATAACATGATAACATGATAACGTGATAACATGATAACGTGATAACATGATGACATGGCAACATTATAACATGATAACTTGATAACATGATAACATGGTAACATGACAACAACACAACATGATAACATGATAACATGATAACGTGATAACATGACAACATGACAACATCACAACATGATAACATGATAACATAATAACATGATAACATGATAACATGATATCATGATAACATGATAATATGATAACATGATAACATAATAACATGATAACATGATATCATGATAACATGATATCATGATAACATGATAGCATGATAACATGATATCATGATAACATGATAACATGAAAATATGATAACATGATAACATGATAACAAGATAACATGATAACATGATAACGTGATAACATGATAACGTGATAACATGATGACATGGTAACATTATAACATGATAACATGATAACATGGTAACATGACAACAACACAACATGATAACATGATAACATGATAACGTGATAACATGATGACATGGTAACATCATAACATAATAACATGATAAGATGATAACATGATAACATGTTATCATGTTATCATATTATCATGTTATCATGTTATCATGTAATCATGTTATCATGTTATCATATTATCATGTTATCATGTTATCATGTTATCATGTTATCATGTTATCATGTTATCATGTTATCATGTTATCATGTTATCATGTTATCATGTTATCATGTTATCATGTTATCATGTGATCATGTTATCATGTTATCATGTTATCATGTTATCATGTTATCATGTTATCATGTTATCATGTTATCATGTTATTATTTTATCATCTTATCATGTTATCATGTTATCATGTTATCATGTTCACATGTTATCATGTTATCATGTTATCATGTTATCATGTTATCATGTTATCATGTTATCATGTTATCATGTTATTATGTTATCATGTTATCATGTTATCATAAATAAATAATATTATTATTATTATTATTATTATTATTATTATTATTATTATTATTATTATTATTATTATTATTATTATTATTATTATTATTATCATGTTATCATATTATCATGTTATCATGTTATCATGGTATCATGTTATCATGTTATAATGGTATCATGTTATCATGTTTGTTATGTTATAGTGTTATCAAATTATCAAGTTATCATGTTATGATGTATTCATTTAAAATATGTTATTAGGTTATTCTGTTATCGTTTTTTCAAGTTATCAAGATATCATGTTATCAAGTTATCAAGATATCATGTTATCATGTTATTACGTTATCATGTTATCATGTTATCATGTTATCATGTTATCATGTTATCATGTTATCATGTTATCATGTTATCATGTTATCATGTTATCATGTTATCATGTTATCATGTTATCATGTTATCATGTTATCATGTTATCATGTTATCATGTTATCATGTTATTATGTTATCATGTTATCATGTTATCATGTTATCATGTTATCATGTTATCATGTTGTCATGTTATCATGTTATCATGTTGTCATGTTATCATGTTATCATGTTATCATGTTATCATGTTATCATGTTATCATGTTATCATGTTATCATGTTATCATGTTATCATGTTATCATGTTATCATGTTATCATGTTATCATGTTATCATGTTATCATGTTATCATGTTATCATGTTGTGATGTTGTCATGTTGTCATGTTATCATGTTATCATCTTATCATGTTATTATGTTATCATGTTATCATGTTATCATGTTATCATGTTATCATGTTATCATGTTATCATGTTATCATGTTATCATGTTATCATGTTATCATGATATCGTGTTATCATGTTATCATGTTATTATGTTATCATTTTATCATGGTATCAAATTAACATGTTATCATGTTATCATGTTATCATGTTATCATGTTATCGTGTTATCATGTTATCATGTTATCATGTTATGATGTTACATACAATGTTATCAAGATATCATGTTGTCATTTTATCATGTTATTATAATACCTTGTTTTCAAGTTATCATGTTATCATGTTATCATGTTATCATGTTATCATGTTATCATGTTATCATGGTATCATGTTATCATGTTATAATGGTATCATGTTATCATGTTTGTTATGTTATAGTGTTATCAAATTATCAAGTTATTATGTTATGATGTATTCATTTAAAATATGTTATTAGGTTATTCTGTTATCGTTTTTTCAAGTTATCAAGATATCATGTTATCAAGTTATCAAGATATCATGTTATCATGTTATCACGTTATCATGTTATCATGTTATCATGTTATCATGTTATCATGTTATCATGTTATCATGTTATCATGTTATCATGTTATCATGTTATCATGTTATCATGTCAACATGTTATCATGTTATTATATTATCATGTTATCATGTTATCATGTTATCATGTTATTATGTTATCATGTTGTCATGTTATCATGTTATCATGTTATCATGTTATCATGTTATCATGTTATCATGTTGTCATGTTAATTTGTTCTCATGTTATCATATTATCAAGTTATTACGTTTTCATGTTTTCATGTTTTTATGTTTTCATGTTATCATGTTTTTATGTTATCATGTTATCATGTTATCATGTTATTATGTTACCATGTTACCATGTTATCATGTTATCATGTTATTATGTTATTATGTAATCATATTATCATGTTATTATGTTGTCATGTTATTATGTGATCATGTTATCATGTTACCATGTTATCATGCTATCATGTTATCAGGTTATGATGTTACCATGTCATTATGTTATCACGTTATCATGTTATCTAGTTAACATGTTATCATGTTATCATGTTATCATGTTATCATGTTATCATGTTATCATGTTATCATGTTATCATGTAATCATATTATCATGTAATCATGTTTTTATGTTATTATGTTATCATGTTACCATGTAATCATGTTATCATGTAATGATGTTACCATGTAATTATGTTATCATTTTATCATGTTATCATTTCATCATGTTATCATGATATCATGTTATCATGTTATCATGTTATCATGTTATCATGTTATCATATTATCATGTTGTTATGTTATCATGTTATCATGTTATTATGTTGTGATGTTGTCATGTTATCATGTTATCATGTAATCATGTTATGATATTACCATGTTATCATGTTATCACGTTATCATGATAACATGTTAATTTGATAACATAATAACATGATAACATGATATCATGATAACATGATAACATGATAACATGATAACATGATAACATAATAACATGATAACATGATAAGATGATAACATGACAACATCACAACATGATAACATGATAACATGATATTATGATAACATGATAATATGATAACATGATTACATGATAACATGATTACATGATAACATGATAACATGATAACATGATAACATGATAACATGATAACATGATAACATGATAACATGATAACATGATAACATGATAACATAATAACATGATAACATGATAACATGATAACGTGATAACATGATGACATGGTAACATTATAACATGATAACATGATAACATGATAACATGATAACATGGTAACATGATAACATGGTAACATGACAACAACACAACATGATAACATGATAACATGATAACATTATAACATGATAACATGATAATATGATAACATGATAACATGATAACATGATAACACGATATCATGATAACATGTTATCATGATAACATGATATCATGATAACATGAAGATATGATAACATGATAACATGATAACGTGATAACATGATGACATAGTAACATCATAACATGATAACATAATAACATGGTAACATGATAACGTGATAACATGATTACATGATAACATGATAACATGATAATATGATAACATGATAACATGATAACATGATAACATTATAACATGATAACATGATAACAAGATAACATGATAACATGATAACGTGATAACATGATAACGTGATAACATGATGACATGGTAACATTATAACATGATAACATGATAACATGATAACATGATAACATGGTAACATGACAACAACACAACATGATAACATGATAACGTGATAACATGATAACGTGATAACATGATGACATGGTAACATCACAACATGATAACATGATAACAAAATAACATGATAACATGATAACATGATATCATGATAACATGATAATATGATAACATGATAACAAGATAACATGATAACATGATAACGTGATAACATGATAACGTGATAACATGATTACATGATAACATGATAACATGATAATATGATAACATGATAACATGATAACATGATAACATTATAACATGATAACATGATAACAAGATAACATGATAACATGATAACGTGATAACATGATAACGTGATAACATGATGACATGGTAACATTATAACATGATAACATGATAACATGATAACATGATAACATGGTAACATGACAACAACACAACATGATAACATGATAACATGATAACGTGATAACATGACAACATGACAACATCACAACATGATAACATGATAACATAATAACATGATAACATGATAACATGATATCATGATAGCATGATAACATGATATCATGATAACATGATAACATGAAAATATGATAACATGATAACATGATAACAAGATAACATGATAATATGATAACATGATAACATGATAGCATGATAACATGATATCATGATAACATGATAACATAAAAATATGATAACATGATAACATGATAACAAGATAACATGATAACATGATAACGTGATAACATGATAACGTGATAACATGATGACATGGCAACATTATAACATGATAACTTGATAACATGATAACATGGTAACATGACAACAACACAACATGATAACATGATAACATGATAACGTGATAACATGACAACATGACAACATCACAACATGATAACATGATAACATAATAACATGATAACATGATAACATGATATCATGATAACATGATAATATGATAACATGATAACATAATAACATGATAACATGATATCATGATAACATGATATCATGATAACATGATAGCATGATAACATGATATCATGATAACATGATAACATGAAAATATGATAACATGATAACATGATAACAAGATAACATGATAACATGATAACGTGATAACATGATAACGTGATAACATGATGACATGGTAACATTATAACATGATAACATGATAACATGGTAACATGACAACAACACAACATGATAACATGATAACATGATAACGTGATAACATGATGACATGGTAACATCATAACATAATAACATGATAAGATGATAACATGATAACATGTTATCATGTTATCATATTATCATGTTATCATGTTATCATGTAATCATGTTATCATGTTATCATATTATCATGTTATCATGTTATCATGTTATCATGTTATCATGTTATCATGTTATCATGTTATCATGTTATCATGTTATCATGTTATCATGTTATCATGTTATCATGTTATCATGTGATCATGTTATCATGTTATCATGTTATCATGTTATCATGTTATCATGTTATCATGTTATCATGTTATCATGTTATCATTTTATCATCTTATCATGTTATCATGTTATCATGTTATCATGTTCACATGTTATCATGTTATCATGTTATCATGTTATCATGTTATCATGTTATCATGTTATCATGTTATTATGTTATCATGTTATCATGTTATCATAAATAAATAATATTATTATTATTATTATTATTATTATTATTATTATTATTATTATTATTATTATTATTATTATTATTATTATTATTATTATTATTATTATTATTATTATTATTATCATGTTATCATATTATCATGTTATCATGTTATCATGGTATCATGTTATCATGTTATAATGGTATCATGTTATCATGTTTGTTATGTTATAGTGTTATCAAATTATCAAGTTATCATGTTATGATGTATTCATTTAAAATATGTTATTAGGTTATTCTGTTATCGTTTTTTCAAGTTATCAAGATATCATGTTATCAAGTTATCAAGATATCATGTTATCATGTTATCATGTTATTACGTTATCATGTTATCATGTTATCATGTTATCATGTTATCATGTTATCATGTTATCATGTTATCATGTTATCATGTTATCATGTTATCATGTTATCATGTTATCATGTTATCATGTTATCATGTTATCATGTTATCATGTTATCATGTTATCATGTTATCATGTTATCATTTTATCATCTTATCATGTTATCATGTTATCATGTTATCATGTTCACATGTTATCATGTTATCATGTTATCATGTTATCATGTTATCATGTTATCATGTTATCATGTTATTATGTTATCATGTTATCATGTTATCATAAATAAATAATATTATTATTATTATTATTATTATTATTATTATTATTATTATTATTATTATTATTATTATTATTATTATTATTATTATTATTATTATTATTATTATTATCATGTTATCATATTATCATGTTATCATATTATCATGTTATCATGTTATCATGGTATCATGTTATCATGTTATAATGGTATCATGTTATCATGTTTGTTATGTTATAGTGTTATCAAATTATCAAGTTATCATGTTATGATGTATTCATTTAAAATATGTTATTAGGTTATTCTGTTATCGTTTTTTCAAGTTATCAAGATATCATGTTATCAAGTTATCAAGATATCATGTTATCATGTTATCATGTTATTACGTTATCATGTTATCATGTTATCATGTTATCATGTTATCATGTTATCATGTTATCATGTTATCATGTTATCATGTTATCATGTTATCATGTTATCATGTTATCATGTTATCATGTTATCATGTTATCATGTTATCATGTTATCATGTTATCATGTTATCATGTTATCATGTTATCATGTTATCATGTTATCATGTTATCATGTTATCATGTTGTCATGTTATCATGTTATCATGTTGTCATGTTATCATGTTATCATGTTATCATGTTATCATGTTATCATGTTATCATGTTATCATGTTATCATGTTATCATGTTATCATGTTATCATGTTATCATGTTATCATGTTATCATGTTATCATGTTATCATGTTATCATGTTATCATGTTATCATGTTGTGATGTTGTCATGTTGTCATGTTATCATGTTATCATCTTATCATGTTATTATGTTATCATGTTATCATGTTATCATGTTATCATGTTATCATGTTATCATGTTATCATGTTATCATGTTATCATGTTATCATGATATCGTGTTATCATGTTATCATGTTATTATGTTATCATTTTATCATGGTATCAAATTAACATGTTATCATGTTATCATGTTATCATGTTATCATGTTATCGTGTTATCATGTTATCATGTTATCATGTTATGATGTTACATACAATGTTATCAAGATATCATGTTGTCATTTTATCATGTTATTATAATACCTTGTTTTCAAGTTATCATGTTATCATGTTATCATGTTATCATGTTATCATGTTATCATGGTATCATGTTATCATGTTATAATGGTATCATGTTATCATGTTTGTTATGTTATAGTGTTATCAAATTATCAAGTTATCATGTTATGATGTATTCATTTAAAATATGTTATTAGGTTATTCTGTTATCGTTTTTTCAAGTTATCAAGATATCATGTTATCAAGTTATCAAGATATCATGTTATCATGTTATCACGTTATCATGTTATCATGTTATCATGTTATCATGTTATCATGTTATCATGTCAACATGTTATCATGTTATTATATTATCATGTTATCATGTTATCATGTTATCATGTTATTATGTTATCATGTTGTCATGTTATCATGTTATCATGTTATCATGTTATCATGTTATCATGTTATCATGTTGTCATGTTAATTTGTTCTCATGTTATCATATTATCAAGTTATTACGTTTTTATGTTTTCATGTTTTTATGTTTTCATGTTATCATGTTTTTATGTTATCATGTTATCATGTTATCATGTTATTATGTTACCATGTTACCATGTTATCATGTTATCATGTTATTATGTTATTATGTAATCATATTATCATGTTATTATGTTGTCATGTTATTATGTGATCATGTTATCATGTTACCATGTTATCATGCTATCATGTTATCAGGTTATGATGTTACCATGTCATTATGTTATCACGTTATCATGTTATCTAGTTAACATGTTATCATGTTATCATGTTATCATGTTATCATGTTATCATGTTATCATGTTATCATGTAATCATATTATCATGTAATCATGTTTTTATGTTATTATGTTATCATGTTACCATGTAATCATGTTATCATGTAATGATGTTACCATGTAATTATGTTATCATTTCATCATGTTATCATGATATCATGTTATCATGTTATCATGTTATCATGTTATCATGTTATCATATTATCATGTTGTTATGTTATCATGTTATTATGTTGTGATGTTGTCATGTTATCATGTTATCATGTAATCATGTTATGATATTACCATGTTATCATGTTATCACGTTATCATGATAACATGTTAATTTGATAACATAATAACATGATAACATGATATCATGATAACATGATAACATGATAACATGATAACATGATAACATAATAACATGATAACATGATAAGATGATAACATGACAACATCACAACATGATAACATGATAACATGATATTATGATAACATGATAATATGATAACATGATTACATGATAACATGATTACATGATAACATGATAACATGATAACATGATAACATGATAACATGATAACATGATAACATGATAACATGATAACATAATAACATGATAACATGATAACATGATAACGTGATAACATGATGACATGGTAACATTATAACATGATAACATGATAACATGATAACATGATAACATGGTAACATGATAACATGGTAACATGACAACAACACAACATGATAACATGATAACATGATAACATTATAACATGATAACATGATAATATGATAACATGATAACATGATAACATGATAACACGATATCATGATAACATGTTATCATGATAACATGATATCATGATAACATGAAGATATGATAACATGATAACATGATAACGTGATAACATGATGACATAGTAACATCATAACATGATAACATAATAACATGGTAACATGATAACATGATAACATAATAACATGATATTATGATAGCCTGATAACATGATAACATGACAATATGACAACATGACAACATGACTACATGATAACATGATAACATGATAACATGATAACATGATAACATGATTACATGATAACATGATAACATGATAACATAATAACGTGATTACTTGATAACACAATAACAAGAATATATAATAACATGTTAACATGATAACATAACAACATAACCACATGATAACATGATAACATGATAACATCTTAACATGATAACATAATATTTTGATAACATGATAACATGATAACAAAATAACATGATAATATGATAACATGATAATATGATAACATGATAACATGATAACATGATAACATGATAACATGATAACATGATAACATGATAACATGATAACATGATAACATGATAACATAATAACAAAATAACATGACAACATGATAACATAATAACGTGATTACTTGATAACACAATAACAAGATAATATAATAACATGATAACATGATAACATGATAACATAACAACATGACCACATGATAACATGATAACATGATAACATGATAACATGATAACATCTTAACATGATAACATGATATTTTGATAACATGATAACATGATAACATGATAACAAGATAACATGATAACATAATAAAATGATAACATGATAACATGATATCATGACAACATGATAACATGATAACATGATAACATGATTACATAATAACATAATAACATGATTACTTGATAACACAATAGCAAGACATTTTAATAACATGATAACATGATAACATGATAACATGATAACATGATAACATGATAACATGATAACATGATAACATGATAACATGATAACATGATAACATGATAACATGATAACATGATAACTTGATAACATGATAACATGATAACATGATAACAAGATAACAAGATAACAAGCTAACAAGATAACAAGATAACAAGATAACAAGATAACAAGATAACAAGATAACTAGATAACTAGATAACAAGATAACAAGATAGCTAGATAACAAGATAACAAGATAACAAGATAACAAGATAACAAGTTAACAAGATAACAAGATAAGCAGATGACAAGATACAAGATAACATAATAGCATAATAACATGATAACATTATAACATGATAACATGATAACATGATATTATGATATTATGATAACATGATAACATTATAATTTGATAACATGATAACATACTAACATGAAAACTTGACAATGTGAAAACATGTTATCAAAAAAAACATTAAGACATGATAACCTAATATCATAATAACTCGATTACTTGATAACACGATAACACGATTACAGGATAACATTATAACATTCTTGTTAACATAATAACATAATATATGACAAATTGATAAAATTATAACAAGATATATGACGTACATAAAACAACTACCAAAAAATGAGTATAAATTGCCGGTTTAACGCGACAGCTAATGTAGTTATCACATCAATGTGCATTATTATTATTATTACAGGTACTTATTGACCTTAGTACAAATTTTTTTTGTTGTTAATTTATAAGCAATTATTGTTTGTTCTTTTTTGTAATACAAATATCATAGTTGCATCAGAGGCATATAAACAATGTGTTAGAGTTTAGACGCCTCGAACAAGTTAAAAGTGTGTGTTTAAAATTAGCTGTGAAATATATATTTTCTACACAAACAATCATCAAACTAAAAGCTAAAATGCTTATAGTATGTAGTGAATCGTGTATCAAGGGTTGAAAATAGGCTTTAGCAGTTCGCTATTGCTTTGTTTCTTCATGTTGCTAAAAGCGAAGGGCTGCTTAAGCACTTTGGTACGAATTACACTAAATATTTTTTTGCCTGCCCTAAATAAATACATTTTTCAGGAAGTTTCAAGATTAATTATAATCTGTCACTACTGTCAGATTTTAAAGTATGGCGTCATCATGCGAAATCGTGATTTACAGCTAATTAAATACCGCAAATAATTTACAAGCCTTTGTCGTTTCGGCCCGCATTTTTGGGCCAAAACAACGGTTTCAGTAGAGTCAGGCAAAAAAAGTGGTTGAAAGTAGATGCAAAACTTTAGTTAACATAAACTAGATAAAATGTTTATTGTTTTATAGAATAAACAAATGTTAAATCCCTTATGGAGGCGTTTTTGCGCATACTTTTAACCTGATGCAGGCGTTAAAACTTTTGAGGCAACCGCACGCTCCAAGCGCACATAAACGCTCACTTCAAGGCGCCTAGTGGTCTTTTACACACATTTTATAATAGCTATACAATACTGCAATTTATCTTAATTCTGTTGGCATTTAGTTGAACCTTTTCCTACTGCATTTTAGCATGGTCACAGTTATTAAGACACAAACCACAAATAATCGGCAGCAAATGAAACTCTCTCGGCCAAAAAATAAACCTCGTCTTCAATTTTTAAATTTATTTTGTAAATATCTGTGAATGTAATGGTTGGATCAAAAATATATTACTGCTTCATGTTATAATAAGTATCGCTGAATAGCGTGATGCTGTTATTTAACTAAAAATTTTGATCGCCTCTAAAAGGTAGTAGAAAATGTATCGCCCGTAAACAGGCGAATGTCCGTATATATATATATATATATATATATATATATATATATATATATATAGTTTACTATTATGTATTTATACAAATCCTTAAATAGTAGGAGATAATTTATGTATCTTGAAAAAATCACCATGTTAAATTTGTCGAAATATGTAACATTAAAATGTCATAACTGTAAAATCTTGGATGTATAAATTAAATTACATAAAAATAAATATTAACATTTGATAAAAAAATTTTAGCCTGATGATGGTGATGTCTATCAAAACTAGTCACATACAATTTATATAAAACATTGAAAAAAAATCAATAGAAAACAAAATATAGAAATTTGTTTGCAGTTTTTCCTAATTTTATCTTTTATTGAATAGATAGTTAATTGTTATATAAACAGAACTTAATGTAAAATGGATGTTAAAACGCCTGACACAAAACTGATTTTAATATTACAATAATATTAAATGATGAGAGCTACCGGCTTTGTCCAATGAATTAAAACATTTTCTATTTTCAAGCATCAAAAACCAACCTAACTCGGCGCGCATATGTCAAGACATTATTTACTTTTTTATATTTATACAAATTTTGACATAATAAGTGATCATTTGGTCATCTTGTAAAAAAATTATCTAGTTAATTTTATTTAAATAAAGCCAAAATATTTTTGAATTTTTTTGCTTAATTGTCACAAAGGTTATAGAACTACAATAATGTGATTTTAATAATTTGATCACTAACAGTGAGATTCTTACCAGAATGTTGGTGACTTTAGCACATAATTTAAACAAATTACTACTACTTTAAAGGTGTATAATTTTTACTAAATTATTTGAAAGTAAGTATCATTTTATTTATATTCGCTTTTTTCTATTTATATGTAACAGAAATAAAGTTTATTATTACTAATATTTTTATAAGCACGTAACAATAATATGTATGCAATCGTAGAACTTTTTTTATAATTTTCCCAATTTCATTCATTACAGGAGTGTATATAAACTGCACCAATTTTATACGACACCAATTTTATACGACACCAACTTAAAGTTAACAACTGCAAACACATGTTCAACACTTAAATATGGAGGCTGTAGTAATTTACATTTTAGATGTCTTTTAATCGCAATTAATGCCTATCTATAAACATAAACATTGGTAAGTTATTACTTAAAGTTCATTTTATCGCTCATGATGGAAACATTGTGTTTCTTGAAATATATTAAAACCTGTTAAAACTGCATCTAGTTCAAATCGTCACAGATTACTTCAAAAAACTCGATTTTTTCAAATTTTGATTGCTTATTACTCGAAAATGGCTCACTAAAAAAATCTGAAAAAAATCACATATTTAGGATTCATGTAGAGAAAGGCATTTTCAGTGGTTTGAGCTAAAACAAATTTTTATTCCGTACACTTGACTCATACATGGCCTTATACAGGGTGTCCGGAAAATACGTGTACAGCGTTTGACGACAGACTCCTGACGTCAAAATAGGTCGATCTAAGCCGACTTAGTTATATCCAAAATTGTCTCGTTTAGCCGGTAGAGGGCGTCAAAAAAAAAACAAAAGTATAACAAAGTTGAAAGTATCTATTGTAAGAAACTAAGTAAAACAAAAACATTACTTAAGCAAATGTGTAAAATGACCGCCATCTTGCTGAATACACTTTTTAACACTCTTTAAAAAATGATATTGGCCCCTATCTAATGTCTCGGGATTATTAAAATGGTTGCCTGCATTTAAAATCCGCTGCAATAAATCATCGCGTGTGTTTACCGGAGTCTTGTAAACTTCTGTTTTAATAGCGCCCCACAAAAAGAAGTCACACATATTTAACTCAGGAGAACGTGGTGGCCATTTTACTGGTGCATCATTGCCTCTTCCAATCCATCGGTTGGGATATTGATGATGTAAGTATTGCCGAACGGCAACGGAAAAATTGGGCGGGGCACCATCATGCATATACCACATTTCCCTCCGAAGTAAAAGGGGCAAATTCTCCAGAAGAATTGGTAATGTGTCTTGCAAAAAATTTAAATAAATATTTCCATCTAACCTGTCTGGAATAACAATGGGACCAATAAGGTAGTGATCAATAATACCTGCCCAAATATTAATTTTAAATTGATGCTGATGATGTGCAACTTTAATGGGATGTGGATTTTTATCGGAATAAATATGTTCGTTGTGCAGATTGGTTACCCCAGATCTTGTAAAGCATGCCTCGTCAGTAAAATAAATTTTTCTACAAAAATTTGGAACAAGGATTCTTTTGTTTCTAATTAATTGACAAAATGTAAGCCGCATGGGGGGATCAGTCGGTAAAAGTTCCTGGACTTTTTGTATGTGGTAAGGATGTAACAACTGTTCTCTTAAAACCTCATTGACAATCGTTTTAGGAACATTTAACTCACGTTCTAAGAGACGGGTACTGGTACTTGGTTCTTCTTCAACTCTTTCCAGAATCATCTCTTCTGTTTCCACAGTTCGAGTTGTTCGCATACGACCCCTGCCTTCAAACTTTTTCTCAAAACTGCCCGTTTCCCGAAGATGACGCTCAATATTGGCAAATGTTTGGTGGTTTGGTATTCGACGGTTAGGAAACCTCTCCATGTAAACCCTAACACTCTGACGCCCATTTCCTTGACAAAACCCGTATGCCAGGAGCATGTCAACTTTCTGAGAGTTTGTATAATTTTCCATTTTTAATGGTAAAATGAACTTGTAATTCAAGAATGTTGATCGTATACTTGAGTAAATTTCATAGACTGGTGACAATTTGTCAATAATTGTCAAATTATTAACGCCATAGCAACAAGGTTACTTAAAAAATTATTGTTACAGGTAATTTCTTTTTAATATTTACAAATTTTTGACGCCCTCTACCGGCTAAACGAGACAATTTTGGATATAACTAAGTCGGCTTAGATCGACCTATTTTGACGTCAGGAGTCTGTCGTCAAACGTTGTACACGTATTTTCCGGAGACCCTGTATATTATCTTAGTTGTTGACTTTGGTATTTATTTAATAATGAGAAGACAACTTTTGCCGACGTTTGTCAGCATGATGAAGCATAAAAAAATAATATTGTAATAAACGTCCAGTTAGTAGTAATAAAAAAAATTCTAGTGCTTTTAAATATTGTTTATACTTTGATGAAAGAAAAACTTATAAATGAATTAGGTTTATTTGAATGTTTCTGTGTAAAGTCGGCAACGTGGGTTCTTGTTGGCAACGCAGGGCAGGCTCTTATTGTATATTCCAAGATGAGAAATTGTTTTACAAGATATTTATAATCTATAATCATTTAAATTATTTTTAAATGTACTCTTACATATTTATGATGAAAAACTTATAAATTAAGTTTGTTTATTTGAATAAACTTTTTACTTTTTTAGCATTGGGTTTTGCTATGAGACTGGTTCTGTATTGCTCTGCCAAGCTCCCTGTTCCACCAAGTAATCTTGTTGGTGGTATGTTTGCCAGCAGTACTTTAAATGCTTACAATCTGACATTACTATTTTAATTACTTCAAAACCTTTGTTTATTGAATTTCAGTTGAACCCTATTAATTTGAACATAAAAGTCAACATTTTCAGATCACTACTTTAAATATTCACAATTTTATAATACTATTATTGTAATTTGCATATTGCATAGAAATGTCACCATTTTGACAAACTTACTACCATAAATATTTACATCTAACACAATTTTAATTCCCATACATTAAAATGGATGTTTGTTGAATTTCAGTTAAATTTAAATATTTTGGACATAAATGTCAATATTTTGTCAGAACAAACTTGTTTTACCTGTGATTTAGTTTATATTTTCCTAGATGAAAACAACCAATTATGCATTGTTGAATGTTAATTAAATATGTACATTAAGATGGCTGATTTTGAAACTCACCTAATTTAATTTGTTGATTTTCTATTCACTATAGTTTTTAGATCTCATTCTCGCTATCTTTTGTGAAACAGGTAACACATTTACCGCGGACTCTTCCATATTCTGATATAGATAGTTACTTGGAAGTAACGTCAAACTTTATTAAGTTGTTTGTATTGAACACATTGAAGCTAATTAATACTTTTGTTTAGTTTTAAAATATTTCACTGTTATTATGCTACTATTAATAAATTTCTTCAACACAAGATGTTTTGAACAAAGTTACATATTATCTTTCTTATTGTATAAAACAGAGAATAGCGTATGAATGCTTTGATAACTAGGTTATGTCATAATAATATCCTGTAATGTCCGAGGAAACGCTTTTGATTGATGTATTAGAGATGGCGAGTTTGTATTGAAAACGGCGTTGAAGATCTGGTCTTGAAATTAACATAGAACTTTAGCTCTAGAGAATTTGCCGTGTTTAGTCGCCGCATTCGCTAGTAGTATTGTTATAAAAAAATATTGTTAGCAAATATTAATACAAACTAAAATCCTATCACATCTACAAGAATATCGGTACAGTTTCCTCTAAAAAAATATCGTTCAGCGCCGTTTTTAAATTAAAATTGGTTCAAATGGAACAAAACGCCAACCAACTCAGGGCCAATATTACAATAGTGGTTTAAACTGCAAGTTTACTAACTGCTAGTTAAAATTTAAATCGCTAGTTAGTGGAAACGCGTATTACAATTGTCCCTACTTTGTATGTCAACAAAATATTTAAAATCTTAACCTATAAATTGACGCGTCAAAAAATTGACATTAAATTTTTATTTAATAAATATATTAAATATATAACAACAAAAAAATTGCAAATAATAAATACAGATAACTCCTTATAAACAATAGTAAGTTTCCAGTAATCACTATTAATATAATACACCCATTTCTTATAAGTAATAACTGTCATAACTCACATAATTTAAGGTTATTTAAACTGCTAGTTAAATCGTTAATTGCACAATTCCGCCAGTTAGCTATCCAGATATTTTAATCCACAGTTAGCATTAATCCACGTATGTGTGAGTTAAACCACTATTGTAATTTTGGCCCTCAATATCCAAACGATAAGATTTTAGTCATCACTTATTTTATATGTTGAACTACATATAATATTTTATGTCTTCATGCTTTGAGTTATATTAAAGATTTGCAGTTATATTTAACAAGTAAAAAATTTATAAAGCATTAAATAAAAACTCCACTTTTTAAAAATTAATTGCGGAAAAACAACTTATTGAATAATTTTTTTTTAAGTTTGAAGACACAGATTAGACTTTTCTTTTGTAATGTGGTTATATTTTATTCAATTATATAGAGGCGTTTTCTTGCTGCGTTTTATTCTGTAAACCCTTATAATAAGGTAACTGTTTTCCCCTTATAAGTACAAAATGTTCATGCGCATAGCCAGTTTTGATATACAAATATTTTACATTTTATAGCCCTATTAATGCCGATTACAACAATGTATTTTACTCCAAAAAAAATTTTTTTAGATGGCAGAAGTTCAAACTGTTGAATTGTTGAATTTTATCCAAATTTAAAGATATTAATAATTAAAACACAGGTGGTTTGGGGTTCTAAAGATTTATTTGATACGCTGCTATGTTTCATCACGCAGTGGCGGATGATTAATGAAGAAAATAACAATTTATGATGGGTACATACCCTGAAACACTAGTGTATGTGTCTCATACTGGGTGGAGAGGCAATTTACATAAAATCATTTATTAAATTTAAACAATTTATTGTTGAACAATATAAAAAAAATAGTTCAAAAACAAGGAAGATTAAAAAAATTAAAAAATTAAAAAATTAAATATACAGGTATAAAACAATTATATATTTTATATACTATAGTTCTTGGTTTTCCTCTTTTTTTTCTGTTTCCTGGAACCCATTCCATGATGCTTCAAATTATGCTTTTGTGACCATGTAATGATCTGTATCAGCGTTAGCTCTTCGATATGATTTTACATCTGTGATATAATTTTCCCTATTTTTATTGATTAAAATATGGTCTATTTGATTTCCATAAAATTGACCTGTGACATCCAGGCAATTTTGTGTTCTTTTTTGTTTGAATTTTGTACTTGTCACCATCATACCAGTTAATGTTATTAAGTTACACAGCCTTTGTGCATTATCGTTTGTTTTGTCATGTATTGTATGTTTCCCTGCTATTGAATTTAAATACCGCTGTAATAACTATATCTAGTTTGGGTATCTGCTCTATTAGCTCTTCTATTTGTTTGTACATGTTGTCCTTTAAGTTGTCATCTAAACAGAAATAGTTGGGGCATACACATTTACTACTGACATGTTATAAGTATTGTATTCTTATGTATGTCAAACGTCCATATATAGCTTTAAAACCTATTATGTTATCTCTCAGTTGATTCCTAACATTAAATGCTACTCCATTTCTTCCTTGTTGTTTTTCTCCCAAGTATACTAATGTGTAATATTTTTTATTGATTCTTCCTTGCCCTTTCCGACTGTAGTATATCTCAATCTATTTTGTATTTTTTAGTTCCCTTCCTATTTCACTTTGCCTATTGCTGACATACTTTTAATATTCTAAGTGCATTCTTTTTTTTTGCTTTTTTTGTTGCCAGTTTCGCCTACATTTTGTCATTTTGCGGTATTACTGTTACTACTTTTTGAGTGCTTATTTTATTTTATGTCTGTCTATTTATATACCTTACTATACAGAGTGTTCAAAAAATAATGTAAAATATTTAAGGAGGTGCTAGTACGAACCACAACAAACAAAAAAGTCTTAATAAACATAGGTTGTTATAGCAACGGTTTCGGAGATATGGAACATTATCTATTTTTATTATTCTTTTTCTCTCCATTTTTTATTTTGCAAAACCGTGCATTTTCTTATCATAGTTAGCTAATGTTTTGTAAAATAAGCATTTAGTATTTGACAGTTGTTAGTGCAAGTTTTTATTGCTATGGCTGATTACTCTAATGCAGAACTAGCCGACATGCATTTCATGTATGGTCGTGTTAATGGGATTGCCACCAAAGCGCGACGTCTTTATGTAGAAGCTTATCCAAATCGCCAGATTCCTTCAAATCTGATTAATATGTTTGGAAGAATTTACCACAGATTGAGAGATACCGGTTCATTTCGAAAACAGTGCTATTTTTTCGACATACCAAGGTCGGTAACTACTCCTAGAACAGAACGGAGACTGCGGAGAATATCAAGCGAAGTAGGAATTGGTGCTACTCTTCTTTGGAGAACCCTCCAGCAGCTGCTCTATCCATACCATGTACAACGAGTACAGGCCTTAAATTTATTTGATCATCAGGCACGTTTGGTTTTTTGTCGCTGGTTTCTACGCAAGGATGCTGAAGACCGACCAAAATTCTTTTTACTGACAAGGCCGGGTTCACACGAAATTTCTAGTTACTTTTGTTTTATCAAACCGATTAACAGGCGCTGCTTACCTTAACTTTCTGCAGAACATAATGTATGATCTTTTGGATAACATTCGTTTGGCCCACAGGCAACAAATGTGGTTCCAGCATGATGGTGCTCCAGCTCTTTTTTTGATTACCGTTAGAGAGCATTTAAACCAAACTTTTCCATGTAGGTGGGTAGGAAGAGGCGGACCAGTTTTATGGCCAGCAAGATCGCCTGATTTAAACCCTGACAACCCATGTTTATTAACACTTTTTTGTTTGTTTTGATTCGTACTACCACCCCTTGAATATTTTACATCCTGTATGTGATAATTTTTTTTAAATTCCACTCTTACTGTGCATCCATTGTTTTTTCGCTTGATGCTACCTGTCTCAAGTCACTTTGTCTCTTTCTCTTTTCGTCATGTCCATTTTCAATTTTCCAGGTATACATTTGTCCCATTCAAGATTTGTTTAGTTTTCATTATTTCCATTTTATGTGCCCAGTTTTCTAATTCGCTATTATTGTTTTATTCATTATTTTATAAACTTTACATATGTTTACTTTTATTTAAAGTTAGATTTCAATAAATTTTTCAACATTTTTTGGCATGTTATCTTCCTTTATTCCAGTATTTCTTATGACTATTATTCTGTATCTGATTTTTTCTTGTTTTTTTTTTGTAATCTCTTTTATTGTTTTTATTTTATTAATTAATTCTTTTCTCTTCTTCTCTATGTTCTTTAATTTAATGTTCGTATTTTAATCCTCGTTACATTTATCAAATCTTTCATTTCACCTCTCATGTCCTGTATTTAGTATCTCTTTCATTTCGCTACTTACTGTATTATGTAGTATACTTTTTTTTATATTCTTTCTTTTCCCTGTTTCTCGAAACTGGTATCTGGGTAGTTCCACTGAAATTCGGACAATCGTCCCCACATTGATATCTCCGATTTTGCTCAAATTTTGTACATATGTTTGGGGTACCAAAATATGTCGATTCCTAAAATTTTAGGTATTTTGTTTTTTTTTTAGGTTTTTGCGCTGTAAATAAGCAAAAAATAGTCAACATTCATATTGGAAAGGATGTATCTCATAGGAAATTTTCCGTAGAACACGATCCCGCCCTTTGTTTTCCGAAATTTTCCGCGGCAAATTGAAAAAATACTATATTATGAAAAAATCGATTTCTTCGAATCCGCTACACTTGGAGACTTGAAATTTGAATATGATACTTCTGAAACATAGTACTTTTGATAGCAAAAAACTGGATTCGTTTACCCCAGGATAAAATATAGTACATAATTGGTAAAAATGGTACTTTTAACGGATTTTCCTCGTATTTTCCGTAATTTTACTAATTTTCCGACTTTTTTTTTAACGGACATTAAGAAAAAAATAATTATTTTTCATCATAATTTTTTTCAAAAAAATTTAGTTTAAAAAATTATAGATTTAAAATAATTATTTTTTGATCTTTCATAATTTTGAAAAAAAGGCCAAAAAAAATAAGAAGAGTAATCAAAAAAAAATTCACGTAGAAAGCGATTTTTATGTCCGTTTTTTAAATTATTCTAAATAAAACCAGAAAATTACGGAAAATCCCTTAAAAGTAACCCATTTTTAGCAATTCTGTATTAGATTTTACCCTAGGACAAGCGAATCCAGTTTTTTTTAATTTTTACAATCAAAATCAAAATCAAATTTCAAGTCTCCAAGTGTAGCGGAATCAAAAATATTAAATTTTCAATAAAATGGTAATTTTCTCATTTTCCGCAAAAAAATTCGGAAAACCAAAGGCGGTATCGTGTTCCACAGAAAATTTCCTATATAATACATCTTTTTCAATATAAATTTTGACTATTTTTTGCTTATTTACAGCGCAAAAACTGAAAAAACCAAAATATTCCTAAAAAGTTAAAATGGCCGCCATTTAAACTATATTGCACCTAGAGATCTAAAATTTTAAGAATCCACATATTTTGGTACCCTAAACATGTGTACATTTGAACAAAATCGGAGATATCAATGTGGGAACGATTGTCCGAATTTAAGTGGAATTACCCATCTAGCAATTTGCGTTTTGTTTCATTATTATGAGATTCGGGCCTTACCTTTATTAATTAATTATCATTATTCAATTACTCCCAATTACAGTTTTGTTTAATTTTTATATATTTTATTATTGTCGATTCCTACACTATATGTCTTAAGTCGGCGCTAGCCTAGCTACACTCTTCCCGGTTCAGCTCCTCGGAGGAAGATGTTGCAATTAACTAAATTGATTTTACCCACATTACCACGTGTAAAATCATACAATTTTCTTAGTTTACTTAACTTTTACAGAGAAGAGAACTCGCAAGGATTGCTGCGTTGTCCACTATAAACTGATCTGATTAAAATAATTTGTCTATTTTTACCATTATTTTACACTTACACTTTAAGATTAACAGTACTACCTCTCACAGTCTTGTCACTAATAATGAAAACGGTTTACCTTAAGAGCGCGGTTTAAGAACTGTCATAAGACTACAAGCAGAACTCACGCAATTTAACTCTTTTTTAAAATCGGTTTTTTGCAACGTGTAGAGAATGAAATTCCAAAACCTTCAATTGACTATTAAATTTTGAAATTTATTTGTAATTTCTTTGTCAAAATAATTGCTTAAACTTTAAGTACTTTATTGAACATTAAATTTAGTAGAATTTTTATTGTGCTATAAGTTATTTTTCTAAAATAACAATTGTTATAGCAAAGCAAATTGAAGTTTTATTTAGTAATTGTTATGATGCAACACGATATACTCATAGTAACTATCCAAGAAATAAATATTCATACTCGTGGTTTAAACCGAGACCTTTAGTATGCTGGCCAAGTGTTTTATTATATTCAACAGTTTTACAATTAAAATTAAAATTGCCAAGTTTTTAATGCTACACCTCTCAAAAACAATAAGCTATGCGATGGTGAATTCAGACATTGTTTTTATTCTTATTTTAGAGGCTTCTAACACCAACAAAATTGTATAAATAATTCTAGAACAAGATATGAAGTTCAGTCACAATGAAAATCATTTGTTTGAAAAAGATTTTGTTTTATTTTTTAACTATTTTCTACCGGTTCTATATAAATTTGCAACTGTGTCTGTAAAACATTACAGAAATCAACAACGATGAGCAATATTATAAGTAAAAACGTTAACAGTTTGTAAAATTCAGTTTTGGCTTGTAAGTGTGTAACTCTTTTTATTTTGTTTATTGCAACAAATTACTATCACTGGCATGAAAGAATAACTTTTTTAAAATAATTAAGATACGAACCCAAATATTGTATAAGTAGTTGTGCTTTATTGCTCAATAATATACTCAATATTAATTTTATGAAAATAAAATGACATTTCAGAAATTTAATTCACACACCTACAAATAATCCGGTGAAAATATTATTTATCTCAAAAACAGTTATTGTTATATTTTTTTTAGATTGTTTGCAAAAGTAGTCAAGATTCTAGTAAAAATAATAATGTTAGAGTAATCAAACTAAAAAAGTCACATACCTACCTGTAGTTTTTATTCAGTTCTGCAATTTTTGGTACGATTATTACTTGCTATTTTAGGATTTATATGAATACATAAAAAGTCAACAATATTCTGCAATAATTTATTAAAAATTACTATGCAAGTAACAGAAAATATATGTATATATATTATATCTATATATATATATAGCAATATAGAACATAACTACTTTAACTGTTATTACAAACAATGCAATTTATTATAATCTGTTTTGCTTTCAACAGTGTTTAATTTATCTGCAAAAGTCTTTCCAAAATGCAGTTCATCTATTTGAATCTTAGCAGCTTCCTCATAAATAATATTTTTTGATCCGGGAAAAAATATCATCAAACAATCCCAATCACTTTTATCCAAGCTCACAACGCAAGTGTGAGATATAGCTCTATAGGAAACCATGTGAGGTATTTTGGTAAATATACCTTGGGGAATTCCAAATGGATCTCCTGGTTTTAAAGTTTTAATAATATCATCGCGATATGATGAAATTTCGCTTAAACAAACTATTTCACCAGTCAGTACCCAATACATTGTATTGTCAACAATACCTTTATATTGAATGTAATCACCATAGTAATAATATTCGAATTTCATTTTACTAAGCAGTTGTCGTTTAAAGTCAAAATGACATTTTCCAAAAACTGGATGGCATTCGACGGTTGAGCTAATAGCAGAATATAAAATTGCATCTTTTAGATAGGCAGGAATACAGTTGAGAATTAAAGGATATTTACTGCCATCCATGTTGTCCCAAATCATGGCAGTGTAATAAGAAACTCTATCTACCAAAGACTGAGCGGTTTCATATATTCTAAGATAGCTATGAAGGTGATTTAGTTTTTTTCTATACTCCCATTTATTTAATCCATAAACTTGAACCATGGCTATTATATTGGCTCGAATGTCGGACAACGATATTTCCATAATAATCATTAGTACAATAAGCAATATCAAATAGAACCATTGTATAGGATAATAAGCAACTTGTGAAGTTTTTGTAAATGTGCAAGCTGTTATGAAAAACCACCTGACAAACTCTTCAATTCGGTAACCTGATGTTTCATTCAGCAGTTTTTCCCTGTCTATAAAATAATTCATATTTTCTTTATTTACTTCAGATAGACCCATTAGTGCAGCAGTGCCACCGAAAATGACTATTAATAATGTCATAAATATTAGGCTTATTTTAGATACAAATATCCTTTTTCTGTGTCTATAGTCGTATTGAGCAATTGTATTGTTAATAACATAAATTCTTAGTAGAACATGTGATCTTAGGCAAACGTAACAATAATATTTCATCTTTATACTTTGTTCAAAACTATATAATAAAAATTCAATTGGAATTGAGCTGACTAAAAATATGTAATTATTTTTATTATAAAGTAGATTATAAAAAACTTGCTTGCACTGAATACGCGTTCCGTATTCATCTTCCAATTTTATCATCAAATTGAGTACAAACAAGCTTATATATAGAATATCAGTTACAATATTAAAAATGAGCAACACAATTGAAAACTCACTTACTGATATTTGATAAAAATAAATTAATATACTAAGGAAACTTCCTAAAATGATCAAAATCAGATTGGTTAGGTATAGTCGTAAAGATCGTCTAATATTAAAAAATCTTAATTGCCGTATATCACATCGCTCACGTTTATAAGTAAACGAAGAATAACCTGGTATATGAGTTCTATGGATACCTTGCAATGTTTTAAATTCATTTTTTGTGCTGGGAAAGTGACGTAGAATTTCATGGAACTTGACCGTGTCTAATGCTATTATTTCAACAGTGCCATTCGCAATTATTGTGTTTGGCATCCGGTTGTATTTCATTTCGCATAAGTTTCCAAAAATACTGCCGGGTTTTAATAATGTTAGAACAGTGCCATCAGGTGCTACTAATTCAACAATTCCGCTAAATAAGATCATTGTTTCTCCTATTACGTCATTTATAGTTATAACATAACCATTTTTTTCAAATATTAAATAGCGGCTATGAAGAAGGCAATTTCTTATGAAAGGTTGAAAATCTAGGGAGCTTATTAAACAGGTTCCAATTAGTATCCGACCATATCGTTCAAAAAGGCATTCACGTTGTAATGTTGGTGGAAAAGTATCCATAACTGAGTGAACGTCGTATCTCTTCATAAACGTTGACCTTTGCATGAAAGCCTCCACGTGCGTTAGAAATGTTTGCGGCACTCCGTACATTTTCATAAATTTTAGCAAGTTACTTCTATGCAGATTGTTTTTAATTAAACTCATATACTCCATTGTACAAAATCCAAAATTATTAGCGGATATCATGACGTTCCAGAATAAACCAATAATTGAGAGTGCTCCAAGTATATACATGTTCATGACGTTTGCAACTTGAAAACCTTGCAACGCAACTTTAGTAACTGTAGATATCATAATATAAAACGCATAACAATGCACTTTCATGCTTGATATATCCCAATTCATACTGTTTAATGCAAGCATTGAATATTTACCGCAATCAATACTTTTTTCCATGCCGTTTTCAAAAACAATGTCACAATTTAGAATAACCACAATACTGGTACCAATGTTGACAACTATTATAAATAACGGCATGTACATATATTTCATTATATGGGGCACTGGCTTATCACGATCCAATTGTAACCAATTAATTATTCCTAAATAGCGATATATCTGCAGTACTTTAAATATATTTAAAAGAATTAGTTTGTCTGTTTTGATAAAGACATACATAGGAAATGCTGCCAAGAAATCGATCCATAAACTGGTTTGAAAGTAATGTCGAGCGGTGTAGAGAGGGTGCGTTATTAAAATGCCTCTGGTGTCGTAATAGCAAACGTGTAACCTAATATACATGTCTAAAAATGCAAATGAATCCAAGATGAGCAATATTATTTTTATTGGGTGTTCATTTTGATAAAATATTAATCCTGTAGTTGGAAATAATATGGCCGAAGCAATACTACAAACTGCTCGCACTGATTCAAAAATAATGAAACATTTTCCATTTGGATAAATGGTTGTCGATAGTAAAAATAATTTAAGTAACGTACAGTGTTCATTTTTAAAAGTGGATAAATAAAAACGGTTGTTTTTGTGCTCACAGATGGATTTATAGTTGTATCGGTATATGAAAAAATCTCTTCGCGGCTGGTAGCTAGGTATATTTAGTATCTTAGATCGTATGTCACGTACGCTAGGAAATGGTTTTACAGAAAACCAGTGTTCATATTTTAGTAAAACCCTCTTCATCTCCAGAAAGTTAATAAATATTATTTCGCAATTTGTTTTTGTAGTTGCTGAATACAGGGACGGTATATCAAGAAACATTTCCACATCATTTATTGCCATTTTGTCAGTTACTAATTTGTAGGCAAAATTGGATCCGCATATAAATTCTATTTGTCCTTCAGCCAATATCAAAATTTCTTTAAGCAAATCACCTACAAGGTACAGAGGCGCATTGGCTGAAAGTAGTCTAGCGGCGGCAGCACTTTGTAATATATCAATGATAACGTAAGAAGGCAGTCCTGCAAACATAGGCAATTCTACTATCCAATCAATGTAAAGAGCTTCAAATAAATGTCCTAGTAAAGGTTTTGGCAGACTTTTGTAAATGTACTCTTTTTGGTAAATGTTAAGCCCGTTGATTGACATTGTTTCGGTTCTCACATAAGTAAGTATTCTACCAATAAGTCTCTTTTGTATAAAATCCATAACGTTCACAAATTTTATAGTTTTTCTTTTAACTTTTAATTCGTGTTCGTTGCTAAAAGCATATGCAGAAAACATTAAACCATAAAGTACTGCAAAAACAATGGATACTAAAGTAAACAAAACAATATTTAACATATCAAATCCCGTAAAATATGAGTAGCCTTCCACCCATAACGCAACTCCAGATATAATTTGCAGAGAGTAAAACTCTAGCCATTCCAAGACGCATTCATTAATACAACCCAAAGAAAAATAAATGCATGCCGATAAATTAATTGACAAGGCTAATATAAAAGCTACATAAATAAATCGCACAATTACAGGGTTGCTATTATAACGCCGTTCCCATAATCCCAGTAGCTGAAATACACGAAATACCTTAAAAACTCGGTTCATGTAAACTAAGTTTTCATTTTTTTTGTCTACCAACATTGGAGAAAACAACTCTATAACCATAGAGCTCATTAAATCTACTAAAAATGTAATTTCGAACAAGCGATATTTTAGAATCTCGCAAGGATTGGTGATGGTACGATGTTTCAATTCTATAGCTGTTCGTAGCTTTACAATATTATCCAACCACCATAAACACGTTATTGTATAAACCCAACAATAAAAAGTAGTTGTACGTCCACGTTCTACTAAGCAAAATATTGGTAGATAAATTCCATTTAATAATGCCGCTATTGATATAATGAGATCCCAAAATAATGTAAGTCCTGTTTTTGGTTTTAATATATGTGGAAACGTAGATCGGATAAATAAAGTGTCTGTATTTGATTTAGTTCGCTCAGTGATTGCGTACATCGATAGGTAAAGGGCTGAGAATAAATAAAACTTGAACGTTTTGTGCGTGATGTTATTTTGTAGATAAATATTTTGCACAGCATGATTCCGAGCGCTATCTATATTTTGTGCGCCCATTAATTTATGCAGCGTGTAATTAATCCACATAGTACTTAATGAGCCACCAATCAAATTGGAATTTTTGTTATTAACAATACCTTTAGTACTATGCATATATTTTGAATCGGAGTATCGTAATCTTACCATCCTTATTAGTTTTTTAAATATTTTTGGATACTTGTTTGCTACCAATAAAAATTGCCGACGTTCTAATACCTGTAGTAAGCACGTATTATAGCATTGCACTTTAAATTTTGATTTGTAAGGGGCTAGTAGAGATGTTTCTGCCAGACATGTTCCATCAGCCAAACTAACTAAAGGAGTTTCACCATCTTCTTCAGAAATCATTTGAATCACCCCACTAAAAACATATATCATTTTATCTTTCAACTCGTTTTGATGGAATACATATTGGCCTGATATATAAACATGTTGTTTCATAACAACTGCTAGTTCTTTCAAAAAAGGTACATCTAAATCTTTGAATAATGTTGAGTGTGAAAATGCTCCCCAAAATACATCAGTTTGTATTTCAACAACCATAGCTTTAGGCAAAATACTGTTAAACACATCTGCTGCATATATTTGATTAGTTTCCGCCATATAACCTTCATATCCACCACATAAGCTCCACATTTTATCATAATATTTATGTACGTGGTCAATAAACTCGTTTGATAAACCTTTTTCGGTCATATACGACAAAACTGCATTGAACCTGTATCTAAAGCTACCTTTGTGGGCAGCATATACCGACAAACCAAACGTTATTAATGCGGTATATATTGTAGTGACTGCCATGAATGTAAAGTATGACATACAGACTAAAACAAATCTGGCAGCATTGTGCTCATGAGATAGCATCCCAAAACCATGCGTTGTAATTAATCCAGCCGAAATCCTAGTCGTTCTGACAATCCTGTCGAAAATGTGATCAGAATTGCAGACACTCATCTTAGTGTAACAATTTATAAAAACCAGCATTAGCGTACCAACAGAAATAATAAATATCAATAAATAAACCATTTGTAATACTTTTTCGGTAATAGTGCTGTTAATTTTTGAATTTATGAAAGCAAACATAGTTTCCACATGAATGATCTTCAATAGTCTATTAAGCATTAAAAAATTGTGTACCGAGTTATAATGATAAGCAACCAGTTCTAATGGCAGCACTCCAACTATTTCAACTACATATATGTATGTACGATGTTTTGGCGTTGCCAATGAAGAAGAGCGTATTATTTTCTTGTATTTGGAAAGCCAGCGTAAGAATATATCAAGGCCCCAGCAAATATCAATTATATAAAACGTATCTGTAAAACAAACTTTCAAATTTTCATTTAATTTTAATTGCTTTTATGTTACCTGGTATATCTATTTCATAATTCAAATCATACATAGTTATTGTTGAAACCATTGTTGCGTAGATCATATTAATCAAGCCCGTTATCAATATATATGTATACCAAATTGGATCATGCCCAAGTAAGATCAACTTATTAAAGAAAACATTCTCTTCGTCAAAATCCTCTAAGTATTCGTGGATATCGTTGATATTTTTACGTTTAGATGAAGCTATTTGAGATTTGTTGATTTTTGAGTAAAAGGTTTCCAACATCTTACAGTTTTTTGATCAAATTTCTTGACAGTTTACTTTTGTTACATAATTGTTTTTAACTAGTTTACTGAGATTCGTATTTTTTTCTGATTTAACAAATAAACAGTATAGTGAGACCAATTGTGCTTTAAATCGCAGGATAGTGAGACCATTTTGGATAGTGAGACCTAGTCTCATAAGCAGCGCTTCAAATCACAGGATAGTGAGACCAATTTCAATAATCTTAAGTTGTCGACAAAGCGTATATCCGTAGCGGCAAAAATTTTGCGGTTAGCATTATGAGACCAGGCGATAGACTGTGACTTTCACACATTTGATTGATCCGTATCAAATAAGAACAAATATGATAACATTGTAGAATACCCCAGAAGATTGTACCCTATCGTCCCCTGCAATGCAAATTAAGGGTTTAAATATTGCATAAATGTAATATGGATATCAAATAAAAACAAATACGGTAACAAACATTTATTTTATAGTGCCCCAGAACATTGTACCCTATTGCCCCCTTGCTAACCATATTAATGGTACAAATATCGCACAAATGAAATATGGGTATCAAATGAAAGCAAATAAGGTAACATGCAACTATTGTATAGCGCCACAAAACATTGTACACTATTGCCTTTTTGCTAATCAAATTAAAGGTACAAATATTGCACAAATGTAAAATGGCTATCAAATAGAAGCAAAAAAGGTAACTTACAACTATTTTCTAGTGCCATAGAATGTTGTACCTTACTACCCCCTAGTTAAACAAAGAAAAGGTTCAAATACTGCACAAATGTAAAATGGGTATCAAATAACAGTGAATTAGAAGAACAAGCCAATGCAAGAGACCATGCATATAAAAAATTTAAAATTAATTATAATTTTATAGATAAAACTATATTGTATGAAAATTATAAAAAAGAACGTAATAAATTTGTCAATTTGCTAAAGATAAAGAAGAATAATTATTATTTTAACCAAATAGACCAAAATAAAACCAATCCCACAGAAATGTGGAAAACGTTAAAAAAACTTATAGGTCCAACTAATAGTAATCTAACTCATTTAATTTCTTTTCCTAATAATGATAGTCGTCTAATGGCAAGGTCAGATGAAGAAAAAGCATGTCAATTTAATAATTATTTTAAAAATAGCATATTTGCAATTAGTGCAACTATTGATGCAGACAATGAATGGTCGTGCACCGAATATAGGCAAATTAGCAGTAAATTTGACAACTTTGAACTGGTATCTTTTATTGATTTGCGGAAAATAATTTCTAGTTTTGACAACAAAGTATGTAATCATGATGTTTTTAACAACAGAATACTAAAAAGTGTATTTAATGTCATAGGTCATGTGTTACTTCATCTATTAAACACTTCTTTGGATAAAGGAAGGATTTCTTCATGTTTAAAAACAAGTGTTGTCTGCCCTATTCCAAAAAACAATGAAATAGTTTTGGCGGAGAATTATAGACCAATAAATACGCTCCCTGCACTTGAAAAAATGATTGAAAAAGCTGTTTACGCACAGTTGTATGATTATTTTAACAAAAATAAACTATTTATGGAAAATCAGTCTGCATTTAGAAAATCTCATTCATGTGAATCATCGCTTCAGTTAACTATATCTAACTGGAAAGAAGATATAGCAGAAGGAAAATATATTGTTGCCATATTTTTAGATTTAAAAAGAGCTTTTGAAACCATAGACATAAAGTTGATAATTAAAAAACTAGAATATTATGGTATACGTGGAACTGTTTTAGAATGGTTTATTAATTATTTAACTGATAGAAAACAAAAAACTAAAGTGGCTAATTGTTTGTCAGAGGAGTGCAATATAGAAATAGGGGTACCACAGGGTAGTTGTCTAGGAACTTTATTGTTTCTAATTTACATAAACGACATTGAATATTATATCAATAAGGAGTATACCTTCTTAAACCTCTTTGCTGATGATACCCTTATTTCGGTAAGTTCAAGCAATATTAATGAAGCAATCCTAAAAATAAATTTGCAGTTAGAACAACTTAAAAAATATTTCAGTGTAAACAAGCTTAAATTAAATACGTCTAAAAGTAAAGCTATGATTATGTCATCAAGGTACAAAGTTTCTAAATTAAATACTGAAAACATAAATATTAACATAAATCATGAAAGACTAGAAATAGTAGACAATATAAAATATCTAGGGTTAATAATTGACAACTGTTTAAACTTTCAAAAACATTTTAATTACGTTCAAAATAAAATTTTACAAAAAATATTTTTTTTTTCACGAATATCGGGAAACTTATCAATGTATTCAAAAATTACGGTTTATCGGTCTATTATTCAGCCTCATTTCGATTATTGCAGTTCAATATTATACTTACTGCCGCAGTACAATATTAACAAACTGCAAATTTTGCAAAATAGAGTTATGCGAATCGTTTTGAACTGTAATAGGTACACGCCTATTGCTTCTATGTTAGACACACTGCAATGGTTATCGGTGTATGAAAGACTGTCATTTTTAACTATGACATTTGTTTTTAAAATCGTAAGGGGTGATTTACCTGAGTATCTTATAAATAAATTTATATTCAATCATGAAATCCATAACTACAACACACGGATAGCCAATAAATTTAATATTAAAACTACAAAAACAAAATACAGTACTCTTTCTTTGTACCATAAAGTATTAATAGATTTTAACACTTTACCTAATGATATTGTGAATTCTATATCTGTAAGAAATTTTAATTTTGCGCTCACAAAACTTCTTATATCCAAACGTAATTAGATCATTACTTAATTAATTAGTATTTTTTATTATTTTTATTTTTATACCTTATATTGTATGTCATATGTATATTGTTATAATAATGTATCTACTTATTAATATTGTTGTATTAGGCTATGCCTAGTTTAATAAATAAATATTATTATTATTATAAAAGCAATTAAGCTAACATACAACTATTTTATAGTGCCCTATAACATTGTACCATATTACCCCTATGCAAAATAAAATAAAGGTACAAATACTGCACAACTGTAACATGGGTATCAAAAGAAAGCAAATAAGCTAACATGCAACTGTTTTGTAGTGCCCCAAAACAATGTACCTTATTACCCCCTTGCTAAACAAATGAAATGAAAGCAAATAAGGTAACATACAACTATTTTATAATGCCCTAAAACATTGTACCATATTGCCCCTTTGCTAACCAAACTAAAAGTACAAATATCGCACAAATGTTATATAGGTATCAAATAAAAGCAAATAAAGTATCTAACAACTGTTTAATAGTGCCACAGAACAATGTACCTTATTACACTTCTGCTGAAAAAAAAGTACAAATAGTGCACAAATATAATATGGGTATTAAATGAAAGCACATAAGTTAACATACAACAATTTTATAGTGCCGTAGAATATTGTACTCTATTGCCTCCTTGCTAACTAAATTAAGAGTACAAATATTGCACAAATGTAATATGGGTATCAAATAGAAGCAAATAAAGAAACTTACAACTATTTTATAGTGCAACAGAACATTAAACCTTATTACCCTCTGCTTATCAAAATAAAAGTACAAATACTGCACAAATGTAATATTGGTATCAAATGAAAGCAAATAAAGTAAGTTACAAATTGTTTATAGTGCCCCAGAACATTGTACCCTATTGCCCCCTTGCTAACCAATTTAAGGGTACAAATGTAATATGGGTGTCAAATAATAGCAAACAAGGTAACTTACAACAATTTTATAGTGCCCCAAAACATTGTATTGTATAACCCCACTTCTAAACAAAACAAAAGTACAAATACTGCACAAATGTAATTTAGATATCAAATGCGAGCAAATATGGTAATATACAACTATTTTATAGTGACCCAGAACATTGTACCTTATTGCCAAAAGTAACATGGGTAACAATAAAAAGCTAATAAGGTAACTTATAATTATTTTATAATGCCCTTCTTGCTAATTAAATTAAGGGTACAAATTTTGTACAAATATAATATAGGTATCAATTGAAAGTAATTATGCTAACTTACATTTATTTTATAGTGCTCAAGAACATTGTACCATAGTGCCATCTTGCCAACTAAAATAAGGGTACAAATATCACACAAATGTAATATAGGTATCAAATAAAAGCAAATAAGGTAACTTACAACTATTTTATATTGTTCCAGAACATTGTACTTTATTACCTTCTTCTAAACAATATACAGGTACAATTACTACACAAATGTAATATGGGTATCAAATAAAAGCACATAAAGTAACTTATAACTATAGAGGCCTAGAACCTTGTACCTTAGTACCCCTTGCTATACAATACAAAAGGTACAAAACTGCACAAGTGTAATATGGGTATCAAATGAAAGCAAATAAAGTAACTTACAACTAATTTATAGCGCCCCAGAACATTGTACCCTATTACCCCATGCTAAACAAAACAAAGGTACAAATATTGCACAAATGTGATATGAGTACCAAATGAAAGCAAATAAAGTAACGTACAACTATTTTATAGTGCTCTGGAACATTGTCTCTATTGCCTCTTTAGTAAACAAATTAAAGGTGCACATATCAAATGTAATATTGATATCAAGTGAACGTAAATAATGTATTATATAATTATTATGGTGCCTCAGAACATTGTACTTTATCGCACTCCTGCTAACAGATTGAGTATCAAATGGCAACAACTATAGTAACATACAATTATTATACAAGGTTGGATAAATGTATGTAAAAAATGACATTAATAAAAGTTTTTGTAGAAATTTTAATATATGTATATAGTGATGTGTTTTGATTTTTAATACAAGCTCTATTTTACGAGGTATGATGTCACCATCAGTTTTTTAAATGGATCACACAGTATTTCCTTTTATTTTTAGAAAGAGAATTTTTCAACAATTACAATGATATAAGGTTTTATAGGTTTACAACTGACGGTTTTTGAAATATTCATTAAAATAATTAAACAAAATGTAGTAGATTATGTTCTTATTACCATAGCAACAAGTAAAAACATATATTGTTATTCTCAATACAATTAAAAACAAAATGTAAAAATAAGCGAATATTTGTTTTATTATTTTATTGAATATTTCAAAAACCGTAAGTATTTGTAATTGTTCTAACAAAAAAATATATACAGGGTATTCCATTAAAAGAACTGATAATGACATTATATCACGCGAAACAAAGCATGCATTCAAAATCAAAATACATCACTATATAGATTAAAAAATGTACTATCGTCCTCCTTGTTAAACAATTTCAGGATATAAATATTGCTTCAAATGAAAGCAAACATATTGCATGGTATGTATAATTATTTTATAGTAACAAATTGTACCCTATCTTCCCCCGATGTAATTCAATTAAGGGTACAGGTAAACCACAAATAAATGATTGGTGTCAGATGACAAAAGTTATAACTATAACTACAATAGCATCATAATTGAGCAAGCTAAATATCAATTCAATTGATTCTAACAATTAAGTCTATTCTGTATGCATATTGCTAGCTAACAATATCGTTATCAAGCAAGGTTGCTTAGCAATTTAGTGAAAAAACGTAATAAATACACAACATTGCTTAGCAACCTTCCTCGATAACGATATTGTTAGCTAGCAATGTGCATACAGAATCATATATCATTATAAATAATGACTGATTCCATTTTGCAATAGTTATATTGTATTTAAATAAATTATTAATTTATTTTATAATTATCATTCTGTATTAACATTCTTAAAAACCTATGTGTACTTATTTTATGTCGACTTTAATGTTTTGTATAATAATGTATTAACTGAGCCTACCGCCATATAAATTTAGGATAACTCGAAATCGGTTTACTTAAAAACTCATAGTACTGAATTTCATTTGGATCTGAAGATTGAGTACAATAATATCATAATTGAGCCGCCCGCAATATGGAATCTACAAACCTGTGGTGTGAAAAATGACTAAGAGTTTTGAGAGTATCACTCCTGTGTTTTTATGTTAGGACAACTGTAACTAACTTGATAATGCTATGATAAACTTAATTTGATTAAAGATATATTGATAAAATTTTAACACTATACAATGTTTATAGCAAAGATTTTGTTATCACATTCATATTTTTCGGTTTTATGCAGCACGTACGCTTGCTTGTCCTTGCCACACTTAAAAGGCACAAAAGCATCAATAGAATACCCTTTTTTATACGCATTTATGTTTTTATTGCTTTCCGCTCTTACATTCCTAATTACGGAAATATTTTAAATGTTATATTATAGAAGAAATATGTAGAACAAAATAATTTCATTTTGTTTACTTATTGATTTAGTAGATATACAAAATTACAATTTTATTAGAAATATACAAATTTTATATCAGTATTTTATTTGAACACCGAAACCCATCGCGTCGAAACGCTTATAAAAAGTGTATTTTGCCAGGAACATGAGTAAACATTCAGACATGACCGGCGGAGTTTTTTTTTATTATAATTATTTCACTCAACATATATTTCATTCAAAATAGAATTTATTTTTTAACATGAATGATTTAACTTTTTAATCTAATTAGAAATCTATAAAAAGATAAATGCTTACAAAATTGTTCCTCTCTAAACTGTAGCAAAGCAAATTACAAAAGAAATATAAATAGAGATTTCCATACATAACCAATTTTAAATTATGTAAACTCATATTAGGGGCGGCTCAATTATTTATTATAATATGTTATAACATCTTCAGATCTAAATGAAATTTAATAAACATTGGTTTTAAGTATGCGAATTACAAAAGTGATATAAGAATATCCCTTAATAAATTTAGATAAAGGCAATAGGGTACAAAGTTATTAGTTTTATAAAAAATGTACAAATTAACATATTTACTCTAATTTGAAACTCATCTTATATATATTTTAACATTAAAACCATTAAATTATTAAACTCAAGAGACAATAGGGTAAAAACAAAATTTAACATAATTGTACAAGGTAACATTTGCTCATATTACATTAGTGTCATATTGTACTCTTAATTTGTTTTATCAGGAGATGATAGGGTACAATGTTCTACGGTACTATAAACTAATTGTATGTTACTATAACTTAACATATTACATTGATGCTATACTCTTAATCTATTTAACAGGATAGAGGGCACAATGTGTGTTTTTAATTTGCTTAGCAGGGGGTACAATAGGGTATAATGTTTTTGGGTATTGAAAATAATTCTATGTTACCCTATTTGCTTTCATTTGATACCCATATTTGATTTATACTTTATTTGTACCTTTAATTTGTTTCCCAAGGGAGACAATAGGGAACAATGTTATAGGGCACTATGAAATAGTTGTAAGTTACGTTATTTGCTTTTTCTTGATACCCATATTACATTTGTTTAATATTTGTACCCTTATTTTGTTTAGCAGAGAGGCAGTAGGGTACAATGTTCTGGGGTACACTACAATAATTGTATGTTACCATATTAACTATCAGTTGATACACATATTACATTTAAGCAACATTTGTACTCTTAATTTGCTTAGCAGGGGGACGATAAGGTACAATGTTCTAGGGTACTCTAAAATAAATGTTTGTTATCATATCCTTTTTTCATTTGATACCCATATTACATTTATGCAATGTTTGTGCCTATAATTTGCTAAGCAGAAAGACAATAAAATACAATGTTTTGCAGTACTTGGCAATAATTGTATGTTACCATATTTGATTTCATTTGATATTGTACTAAATTTAGGCAATATATAATTTCTTTGGAGGGGGAACAATAGGGTACAATGTTTTAGAGTATTCTAAAATAAATCTTTCTTACTATGTTTGCTTTCAATTGATACCCATATTACAGTAATGCAATATTTGTACCTTTAATTTGCTTAGCAAGGGGGACGATAGGGTACTATGTTTTGAGGTAGTCTACACCAATTGTATGTTTTTTATATTTGCTTTCATTTGATACCCATATTACATTTATGCAATATTTGTACCCTTAAATTGCTTAGCAGGGTGGACGATAAAGTACAATGTTTTGGGGTACACTACAATAATTGTATGTTACCGAATTTGCTTTTATTTGATACCCATATTACATTTAAGCAATATTTGTACCCTAAATTTGATTAGCAGAGGGGACAATGGGTACAATGTTTTGGGGTACTTTGAAATAAATGTTTGTTACTATATTTGCTTTCAATTGATACCCATATTACAGTAATGCAATATTTGTACCTTTAATTTGCTAAGCAGGAGGGACGATAGGGTACCATGTTTTGAGGTAGTCTACACCAATTGTATGTTTTTATATTTGCTTTCATTTGATACCCATATTACATTTATGCAATAATTGTACCATTAATTTGCTTAAGAGAGATACAATATTGTACAAAGTTCTGGGGTACTTTTAAAGTAATTGTATTTTACCATATTTGCTTTTATTTGATACCCATATTACATTTGTGCGATATTTGTACTCTTATGCTTATATTTGGTTGGTGGAACGTTTAGGACAGAGCAGGGGTATTACATTAAAATTATACTGTTTTAAAGTACTAAAAATATTTATACAAGTTTCTATTTTGCTCTTATTTGATTACTATAGTACATTTGTACAATAATTGTAGGTAAAATTCATATAGCTTAAGGGTTTGGATTCAAATTTTAGTTCTAGTACGTAATTTTTGTATAAGTTACTAATTTGTTTTAATTTATTACCTTTGTTACATGTTACCCTAATTTATTTGAAATCATTGGAATAGGTTTAGCCATTTATTTTAATTATAAAATATAGAGTAACATTCTAATATTGGCTTAATATTGCGGCAAATGCTTATGAGACCAAGAGGCATGCTTATAAGATCAGCGGCATTGGTCTCATAATTCGTTGGTGTCATAAACCCTTATATATCAAAAATGATATTATATATATATATATTTTTTTTTATTTAAATTTATTTTCGGATTATCTCGCGTTGTTTCTTTGAGTTGGACTCGACGTATCGGCACCCAAATCACAACCAGTTCCTTTACAAGTTTTGACTGTAGAAAAATCAATTAATCGACCAACTACCAGAAGTCAGACAAAGAAACTTTACACACAATAAAGTTTCTTGTAAGTTAGCTTTGACAACAAAATTAGTTTTATATATCAATGTCATATTGATGTATATTATATTATATCAAAAATAGATATAATAAATCTCTCATGATAATGGCAGATGAGATTCTGCCGAAACGTCGAGTCCAACTCAAAGAAACAACGCGAGATAATCCGAAAATAAATTTAAATGAAAATAATTATATCCGCGAAAATTTAAAAAATATCATATATATATATATATATATATATATATATATATGTTATTTTTTAAATTTTCGCGAATATAATTATTTTTATTTAAATTTATTTTCGGATTATCCCGCGTTTTCTTTTTGAGTCCAACTCAAAAAGAAAACGCGGGATAATCCGAAAATAAATTTAAATAAAAAAATATATATATATATATATATATATATTAGGGTGTCCGTTATTTATTCCGATTTAGATATTCTAAATTTTTGTTGCTAATTTGATTCTTTGGTACTAAAAAGTACTACATGAATTTTTTCAGATTTTTCAGATGTCCGGAAAGCGTGCCTGTATACCGTTTTTAACCTCATTTAAATAACATGGAAAAATGTAATTTTATCTTGTTGTTTTCAATACTATAAATAAAAATTGGAAATATTTAACATATTATATTCGATGTAAAATTTTCCGTAGATTACGAATTTTTTATTTTCGTGGTCACAAAAAACTTCTGAACGACAAAAACTGTAATAAAATATCAAAAATACGTGATTTAATGCAATTTACTCTAAATCTTTTGCATTTTTTTCTGATTAGACATTTGAATATCAAACTATCATCATCAAAATTATATTCTACGAAAAATTTCTTGTCAAAAACAAATATCGCAATACAAAAATCAATTCTAAGCTGTTTTTAAAATTAGTAATAAATTAAATAAATCTTTATTTCTTTAAATTTTAAGCATTTTGAATTTGATGGTATTATTTAGACTTATGCCCGTATTACACTGTCAATAATTATATCTTGAATTATATATATAAAAATATTTAAATCTTAAAAAGTTTGTAAAATGCACAAAATATCATCAATCTTATTGTAGATTGAAATTTTAAGAATATTTTTAGGTTTTCTTTATAATTAACTCATAAAATGTGAGTAATAGCATTTATAATATAACCTAACTATTTTTTAAAAACTGTTAATTCGTACATTTTTTGTGTTAATTCTAAAGAAAAACTAAAAATATTGTTAAAATTTCAATCTACAATAAGATTGTTGTTAATTTGTGTATTTTACAGGCTTTTTAAGATTTAAATATTTTTATATATATAATTCAATAAAGAATTATAGATCAGTGTCATACGGGCATTATTCTTAAAGTTGATAGATTTTTCAACAAAAATTCCATGATTGTTTTGTTAAACAAAGTAAAGCTAAATACTGACAAATAATAAAAGTTTTTTATATCGCATGCGTAATTGCTAAATAACATTTTGAAATATTGCGCGCGTAATTTCATGTTGTACTTCAGTCTCCATCACGTGACGTGACCGTATATTAAAAATAAAATCATATATGTGTGCAAACCTTACGACAACCTACAAAAAAATAAAACAAACGCATAAATCACAAGTGTCAAAGAAAAAGTTACAAGTTTAATATTAATGAATTGCCAATTTTTTCTACTTCAAAATTACCGAATAATCGGGAAATATTAACATATTTTTTTTTATAATACGAGAGTACTAAATAAAAATAAAAATGTGAGTAAAACATTGACAATTACAGAAATTTGATATTCCGACAATAACTCAAATTAACTGTGAAATTAAACTTCAAAAGTTGTATGACGAACATAAAAATAAAGGCCATCCATTTATTGAGCAGAAGAAACAAAATTTTATTTGCAATTTAAACTCTTTATTTGACATTTCTACGTTACTATTTAGAAAAACATTAAGTGAATGCGACAGAAAAAAAATTTATGAATCGAGATTTTTGTTAAAGTACAAAACATCGAAATTAAATGGTAAATATTACACAATGTTTTTTAATCTATATTACATATTTTTTTCCAATATTTTCAAATGATATTTAAGCCATTCCATCTACGAGTAAAATTGATATTTTATCTAATAATCAAGAAGTTCATTTAGAAAACGATGTAATTACCAACGTAGACAATGAGAGTAATACACTAACGTTAGAAGATTTTGGTAGGAAAATGCAAACACATTTATATCAATAATTTAGTAAAAATTATTTGAAACAAATTTCACATTTTAGATAGTAGTGCAGTAGAATCTTCAGAAGCTAATACAAGAAGATTGAATAAACAACCTGAACGTTTTGGTGAATTTGTTCGAAATATATCTGGTAATTATAAAATAATATTTGTTCAAGTAATACTAATATCACATTTTTGAGTTATCAAATAGAAATAACTAATTTTCAATTTATAAAATTAAAAGAAGAATTTTTCTGAATTCGTAAACTTAAAAAGTGTGTTTTTAATTTCTCTTTATATATTAGAATATGCATCATTTCATACTAAAAATATTAAAAATATTCTACATTTATTTAGCTTAAAAAGTTTATTGATCAACTGAGATACAAATAATATCTACTTTTTGTTTCTTCTTTGTTAAGGTGAATTAGAAAATCTTTCCGGTAGTTACACAACCAGTGATTCTCAAAAGTCTGATTATTCCAATTTCTATCTTACTGGTAAGGAGTATACAAATCAAAATATACGAGGAAAAGTAAATATTTTTACTGAAAGAGTTGTTGGGGCCTTAGATAAAGCAAAAGTTTCATATAGAAACTCTATTCATATTGTAGCGGCTATAGCTAAATCCTTAGATTATAATTTAAATAATTTAATTCTTAATAAATCATCTTTCAACTATATGAGAAAGAAATATAGATCTAAGATTGCTGACGATAGTAAAAAGAAATTCTTGAAAGCTAAGGAATTCAGTGGCTCAGTATTGCACTGGGATGGCAATCTTATATCCGATAGGATTATGTGCCAGCAGATAGATAGATTACCTATAATTATTTCAAGACAAGGTAAAGAAAAATTGTTAAATGTTCCAGCTGTGGAGAATAGTAAAAGTATAACCTAAGCTAATTCTATTTTTGACACTCTTGTGGACTGGGAACTAATTAATGACATTGAAGTTTTATGCTGTGATACGACTGCTTCAAATTTAGGACAATATAATGAAGCTGCAGTCTTATTGGAACAACGTCTAGGTAAAGACTTATTATATCTACCTTGTCGCCACCATATATTTGAATTATGTTTATCTGGAGTGTTTACCTTAAAATTGCCTGGTACAAATGAACCTAATATAGCTTTATTCAAGTAATTTCAAGCTTTTTGGTCAAAAATTGATCAAAAAAAGTATAAATTTGGAATTTGTGATGTAAAGAAAAATGATATTTTGATTAGAAAAATCAATGAAATTGACAATTTTACATAAGATCAGTTAGTGAATAATGTTAAGTATAGAGACGATTATAGAGAATTATTAATATTAAGTAGAATTTTCTTGGATCTTGTACCTCGAGAGGATATTAAATTTTATAAACCAGGTGCATTTCACCACGCCAGATGGATGAGCAAAGCCATTTATGTTATAAAAATTTATTTGTTTAGAGACTGTTTTGAAATTGATGACCAAAAAAAAAGCTTTATTCGACATTTCGATTTTTGTGATATTTGTGTATATTCAAAGTTGGTACACCACGCCATTAGCAATTTATGCAGCTAATAACGATCTTAAATTTATCAAGAGACTTGCGGAGTTTAAAAATGTTGATGCTACAGCTGCTGATGCAGCATTAAATAAATTCCACAATCATTTATGGTATCTATCTGCTGAAAGTTGCGGAATTGCTTTTTTTGATGAATCGATTGCCAACGATATAAAAAAAAGATGGTAGTCAATTTGAATATTGATCACGGAGTTGACGCGTTAAAACGTTATTACGTCAACAATTTTAGTGTTATGAAAAATTTTAAAGGTAAAGAAATCGATTACTTTTTAAATTTTAATTCAAAAAAGTTTTTTGATCGATTTAAAATCAATACAGAATTTTTAACTGTTGACGTAGAAAAGTGGTCAATTGAAGAATCGTATCTACAAGGAAAAAAAATAATTCAAAATCTTAAAGTTGTGAACGATATAGCTGAAAGAGCAGTGCATTTAACTCAAGAATACGTAAATATATTAACTACTGATGAAACACAATAGCAATATTCACTCCAAGTGATCAAAGAATACACGACTAAATTTCCGAATGCTGATAAACAAACAATGTTACATAAAAAAACAAGAATATAAATCCATATTATTAATATTAGATTTAGATAAAAATATTAAAAATAAATAACCTTCAATAATTTCAATATCAATTTTAATAAAATGAACAAAAAAGTTTTTATTTTTTTATTCAGATTTATAAATTTGTTGATTTTATAATAATGTATTATATATATTTATTTAATTAGGGTCTGATTAAAAAAAAAATATTAATGATGTGGTGCTCAAATGTTTCGATGCATTAAAAATTTATATTTGAACATAATAAATAAAACCATTTTAATTTTATTTATTTAAAATTTGTAAGAACGATTTTTCAGGTCAAAATTTGGTAAGTGATGTATGAATTTGATAAGAAATTTTTCATAGAAAACAATTCTGATGTTAATACTTTGATATTCAAATGTCTAATTAGAAAAAAATGTAGAGCAAATTGCACTGGTCTATACTAAATCACGTATTTTCGATATTTTTTTACATATTTTGTCGTTTAGACAGCGTTTTGTGACCACAAAAATCATAAACGTGTAATTTATGGGAAATTTTACATCAATTATGATAGTACTATTAATTTTTTTTAATTTTTATTTATCGTAATGAAAAAAAATCTTTTTTCTATGTTATTTAAATGAGGGTAAAAACGGTCTACAGGCACGCTTTCCGGACATCTAAAAAATCTGAAAAAATTCATGTAGTACTTTTTAGTACCAAAGAATCAAATTAGCAACAAAAATTTAGAATATCTAAATCGGAATAAATAACGGACACCCTAATATATATACATATATATATATATATATATATATATATATATATATATATACTATACACTATATACACATATATTTTATTTATTTCATTTCTTCTGACTTATGTTAGTCATAAATGGAATTCTACTTTAGACAAGCATGGAGAAAATCTTGCAGTAGTTCTCGACATTTCTGAAGCATTTGATATAATCTCATCAGCAATCTCCATTGTGTAGGATTACTCACAAATCTGCAAATCTTATCAACAGTTTTTTTTGATAATAGAAAAATTATAGTTAAAATTGATGGTTTTAATTCTCAACCCAAAATCATAAATGCAGGAGTTCTTCAAAGTTTTGCTCTTTTGCCTACTATTTTTGATTTTCATTATTGAACTTCATCAAATAACTTCATATTTCATACTTCCAAAAACCATATCAACAAATATGGCATGGAGTTTCTACGTTAGGATCTATAGCATTTATAAACAAAAAACTCAAAACAATATATGAATGAAATACTTCTAACATTTAACTCTAAATAAACTCAACTAATCCATATCTAAATCTTCTTCAAGTTGTCTTCTGGGGGTTACAATATTACATAATCTCCTTTAGAACGAGCATGTTGTTGACATAGCTTTAAAAATATCTAGAAAACTATGAATTTTTAGTAGACGTAAACAGTTTTTTTTTTATTTCTGTTAAACTTTTGCATATATACTCATCCTTGTATTGAATATTGTTCTTAAATATGGGGAACCGCATCTAAAACTACACTATCTGTTTCAAATTCTATTCAAATTATTGGCGATCAAAAGTTGACTTAATAATTTACTTTGCTTTACAACATCGGAGTAATGTTGCAGATCATTTTATATAGATATTTCCATGGACATTGTTTAAACGAAATACAAAACAAGCCATTAACAAGTATTTACTCGTATTGCAAGGCTTGCTCGGAATTCTTACAAATAGTCACTGACAGTTCAGAGATGACACATGAAATAAACTTTCAAATTCAGTATTTCCCGAGAGATTCACAGACTGCTTAAATGTGATAATTTCAGCAAGTGTGGTTTAAACTCCTCAAAACTTAAAGGTATTGTTATGTCGTTGTGACATATTAAGAGCATATCGACCGCTACCTTGATTTCTAGTATTGCAGTAAAAGCAGCTACTTTGGCGTCATTTGGCGTCATTCCTATTTCCACATATAATTGGATAATTAATTAATTTTTATATCACTACATTCAGAAAGGATTAAACTATTATTGTTCAGAGTATTTTAATCAAATAAAATCTGGAAATAGCCAAAAAATCATCTTTATTAAACAAGAAATATTACAAACAAATAGAGAGAAACAGAAAATAGTGTTATAGTAAAATAAAATAATTCTTTATAACAGGCTATCGACCTTAGTCTTTCCGCTATAGACATAAATTTTATAATTGATGACCTTTTAATACAAAAAAAAGAATACAAAAAAAGTGATTCAGAAAGAATAACAGTATGGTATAATATACTATGACATGCCGGATGATTTTGTCAGTTAAACATTGTCATTAATGGGTGTCTTTTATTTTCTATTTTACCACAATCTTCAGTTTCAAAATATATAATTCAGTTAATAAGCCATAACTACCTTCTTTAGAACTTTTTGAATATTGCTTATTGGGATTATTTTAAATTCCATAAATTAATTAATTTGTTTTTTGTATCTAATTAGTTAGAATTTCGAAAGTACTACCGTTCAGTACAGGTATATTTATAAAAGGCACAAAGCGTACTTAGGTGGCTGAAGTTAGCTTCGGCTTCAGCTTTGTTTTTTAAACTACGTGCGCATTTACTAAAAAACTTATTCATTAATAGACTAACTTAGATGTTTCCATTCTAATTGTCATTTCTCGACCTATTTCTACAATGTAAATACATCCTGCAATTTGTTATTAGATTAGTAACAACAAACTAAAATAAAACGAGCATTTATTAATTATATGAGATAATTCAACTTTCCGTGAGCATCTAAGTTCAGTTAAAAGTTTTTTTAAGTGAAATTTCCCGACCTATTTTTGTAAATACATTTTGTATATTGTTATTAGATTAGTAATAACATACAAAGATAAAAGTGAGATAATTCAATTTTCAATTAGATTTGTTGACTTTTTTTGTAATTTCTTATTTTAGTTTAATAATTTGTTATTAAATCAATGATAATTTATTTAATTATACAAAAGAAAAATAATTATGGTGTAATCATTACTCATCTGCGAGCATCCCGATTACTTCATTTACTGCTTCAAAAACTTCTGTGTACATTTCTATTATATTATATTATATTATATTATATTATATTATATTATATTATATTATATTATATTATATTATATTATATTATATTATATTATATTATATTATATTATATTATATTATATTATATTATATTATATTATATTATATTATATTATATTATATTATATTATATTATATTATATTATATTATATTATATTATATTATATTATATTATATTATATTATATTATATTATATTATATTATATTATATTATATTATATTATATTATATTATATTATATTATATTATATTATATTATATTATATTATATTATATTATATTATATTATATTATATTATATTATATTATATTATATTATATTATATTATATTATATTATATTATATTATATTATATTATATTATATTATATTATATTATATTATATTATATTATATTATATTATATTATATTATATTATATTATATTATATTATATTATATTATATTATATTATATTATATTATATTATATTATATTATATTATATTATATTATATTATATTATATTATATTATATTATATTATATTATATTATATTATATTATATTATATTATATTATATTATATTATATTATATTATATTATATTATATTATATTATATTATATTATATTATATTATATTATATTATATTATATTATATTATATTATATTATATTATATTATATTATATTATATTATATTATATTATATTATATTATATTATATTATATTATATTATATTATATTATATTATATTATATTATATTATATTATATTATATTATATTATATTATATTATATTATATTATATTATATTATATTATATTATATTATATTATATTATATTATATTATATTATATTATATTATATTATATTATATTATATTATATTATATTATATTATATTATATTATATTATATTATATTATATTATATTATATTATATTATATTATATTATATTATATTATATTATATTATATTATATTATATTATATTATATTATATTATATTATATTATATTATATTATATTATATTATATTATATTATATTATATTATATTATATTATATTATATTATATTATATTATATTATATTATATTATATTATATTATATTATATTATATTATATTATATTATATTATATTATATTATATTATATTATATTATATTATATTATATTATATTATATTATATTATATTATATTATATTATATTATATTATATTATATTATATTATATTATATTATATTATATTATATTATATTATATTATATTATATTATATTATATTATATTATATTATATTATATTATATTATATTATATTATATTATATTATATTATATTATATTATATTATATTATATTATATTATATTATATTATATTATATTATATTATATTATATTATATTATATTATATTATATTATATTATATTATATTATATTATATTATATTATATTATATTATATTATATTATATTATATTATATTATATTATATTATATTATATTATATTATATTATATTATATTATATTATATTATATTATATTATATTATATTATATTATATTATATTATATTATATTATATTATATTATATTATATTATATTATATTATATTATATTATATTATATTATATTATATTATATTATATTATATTATATTATATTATATTATATTATATTATATTATATTATATTATATTATATTATATTATATTATATTATATTATATTATATTATATTATATTATATTATATTATATTATATTATATTATATTATATTATATTATATTATATTATATTATATTATATTATATTATATTATATTATATTATATTATATTATATTATATTATATTATATTATATTATATTATATTATATTATATTATATTATATTATATTATATTATATTATATTATATTATATTATATTATATTATATTATATTATATTATATTATATTATATTATATTATATTATATTATATTATATTATATTATATTATATTATATTATATTATATTATATTATATTATATTATATTATATTATATTATATTATATTATATTATATTATATTATATTATATTATATTATATTATATTATATTATATTATATTATATTATATTATATTATATTATATTATATTATATTATATTATATTATATTATATTATATTATATTATATTATATTATATTATATTATATTATATTATATTATATTATATTATATTATATTATATTATATTATATTATATTATATTATATTATATTATATTATATTATATTATATTATATTATATTATATTATATTATATTATATTATATTATATTATATTATATTATATTATATTATATTATATTATATTATATTATATTATATTATATTATATTATATTATATTATATTATATATTAAGTACCAAGTTACTGGGAATTATTTAGATAGAGATATGGAACATTATTTATTTTTATTATTCTTATTCCCTCCCACAGTCAACATAATTTTTGTGTATACTAAGTAGCCTATTATACAGGCCACACTATTCGTGACTAGCTGTAGTGGACATACATTTCATGTACAGCCATGCTAATGGGATTGCCACCAAAGCCACGTCGCGTCATTATGTAGAAGTTTATCCAAATCGCAAGATTCCTTCACATCGTATGTTTGGAAGAATTCACCAGAGATTGAGAGATAACGGTTCACTTCAAAAACAGTGTTATTTTTTTGGCAGACCAAGGTCTGTATCTACTCCTAGAGCAGAACAAAAAATTAGAGCACGGATAATAAAAGGACGAATAAACGGAGAATATCAGCCGAGGTAGGAATTGGTGCTACTCTTGTTTGGAAAACCCTCTACAAGCAGCTGCTCTATCCATAACATGTTCAACGAGTACAGGCCTTAAATTTAACTGATCATCAGGCACGTTTGGTTTTTTGTCGCTGGTTTCTATGCAAGAATGCTGAAGGTCCGCAGTTTCTTGCCAAAATTCTTTTTACGGATGCAGCCGGGTTCACACAAAATGGAGTTGTTAATTTTCATCATCGTTGGGTCGACAAAAATCCCCATGATGTAATTGAATGTGGACATGAGACAAGTTTTTTATTAAACATTTGGATGGGTATTGTAGGAGACAGATATCTAGGTCTTGTTGTTTTACCAAACCGATTAACAGGCGCTGCTTACCTCAACTTTCTGCAGAACATAATGTATGATCTTTTGGATGACATTTGTTTGGCCCACAAGCAACAAATGTGGTTCCAGCATGATGGTGCTCCATCTCATTTTTCGATTGCCATTAGAAAGCATGGGTGGGTAGAAAGAGGTGGACCAATTTTATGACCAACAAGATCGTCTGATTTAAACCCTCTTGATTTTTTTTTGTGATACTTGAAATCAATAGTGTATGCTACTGATGTAAATAGCCTTGAGGAGCTGCAGTTAAAAATTAATGAAAAGTGCTAAGAAATCCGAGCCAATGAAGAGGTTTCAGAAAGAGTACAAATGTCCTTCAGACAAAGATGTCGTGCCTGTTTGGAAATAGAAGGAGGGCACTTCGAACATCTCCTATAACTCTGTTTTTTTTGTAAAAATATATAAAATTAATGTTTTTTATCTCCAAAACCGTTGCTATGACAACACATGATTACTAAGACTGTTTTGTTTGTTGTGATTCATACTACCGCCACCTTAAATATTTTACATTATTTTTTGAACACCTTGTATTTTACACGACAATTTTTTGGGTATTTATAGTTTGTTTTTATAATATAAAAAATAAATTTCACTTTGCTGACGGAACCGAAAAGAAAGCGTTTCTTAAAACATGGTATCGACTTTGCTTGACAACTGTACCTGGCGTGCGTGCGCAAGTACTTTTATAAAAAACGAAGCTGAACCAAAACCAAAGCCGAAGCTAACTTCAGCCACCTAGCTTACTTATATAAGTAAGAATGTATCTTTCCTGCTGGCATAGATGTTAGCAATTTTTTGCCAAATCTCCAAATCTGTCTGTAATGCCTATATGTATACTTATATTGAATATATAATTATGCGTGAAAATAGTAGATATCATTTGTCGCGACTATATTCTAGTTAAAAGTTTTAAGTAATTTATAAATATTAAACAACTTTCCCGTATTATGATTAAAAATATCAAAATGTACGGATATTGATTTTGATTAATATGTATGAACATCGTATTCCGACGGAAATTGTTTGCGCTAAGGAAAGTTATACAAAGAATTTTTTTATGATGAAATACTTACTAAAATTTCTAATCTAATGTTGATATTAATTCAATTTTGAAACATTTAGCATACGTTTTAGCAAAGCTACAATTCTTTATTTAATCTTCAAATATCTCTAAATTAATGTTGTTTAAGTATTAGATTTATTATAAATATCAAATAAATGCAATTATTATTATTATAACAGTGCTGATGTCGATTTAATTGTGTTATCCAGAAATTTCAAGTGTTTATTATCATGCGGATATCGGTTTAAACATAAATTGATTGTGGTTTTCCCGGATTATATTGTCCGACTAACCGCGACAATGCCCACCACAAAACTGTAACTTGACATAGACATGTTTATAGCCGTGCGTTGGCAGATGTTATTAAAAAATTTAATTTTGTCAGTAGTTAGAATGTATAAAATATTAAAAAAAATAATAACATTAAAAAAAAGTTTTTATAACATTTTTATGATGTAGAATTAATAATGTTTGTAATACAAATAACTTATTTTTTTTTTCAAATTTAATATGGAAATCAACAAACAAATGTACACTTAAAAACGATATTTCTAAAACGTAACTTATTTTTGATGATACCACATCCCCCCATTGAATATAAATGATATGGAATGCTTATTATCATGTGGAAGTAGTCATATTTAGTACAGTGATGTCCTGATAGATGGAATCGTATGCTCTCTTCTCTCTATTTGATAGTTTTACGAGTTGACGCACTAATCTGGTCCACAAACAACTATCAAGATACGGATCATATAAAAATATATTACAAATCAGGAACTGATATACATTGTTATATAATGCCTACCTCTTACACAAAAGTGATTCTAAACTAAAAACTCACTGGTTTGTGCATTTATTATAGCACCACCGGACATAACTTGAACAAGAACAAGAAAGTGCGTAAATTCAATTACCCAGTTTGGTTTAATAAAAAAACTTACAAAAATAAAAACTGGTACAATTGAACATTTTCTGCAAATTAAAAACATCCTGCAATAAATTATTAAGAATCTTCTATAAAAACTATATAGAACTTACTTTGTACATTATCTTCATAACTGAGTATGTCTGTGCTTCTTTATATTACATATATAAACTAATGTTAACAAAGATCCAACTTTATTTTGACTCTTGACGGTATGCGGATATAATATAACACAAGATGGCATAACACATTTCAAAATCTCACCTTATGTATATGGATAATAAAACTGTACGCAACCAAACAAATTCAAATAAACCATTAAACTAATATAACTGAATCTCTAATGCTATTCACATTAAATTTGGTTGGAATTTATAAATGCATAGTGCAGTGCATTAATCACATAAGGGACAAGGGAGTCTACAAACTATTCTTTAAAAATTAATACGTTTTTAACAAAATAAGTTAGAACATACACATATAAAAGTTCATAATATAATTAAATCATCTTAAATAGCAAAGACATCATAAATGGTATCAATACATATGCAACACCAGTTTTGAAGTTTGGAGATATTAAATGGAGAACTACTGATTTGGAACGGTTACAAAGACTAACTCGAACTTACACTAACTCAATAGCGAGCGCATCATCTCAAGCAAACATCACCAAAAAAGGGGGGGAATACGCCTAGTAAATGTTTTAAGGTTGCATAATAAACAAATTTACAGTTTAAAAGAATTCTTTTATGATTACCAGGAAAGTTTTTGTCTGCACAATGCTATTGTTTATTGTTCGGCTGAAAACAGACACAATGGCTAACTGCACACAATCTATAACAACAGATGTGGAAATCAAAAAATCAATAAGCCCAAAAAACATTACATGAAAGACATTATCATGATATAAACTAATTATACGTCGAACACCTGGCTTAATTATGTCGATTTCAATACAAGATCAAGTCATTAATACATATAATCATAGGAAATATATAATCAAAGACAATACTATAAAAACAGATGAATGCAGACAATGTCATATTCAATCAGAAACAATACAGCATATAACATCTAGCAGTAAAACACTGACACAAACCGATTACTTGCAAAGACACAATCACGTGGCAAATATAATACACCAACATCTTTGAAAAAAACACTTGTCAATAGTAGATATTCCATATTATAAGTAGATAGCAGAATCAGTACTTGGAAAGCAACTTCTACAAAATTGTATTATGACCGAGCAATAATAACGGATAAAATCATACATAACAATCGACCGGAAAAAAAGTTATAAAACTACGTACGTAATAGACATTGCCGTTTCTAATACTCAAAATATTGAGAAAACAAATACGGAAAAAAAGAAAAATACACTGATTTGACAGATGAGATACGAACGATCTGGAGAGTGGGTAAAGTAATTATCGCACCATTAATTATATCAAGTACAGCCTGCATAAATCCATATAAACATCTACATTAAAATTCAAAAATAATTTATTTTGAATGCATGTCGAACTATAATAAAAATTTAAATTAAAAAAGTTATTAAAACAAAGTTATAAGCCTCTGATGTTTACTAACTGCTACAGAATTGTCCAAAAAAATATGGGATAATAATAATAGTAATTACGCAAAAAAGTGATCACATGGCCAGTAACCTTTGATGCAATTGAGAAAAGCGGCACCACGTACCCGAGCTTAGCGAATAATTCAAGCAACATCCAAACACCATACTTTTTAGTATACATCCAAAATACAACAGTAATGAAGCAGCATTCTGTCTCATTATAGTAGCCTTAATGCCCACGTAGAACTATGCGAAGAAATCCTACAAAAGGTTAACGGCGTACTAGGCAACAAGGGTTAACTCCCTTTTAGCTTATATTATAGGTTTCAAGTTTAAATGGTAATACATAAGTGGCATCTGTGACCGGACCCATTAAATGCAATGATAATTTCACTCGGGTGAGGAGTGGGCGATTGAAGTAAACTAAACTACTTGGTATTAGAACTCGACAACCCATTGTAAGCAACAACAACGTCCAGCCATAGTAATTTAGATTGCAAAGAAAAATTTAAAAAATATTTTCTTAACAGAACAACCTTACCTTACGGCTAAACGGAAGTTAAAAATATGCTTAAAGCATTTTATTAAAACCATCTCATCCTAAGTATCGAGAAACACTTGAAAAGGAACTTGAACTCAATAAAAAAAAAAAATTAACTGCATCAGAAGTTTTGATGGTAATTGTCTATCTATACTCAATGAGAATGTCAAACTGTTTTGACATTTCTATTCAGTAAGGTTAGGCGTATCATCATGAATCGTTTAACGCCACAACAACGCTTTCAAATAGTAAAAATTTACGGTCAACATAATCGCCTTAGTGAGCAAGCAATTCGTGCAGTTATTGATCGTTTTCGCACTAATTTTACTCTTTTTGATTCAAAACCATAAACAAGACAAAGAAATGTGCTTACCGAAGAGAATATTAATGCTGTAACTTGATAGCCTTTGTCCTTCGACTACGTGGAAAATTTTACGTGAGGATCTTGGATTACGTGTCTATAAAATGCAGCTCGTGCAACAATTAAAGCCAACTGACCATCGTTTACGTCGCATTTTTGCTGATTAAGTTAATTTGAAACTGGCCGAAAATAAGCATTTTTATCGAAGAATTGTGTTTAGTGATGAAGTTCATTTCTGGTTAACTGGCTTTGTCAATAAGCAAAATTGCCGGATATGGAGGGAAAACAATCCTCAAGCCATTAGCAAAACAACATTTTATCCATTAAAATTGACTGTTTGGTGAGGTTTACACGCTGGCGGCATTATCGGTCCTTATTTCTTAACCATCAATTTATTGGAAAATCAATTTGGTGACTGCTTTATTTCCAGAAGTGCTCCTGTTAACTGGTCCTCTCGTTCGTGCGACTAACGCTTCTCGATTACTTTTTGTAGGGCTATGTTAAGTCATTGGTTTATGCCGACAAACCAACAAGTCTTGAAGCATTAGAAGCCAATATTCAAGCCACCATTGACGCCATACGGCCAGATTTATTGGAAAAAATAGTGAGAAATTGGACTGATCAAATAGACCATGTAACTCGTAGCCGCGGCGGACATATGCCGGAAATTATATTTAAAAAATAAATGCCATAAAATTATCTTCCAGATTATAATAATAAAAAATTCATTTTAACAATACTTCTGTCTTGTATTATTATTTAAAGTTCTCAAGCTCTTAAAAAAACACCCTTTACAAAACTTAAATAAAACAATAAAAACACTGTTGGTAAACAGCATAGATTACACCACATAAACTCAGCAATTGAACATGTTTGGAAATAGAGGAGTCAGAGGATTAGTAAACTAAAAAATGCTACATTATAAACATATATACAAACTTCGGAATTACTTTTACAAACATAATTCCGTATTGGTTCGCACCGTTGTAAAGCTGGATAAAGGATACTTGTCGCTTAATAGAACAGCGACCGACTTACCTTAGTCAGTCATTCTAAATGATCTGAAAACGTCTCGGAAAGAAAAACGCTTTGCATGGTAGATTTTATGCTAGTTTAAAATCGAATAATATAAATAAAAAAGAATCAAACACATATTTTAAAATGTGTTATACGTCTATACATAATCCACTCAAACATCTCGTTTACACAAAACGACATAATGTTGCTAAAACTATGCACCAAGCAATATGCAAAAAACAAGATTACTAAGTGAACCTCAACCATATTAAGTATAACCCAAAACCCGTTTACAAAATTGATAACTGGAAAATATATTGGAATCTGATAAACTATAAGAGTAATATTTCATTGAACATTAAATTTAGTAGACTTTTTATTGTGCTATAAGTATTTTTTTCTAAAATAACAATCATTATAGTTCTGCTCATAGTTGTTAAACTATGATAAAATGTGGAATTTGGAATTTACGCGTGTATTTATTTTTCTAACAGTTTGGTAATGCTGCTACATAATTTAAATGAAGTATGACTCTTAAAGTTTAAGCAAATGTTTCAACAAAAATATTACAATTTAATTTAAAAATTTAATAGACAATTGAAGGTTTTGGAATTTCATTAAACTTGAACTTTCATTCTCAACACGTTGCAAAAAACCGATTTTAAAAGGAGTTAAATTGTTTTCTGACACTCCTTAAACCGAGCCCTTAAGTATAATTTTATTAGTCCTCATCAGTATTTACTTATATTAAAAATTTATTAAATGATGATAAGTGTTTGGGGTTGGCATAAAAATTTAATGCATACAAAAAGTTTTTTTGTTAAATATGAACTATCATGAAAAAATAGGGTTTTAACCATAAATAAAATTAGAACTAGTCATAAAAATCACTTGCTTCAACATTCAAAAAGTTTTGAAAAGTTCAAGATAGAGATTTTATACATAGTAAAATATTTGTGGTTGTTAGAAAATATTTATAATCGTAGATACCTGGACTTTGACCCTAATTATAAATGTAGTCTCTGTACTTTCATAAGATTCATTAATATGCCTGAACCTATACCGAATTAATATCTTTAGTGAATTTGCCCAACGTAGTTTTCCATTATATTTATAACGTTATAAATAGTGTAAGAGAAATCAATTTAAAAGTGTTTGCGCATGTATATGTAACGTCACGACGTTAAAAATGACAAGTAAACAAACTAAAAACATAACCTCAACATAGGGGCAATCAAATTACTTATATATTAATATCTAATTTTGAAAAATCTTTCAATGTTTGGAAAACCGGTATGGATTGCTATTTATACAAATACAGAAATTAAAAAAAATTATGATTGTGGTTTATGGCTTTATTAATTTCGTCTAATTCACATCAAGTAGCCGATGCATTTAGCGTCAAGATTTGATCGGTGCTGAATGCGACCTTTTAATATAGACTCCTTTACTCGTATTTTCCTTTCTTCCTTTTGTATATCTACTATTTCTATATATACCATTAAATTAAGGATAGTATTATAAGACTGTGCAGAACAACTTATTATTAATAGTTTTACGATTTAGAATATAAGTTTTCGTATTTAACGGTGACATAATAAAAATGTACCGGAAAATTAAATTAAGTCTTGAACAATAAAAATTATCTACTGAAGGACCTTTGAGCGATGGTTCGAAGTTTGGTTTATATTTGGACACATACTGTTTAATAGCCAAAACAGATACAAAACAAGTTTAGGCATAAGCCTTTTTAAACTGGTGTAAAATTATCAAAGAAAACAAAAGATTACAATAGAAATTAAATATAATAAATAAATAAACTTTGACATTTATGCAATTTAACGTTCAATGGGTGTTATTTAGGATATTTTGATATTAAAGTATATTAGAATATTTCCAATTTATTTTTGAATTTGAATACATGTTGATTAGCTTTATACAATAAGTTATATACACTGGCGAGCAAAAAATAGAGGCCGCTTTAAAATTATAATTTAGTTTTGGAATTTTTTGTTTTAACCTTATGTTAGCAAATTGTAAACGATTGTACTGTATTTTGCACACTAAATTAAAAATTCAATGTTGAACCGTAAAACATATTTATTGTTTTTATTGCGTATATTGGAAATATCACAAATTTACAGGTCAGACAAAGTTCGAATTTTTGTTCCTAGGACTAATAGGGAACAAAAAATATGAAAAAAAAAACTTATCACTAATAACGAGTATTACCCCCTCTTGCATTAATAATAAAACTACTTGAAGTCGACAAAGAACATTTTGAATTAAATTAAAGATCACATTTTGATCGATATTATTCTATTCCTGCAATAGCAACTGTCTTAGCTCCTGAGCAGTTCTTGGAGCAGATGTATGTTTTCGGATAATCTATGGGATTCAGATCCGGGTTGAAAGCTGGCCAATCGAACCACGAAATTCCCACTTCATCCAGATAATCTCTGACAACTCTGGCTACGCGAGGTCTAGCATTATCTTGCATGAAAATGCTGCGCTCGCCAATAGTTGTCATGAAGGGCATAACATGTTCTTCAAGAACCTCGATAATGTATCTGTAAGTTGTCAGGGAGCCCTTCTCTATAAAGACCAACTCTGTGCGTGCTTCGATAGAAATCCTGCTAAGACCATAACTGACCCACCGCAAAATGGAAGTCGCTTATCAATACAAACTGAAGTGTATCTTTCTCCGCGTAATCTACACACTTTTTGAGGTCGGTCTGATCCATTGAGGCCAAAGCACGACTCATCTGAAAATAGTACTCTGCTCCAATCCTTATTATTCCATGCCCGGTGATTTTGTTCAAAAGTTAATTTTACAACACGATGTCGGCGTTGTAAAAGTGGACCTGTAGCCATTTTTCTACAAGACAATCCAGCAGCCCGAAGCCTGCTCCTAACGGTCCATTCACTAACATTTACATCTCTAACTTCATGCAGTTGATTTCGTAGTTAAACTGCAAAAGCTGTTCTATTCCGCATACTTGTGGACACCAAAAAACGTAATCTCTGTTCGTGGTGACTTGTTTTTGCCTGAATCCTGATCTTCTGGTTATCAGGCCAGTATCCAAGTAATACTGATACACCTTTTGTACAGCACAAAGGCTTTTACCAACAATCCTTGCAGTTTCACGTTTTCCTCGCCCATCTTCATTCGACGCTATAATTCTTGCCACAACAATAGGGCATAATGGCATTAAAACCTGTTAAGTACAGTATACCGCGTGAATGACAAGTTTTGCATAGAAAAATCAACACTAAGTAAAAAAAATACAACGAAATGTAGGTTTTCAATTAGAGCGAAATGGATGCTGTTTCATAAAAGTCTATAATACGGTAATAATAACTGACAGATAAATAACATTTGTCAGGAAATAAATTATTAAACGCCTACTTTGGTTTACAATTTGCAAACATAAAGTTAAAACAAAAAATTCCAAAAATAAGTCATCATTTTAAAGTGACCTCTAGTTTTTTCTCACCAGTGTATGATTATTAAAATACGTTTCATTTTAAATTTATTAGTAATTGCATCGTTTGTTAATATATTATCAATCATTAAATAAAATTATAAACTTATTTGTTATTGATTTATATTATAAGCCGTAATTCATTATCAATAGTAACTATAATACACCAATTTGTTATTGCGTAGCTATTATAAGCACTGGCTGATTTATCAAAAAATATTTTTCCTAAATGACATCTAATGGCTTGATATATAATACAATACATCCGTTCCTTCGTTTTATTAAAAGAACAAAATAAGGGCTATTGTATTTTATTGTCAGTTGTGTTATTTATGTAATTATTTCCTCTTTTTATAGAGTATATAGCTTACTAGTAAGTTCAAATTAGTGCTTATTTTTTCACCTCCTTTTTGTGGAAGTAATAGAGCTGGTGAGAAGTTACCGACAGACAGTAGTAAATAATTACAACGTTGAGTTAGATGAAACATTTTAATAGCATTTATCACAAAAAGTATAAACAAATGAAAGAGAACGGTGTAAAGCACTTGTAAAAAGTTATGATTCAGTGTTTCTGCCAACGTCTCGCGTTTCATAGTATAAAATCAAATTATTTTTTATATTTAATATTTTTATATCAGGTTATAAGACCATTACGTGTAAAAATATTTAGTAGATATTAAACAATTGTTTTAAAAAATTTCTTTTTTAATAAATATAACTGCAAACGTTTTATTCGCGTTTATTCGGTTTTAATGATTTTTTATTTAATAGATATGCATTGTGCTTCTAATCGTGATAGTTTGATATATAATTACAAATGATGTACCAAACGTTAATAATAATATGAAATAAATGAAAGTATAAAAGTATTGTACTAAATATAACAAATATGTATTTATATTGGTGTATCAAAATTTATTTCTTTAACGACGCGCTCGCCGCGACTTTGCGGCTACGGATTAACTCGTTTCGTTTCCAACCACAACAAAAGTATTATTATTGTTTTCTGGTGCATTATTATACGCTGATCATGAAAATACTGATAAATAATAATAGAAGTAGTACGTACAGATAACAACAGAAATTTTTTAAAACTTATACATTTTGTTTGTTTGGTCATACAAACATAAATAATTTTATTAACTAATTAATTAGTTAAAATGAATTAATAATTTATTCAAAATCAGTCAATCGAATCACAGCGGCCAAGGGTCAAGCATAGACAATTGTTTCGGTTCTACAAACCTCGTCAGTATGCCTTGTACGATCACGGCATCGCATGATAGCGAAGACAATTTTGAATAAATATTTCTGTGCTTATGAACACAATTGATATTATAAATAATCAAACGAAAGACTGGTTTGCCATCTAGTTGCAATTTTTAATACTAAAATGTCCGCATTAATCGGTATCATTTTTGCATTTATGCAATTGGCAGTCATTTCGCGGCTATAACGATTTTGAATCGCCAATAAATTATGAAATGAATTAATAATTTATTCAAAATCAGTCAATCGAATCACAGCGGCCAAGGGTCAAGCATAGACAATTGTTTCGGTTCTACAAACCTCGTCAGTATGCCTTGTACGACCACGGCATCGCATGATAGCGAAGACAATTTTGAATAAATATTTCTGTGCTTATGAACACAATTGATATTATAAATAATCAAACGAAAGACTGGTTTGCCATCTAGTTGCAATTTTTAATACTAAAATGTCCGCATTAATCGGTATCATTATAGCGCACATCTATGTGTTTGCTGCGTTTGTTTATAATTCCATTTTTAATTAGAGACATTGCCCTCTGGTTGTCAATTTGTAGATTCAGTTTTACTTGTACAGTTGGTAATTCGGTCACTATTTTTTTTAAGTATAGAAGTTCCTTTGTACACTCTACTGCTGCGATGAATTCTGCTTCTGTTGCAATCTTGAGCAACAGCTGATCGGAGTATTTTCCAGAAATATTACGTAGCCTGCTTCTTCTTGTACTTATATCACCTACATAGTCCGAGTCACAGTATGCATTTAGGATATTTATGTCATTTTCTATCTTGTACTCAATGCCACTGTTTATTGTTCTTTTTAAATATTTAAGCATCTTTTTAGGTCAGTTACGTTCGATAAAGTTAAGTTTTCTACAAAGCGACTGCAAGAACTTACAGCGTAAGTCAAATCTGGTCTGGTTTTTGTAGAGAGATATAGGAGGCTTTCTATTGCTTTTTTATACGGAAATGCTCATTTTTGTATTTTCATCTCTTGTTCGGGACGTTTTGCTTCTATATCTATATCTTTATTTTAAGTTTAGTATACACTGTTACTTTGAATTCTCGTGTCTGATTTATTAGTAGTTTATCGATTTTTTGGCATTTGCATGTAGGTTGAGACGCGCCCTTTTAGCCCAAGTTCGAATTTTTGGGACTAGCCTGGCTCAGATCAGGGAGACGGGCCGGGTTGCACAACAAAACCGATAAATTAAAATAAAAGTTAAAAAAAAGACTCACCACGTGTTTGAAAAATAATTGGCTCCAATTGATCTTTACTAAAATCCTCTTTCCTTTGGTTTTTAATTCCTGTCCTAGTTGGCACGTTTAGGGAGATCAATAAACCTATACTGCAATAATGAGATAACAAAATGGGAATGGGAAGGATACACAATAAAAGTAAGAGGGCTGGTTAACAAGAAATATAATGATAAAAATAATAATAACTCTTTTGTCACTTGCTACCACAAGTAAAGAAATACAAAAAAAAAATATAACTCTCATTCACTCTACAATCACACTTTTGTATACACATACGATTTGAATAATCGTCAAAATTAATAATAATATTCGTAATATGAAAATAACAAAATTAGAATTAAAATTAGTACCAATAGTACATGGCACAAATATATAAAACAAATAGGAGGGCTTCTCCTGCTTCAGGACTCCCGGCACGGTTTCCACGTGGGAGAAAAAAAAGATTCTTCTTAATGATGAGTATAATGGTTCTTGACAATGACAATAATTGCAATTTAATGAGCTTCAATACAACATTACAAAAACTTGAACACTACAAGGGAAACAAAAATTGAAATTAAGGAGAGATAAAAAAAAATTACAAATAAAACAAGGTTGTAATTACTTACTTGAGCCACTGCTTTTACTTGCTCCCAGAACACGGTTACACCTGACTTAATACAAATATTTAAATCCGCTATTGAGCGAGACAATTTATAATTGCACATAAATATAATTTGTATTGCCTTATCCGCTTATGCGATGATACCTTGGCAAGAGTCAGAGGTGAAAAAGGCTCGGGATCCTAATTCTCCCTGGGACCAGAACTCAAAAGTCCCCTGCGCATGTTTGGCTCAAATAAATAAGGACAGATGATAAACAAACAAGACAAAAGGGAAATAACAAAAGGGGATAATTGCTCAAATAAAAAAAACATACTTAAAGGTTAATTTACAAACTTCAATTAAGTTTTATACCGTAATTAAATGTAGAAATTAACTTGGCGTATCATCAAGATAAAATTGCCCAATCGGCAACACTGCCTTCAAGCACTGAAGTGAGGTGCGACCAAGTGCTACCAACAGGATAAAATTAATAGTTCTCTACTTGTGCTGTGAAAATGGCAAAGTGAAAGTGACAGCTGCTATGTTTACCTAAGAATTAATTTAAGATTAATTATAGGAAAGCACCGCAAGCAATATTTCAGGTAAGTAAATAACCGGTAAGTAAGTAGATTATTTTTTTGAGTTGACAATAATACCCAGATTCCATAATAATTAATCGACGTTATAGGTTATGATAACAGTGAGAAGATAAACAAGTGGCATGGGATGGAAATGGAAATTGGAAATATTAGCTACTAATTGCAACTACAGAAGGACAACAAAAGGGAATGTAGGCAAGGAACAATAAATCGTATGAAGTATTGGAATTGATTCCCTGAAGGTGAACCAACATATCGGTGAGTATATACATATAACATTAAAATTTAATTATCTTCATTTAACAATTATTTAATACATTTAACAGTTTTATTGTGCTTGTAGAACCGAACCCTTAAACCGACCCAATGTTCCAAAACCCAAACGAACATGGATAGATAGCGAAACATCAACCCGAGTAACCGAAAGATAAGTATACTTAATTAAAAATTCAATTATTACAAACATTCATATTGTTTTAGGTGAAGTATGAAATTGGACCGTATCAACTCCACTCCTACTACGACAAAAAAAAAATGAATGTAATTCATTTTTTTTTTAAATTAACAAAATAATTCTACAAAAAAAAACATATCACATATGGATGCTATGCATGGATGGACCCAATATCACCAATATTATTATGTACCAGATCCTAAAGCCAGGAATGCTGAGTGGCATCAACCGAAGATAACCAACAACGGAAACAAGAAAAATTAAACATTTAATCCCACGAAAATAAAGTAAAATTTAAATAAAATAAAATACAATTTAATCTTCATCAATATTGTGATAAACTGGCTTAAGATCTTGTACGTGATAATTTCCTTTAGAACCCCCATTTTCTGTTTGTAACTCATACACATTTTGTCCTAACCTGCGTTTTATTATATAGGGACCCGAAAACTTTTCCCCTAGTTTATAATTAAAATGTTTTGATGCATCTGACAGTTTAAATTCTCTTTTCCATACGTGATCACCTACTTTAAATTGAACAAACCTGCGACGTAAATTGTAGCGAGCCTCTGTCTTTTTATGAGCTTCTTGGATTTTCCCTTCGACTACTTTTCGAAGTTCCATTAAGCTTGTACTTTTTTCACCCTTTTTAAGTAATGACTGACCACTCTCTTTAACTATTTCTTGCTTTACCCGCCTTTCACTGTAATCATTTCCATTCACAACCATTTCAGAACCGAAATTCAAACAATAAGGAGTTTCTCCAGTCACCTCATGTTTTGCAGTCCGCAAAGCACACCCAAGTTGAGGCAAACAAGCATCCCATTTCCGCTGGTCTTGATCAATGTAGCAGGCAATCATAGTCTTGATGACTCGATTAACCCGCTCACATGGGTTGCTTTGCGGATGATAAACTGCATTGTAGATGACATTGATGTTATATGACTTTATTAAACTGGAGAATTCCCTACTGCGGAACTGAACTCCATTGTCAGTTAGAATGATTTCGGGTACACCGAATACAAGAAATACATTCTCTTCTAATAGTCGACATACACTTTGTGTCGTTGCCTTACGGAGAGGAAAGGCTAACGCAAATTTACTGAGATGGTCAGTCACTACAAACACATATACATTCCCTCGTGAGCTGCGTGGAAATGGTCCTATTAGATCCATGCTGATCATTTGCCAGCACCTAGATATCTTTGGCCTGGATCCCATTAATCCAGCTGGCTTGCTCTGCTCGGGCTTATGTTTTGCACACACCGTGCAGCCTTTCACATATCGAGTCAGGTCAGCTTTCATTTTGGGCCAGTAAAAGTGTTTTGCCAATCGGTAATATGATTTATAGATACCCAGATGCCCAGCAAGAGGATCATCATGATATCGAGCCAGCAACTCACGTCTTCTACTTTTTGGGATTACTTCCTTCCACCGATAGTCACCTTCCAATCCCTCCAAGGTGCTTCCTACTTCCCGATATAATTTATCATCCACCACCCGCCAACTCATAAAGTTTAAGGAATTATCCTTAACCTTTCCAATCATTGACCAGTACCACTTATCTTGTTCGGATCTAGTTAGGGCATCATTCACTTCAAGAGAGTTTATTTCCGGAATTGCGCGGGAAAGGCAATCCGGCACCACGTGATCTTTACCCTTTCTATGTATAATCTGGTAATTGAATTGCTGCAGTCTTACCGCCCAGCGGCCTAGCCTTCCCTGAGGGTCTTTGAGATTGTCCAGCCATATCAGACTATGATGGTCTGTTATGACTGTAAATCTCCCACCCTCAAGGTAACACCGCAGCTTTTCAATGCTCCAGAGAACACATAGACACTCCTTTTCCGTGGGGTAGAATTTCCTTTCGGCATTGGTAAGTGATCGCGACAAGTAACAAATAATCTTTTCTTCCCCCATTATTTGTTGCGATAGCACTGCCCCCAACCCCACATTACTGGCATCACATTGCAATGTGAAGGGTTGTGAGAAATCGGGGCAGGCTAAGATAGGGGGGCTTACCAACGCTTCTTTTAGGGAATTTGCCGCTTTCTCGCACTCCTCCGTCCACACAAACTTCCTCCCTTTTCTAGTCAGGTCGAATAATGGGTCTGAGATTTCCGAATACCTTGGAATAAACTTACGGTACCACGACGTCATTCCCATCATTCGACGAAGTTCCCTGACCGTCCGGGGAGCTGGCATGTTAACAATTGCCTTCACTTTATTAGGGTCCACATTTAAACCTCTACGATTAACAACATACCCTAAATAGACCAATTCCTCCCTGCAGAACACACATTTCTTTTGATTCAGGGACAACCCCGCCTTCAGAAGTCGATCAAAGACCTCGCTGAGGATTTTTATATGAGTCTCAAAGTCAGGAGTGGTAATAATTATATCGTCAAGATATTTAAACAAGTAGGGTTCTAATTCAGGGCCAAAAAGTCGGTCGACCAAAGCCTGAAACGTCCCAGGAGCTCCAGATAGCCCAAAAGGCATTCTCCTGAATTGGAAGAGCCCTCGACCGGGGATAGCAAATGCAGTAAAGCCCTTGCTATCCTCTGCCATCGGGATCTGCCAATAAGCCGACTTTATGTCCAAGCTCGTAAGGTAGCGCGAGTTCCCTAATTTTGTTAAGATGGAGTTGATGTTTGGTATGGGGTATGCGCAAGGCTCTGAGACGGCATTTAACTTCCGGTAGTCCACACAGAAACGGTAACTATTGTCACTTTTGGGGACCATTAATATCGGAGAACTCTACCCACTTGAGCTTCTCTCGATCACCCCAAGATCTAGCATTTCAGTGACTTCCTCATCAATTAACCGCTGCATATGAGGACTGACCGGATAGTACCTTGACTTAATAGGTGGACTATTTGTAATAATTTTATGCTGTACCTCCGCTGTACATCCCAACCTCACTCCTTGAGTTTTAACAAAAAACTCGTCTACAACCTCTTGTAACTTGCACCTCTCACCTACCGTCAAATCCCCCGAACATTGAATAGAGTCTACCTTGAACCTATTGTTGCTCTCTTTTTCAACCTCCTCACTGGTACCAAAATACCACTCCCCTGATCTTAAATTTGGGATAATTCCCATTTCTTTCCAAAAAATAATCCCCAAAACAAGACTGTGATTTAATTGAGGGACCACGTATGCATTAAAAATTGTTACTTTTCCCTGTACCTCAATGGGGATTTTTATCTGTCCCGCGCAACGAATCGCATTACCGTTTGCCACTGAACAGATAACGTCACATTTTTCCATTTTAATTTTTAAACCATCTAACATTTTCCAACCCTGTTTCCCAATAAATATCCTATTAGCCCCGGAGTCCAATAGCCCTAGCATTGGAACTCCATATACCCGCACGGATAGATACGGACACTCGCCCTCCCCTGATTGTTCCAAGATAAAATTTAAGTATAGTTTATTTTTCTGAGTGACCTTATCGCTGACCAAATCTGTCTGGGGAACCGCCGGTTGGTCGTTTAGCGATTCCGACGATCGTTTCCCGGACAATTTGTTTTGATATGTCCGAGCTTCCCGCACCCGAAACATTTTATTACATTTTCCATGCAATACCGAGCAATGTGTCCTTTCTTCTGACACCTGAAACACGTAAGTTCTTGCCCGTTATTCCTTCCCCCTGAATACCCTCGCGTATCCCCTGAGTAGCCTTTTGTACCCCTGTTTGGAAAAGTATCCTCTATCCTCCTTTCCGGAGATTTGGACCTAGCATTTCCACGTGAATAGTGCGCACTATTCTCGTAACCATGATTGGGACCTGGTTCCTTCCAGCGACCCCAATCATCACTTCGCATCTCGTTAATTTGGACTTTCTTTAGTCCCCTCTTCACATATGCTAAATCTCCCTCTATACTAAATTTTTCCACAGGTGGCACATACTCTTTTACGTAATCCTGTGACTCTTCTACTCGCCTACCCAACTCAATTAACTCTTCCTCCGTGTTTATGTCTTGATTGACCAAAAACCCTTGGTAAAGAGGTAGCAGATTCTTTTTTATAATTCGCAGCCTTAGATCGTCAGACACCTGCTTGCTCATGCGATTAAAAAGGTTGTGCATGTACGCGACGTACAGCCCAATTGGTTCATCCTCCCCCTGGGTACGAGTTTTTATTTGAGTCCAAAGGCGTTCGTTATAATTTCTAGGCAAAAACTGACCCCTTAGGCCGGCACAGAGATCTTTCCAATCATTTAGTTTGTGTTTATTGGCCCGAAACCAAACTAACGCGTTATCTCTCAAAATCTCGATGGCACTGTAAAATAATATTGATTTATTTACCCCTCTGGACTCGCCTAATTCCTCTACCCGCTCGATGAAACCGTTTACGCTTTCTTCTGGTTTACCGTAAAACTTGATATCCCAGCTACCCACTTTTGCTTTTTCCATTTGTTTCATTAGAGACGTGTCGACGACCATCACACTTTCTCCGATCGGACCAGATACCTGAACAGAACTTCCTCTAACCGGAGTTGATGTAGCCCCCTGTCGGGTGTCCATCGCCTCTGCGAGAGCAAGCTCTATGGGGATATCTGTCTTCTCTCTTTTACCATCCTCTACCCGGTCTCGGAATTCACTGTATAAAATCAGCGATTGTGTATAAAGACTCGCTCTAGATGCCTCTACATCTCGTGTCTCTGCATCTGGTACTCCAGTCGTCTTACACCTCTCTAATCTTCCAAGGATATGAGCAAATTTTGTTTCAAGTTTCCGCACACTTGCAGGTTCAAGTGTTTGCGCCATTAATGCTGCCACCTCTACCAGTTTTCCCTCACAAGCCTGAACCTCTAAATCTGCTGCCCCCTCCCAGACGCTCACAAATACCTTTCCAGCTTTTTCGAGCTGCTGCAAGCCTCTAAGAGCTGCAACCATTTCTTTCACTGTGCCGGGCGCCTTAGCCACCCCTCTGAGTGCCAACTCATATGTGAGCTCTTCTTTAAGCAATCGTTCTGGCTCTAACTTTGACATGTTTAAGTTACCAAGAGAAACCCTCCCAAATGCACAATTCACAAAATAATAGAAAAATTACACAAATTATATTAATATTGGTGAGTCCGGGTATCCCTACAAAATATACAAAATCTTTTGCAACTGGCCCCACGTTGGGCTCCAAATTGAGACGCGCCCTTTTAGCCCAAGTTCGAATTTTTGGGACTAGCCTGGCTCAGATCAGGGAGACGGGCCGGGTTGCACAACAAAACCGATAAATTAAAATAAAAGTTAAAAAAAAGACTCACCACGTGTTTGAAAAATAATTGGCTCCAATTGATCTTTACTAAAATCCTCTTTCCTTTGGTTTTTTAATTCCTGTCCTAGTTGGCACGTTTAGGGAGATCAATAAACCTATACTGCAATAATGAGATAACAAAATGGGAATGGGAAGGATACACAATAAAAGTAAGAGGGCTGGTTAACAAGAAATATAATGATAAAAATAATAATAACTCTTTTGTCACTTGCTACCACAAGTAAAGAAATACAAAAAAAAAATATAACTCTCATTCACTCTACAATCACACTTTTGTATACACATACGATTTGAATAATCGTCAAAATTAATAATAATATTCGTAATATGAAAATAACAAAATTAGAATTAAAATTAGTACCAATAGTACATGGCACAAATATATAAAACAAATAGGAGGGCTTCTCCTGCTTCAGGACTCCCGGCACGGTTTCCACGTGGGAGAAAAAAAAGATTCTTCTTAATGATGAGTATAATGGTTCTTGACAATGACAATAATTGCAATTTAATGAGCTTCAATACAACATTACAAAAACTTGAACACTACAAGGGAAACAAAAATTGAAATTAAGGAGAGATAAAAAAAAATTACAAATAAAACAAGGTTGTAATTACTTACTTGAGCCACTGCTTTTACTTGCTCCCAGAACACGGTTACACCTGACTTAATACAAATATTTAAATCCGCTATTGAGCGAGACAATTTATAATTGCACATAAATATAATTTGTATTGCCTTATCCGCTTATGCGATGATACCTTGGCAAGAGTCAGAGGTGAAAAAGGCTCGGGATCCTAATTCTCCCTGGGACCAGAACTCAAAAGTCCCCTGCGCATGTTTGGCTCAAATAAATAAGGACAGATGATAAACAAACAAGACAAAAGGGAAATAACAAAAGGGGATAATTGCTCAAATAAAAAAAACATACTTAAAGGTTAATTTACAAACTTCAATTAAGCTTTATACCGTAATTAAATGTAGAAATTAACTTGGCGTATCATCAAGATAAAATTGCCCAATCGGCAACACTGCCTTCAAGCACTGAAGTGAGGTGCGACCAAGTGCTACCAACAGGATAAAATTAATAGTTCTCTACTTGTGCTGTGAAAATGGCAAAGTGAAAGTGACAGCTGCTATGTTTACCTAAGAATTAATTTAAGATTAATTATAGGAAAGCACCGCAAGCAATATTTCAGGTAAGTAAATAACCGGTAAGTAAGTAGATTATTTTTTTGAGTTGACAATAATACCCAGATTCCATAATAATTAATCGACGTTATAGGTTATGATAACAGTGAGAAGATAAACAAGTGGCATGGGATGGAAATGGAAATTGGAAATATTAGCTACTAATTGCAACTACAGAAGGACAACAAAAGGGAATGTAGGCAAGGAACAATAAATCGTATGAAGTATTGGAATTGATTCCCTGAAGGTGAACCAACATATCGGTGAGTATATACATATAACATTAAAATTTAATTATCTTCATTTAACAATTATTTAATACATTTAACAGTTTTATTGTGCTTGTAGAACCGAACCCTTAAACCGACCCAATGTTCCAAAACCCAAACGAACATGGATAGATAGCGAAACATCAACCCGAGTAACCGAAAGATAAGTATACTTAATTAAAAATTCAATTATTACAAACATTCATATTGTTTTAGGTGAAGTATGAAATTGGACCGTATCAAGGTCTCTGTAGAGGAATGCTGTCTTTATATCAAATTCTATGGTTTTATGATTTTTAGCTGCAGCTAGAGCAAATAATATTTTCAGTGAAATACTATTTACTACGGGACTGAATATCTCGTTGTAGTCAATTCCATGTTTTTGTTCGCATCCTCTAACCACCAATCTTGCCTTGTAGCTTTCATTATTTTTTACTTTTAAGATCCATCTGTTACTGAGTATTTTTTCCCTTCTGCTTAATTTTTGTCAACTTCTATCAAAACTTTGTTTTCTCGAAGTGATTCTTTTTCCTCTTTGATAGCTTTAATCCATTCATTTCTTTTGGAACTTTTGATTGCCTCTTTAAAAGTTAAAAGATAGAAGTTGTCATATTTTTTGGTATTTTACCTCTTGTTGACTTCCGTGGTTTGTTATTGTTTCTTGATTCTTTCTTTATTCTTAGTTCATCTTTTTTGTTTCTGTTTTCTTTTTTCTTTTTTTTTCTGTCGAAATTTCTTCTTTAGTTTTTATTTTGTTTTCAGATTCTTCTAACCCTTTTAACTTTTTTATTACAGTTGTCCATTTTTGTTGAATGTTCTCAATAAATATTACATCTCTATGGGTTGTTATTTTTCTTTTGTCTATATCCATCTGAGCTATATCCAACCATTACTAATTTCTTACTTTGATCATCCAGTTTCTTTAATGTACCTAGCACTTTGGCAAAGGCGTCACTTACAAATACTCTGACTCTGAAAAGATCAGATTTCTTACTTGTTCATTTTTCATGTGGAGAGTATCAACAGTTGATGAAGAACTTTTATTTGTTAGATTGGCTGCTGTTCTTACAACTTCTTCCCACATTTCTTTGTGTTGTTTTCCTTTCAAAGTTAATGTTCTGGCTTTTTCTAACAAGGTTCTGTTCAATCGTTCTGCTTTACTATTGAGTTGAGGGGTATGTGGAACTGTGTAGTCCAAAATCATTCCTTTTTGTTTGGACCATGCCTTGATATTTTTGGAGATGTATTCTCCATCATTGTCACATTTGAATTTGTACACTTTCTGATTTCATTTTACTTCGACCATATTTATGTATTCTTTTAATGCATCTTCGACTTAATTACGACTTACTAACAAGAATGCCATGCAGTGATGAGTGAAATCATCAAAGAAGGTGATAAAATATTTGTTTCCATCTCACGTTATAGGATTTATTGGGCCACACACGTCTGAGTGTATTATTTCTATTGGTCTAGTTGTTTTTGTTTGCTCTGCTTTAAACGGAATTAGGTTTTCTTTGCTTAAATGACATATCCTTCGATTCCACAATATTTCTGATTATTCCGATGTTGATGTTAAAGCAGTTTTTTGTTTTTTACTGTTGAGATTTATGCTGTAAAGGCCACTTTCCTTTTTTCCTTCTAACACCTTTATGTTATTTTTGTATATCTCAACCTTTTTTTTAGTGAATTTAATGTTACCTCTATTTTAAGTTATTGCACTTACTGATAAAAGATTCTTACTTAATTCTGGAGCATACGTTACATTTTTTAGGCTACATTGCTTTGTCACTACTTTTCTTATTGCTTCTGTGCACAATGTGTTTTTATTTTTGGTAATTTTATTGTAGAACAGTAGCTTTGTGTTTTACACAGAAGTTTTAAATCATTGGTGAAGTGTGACGTAGATCCGGAGTTCACTATCCAATCATTTTTACTTGTTTTGACCAAAAACGATACCTCACTTTTGTTTACTAACTTGTTTTTACTTTTCTTACGGTAGTAACAATCTTTTTCTGCGTGGTTATTCTTCTTACAGATGTTGCATCTTGATGAAAGATTTTTAGTTCTGTATTTTGCTGTCAGATGTCTTTTTTTTTTTGTTTTATTTAAAATATTATCGCTCTTTTGTAGCATTGAACGTCACTGTTTCATCTTTTTTTTTTTAAATCTTTTGTTCTGAATTCTTTGCTGAGCCGTCTGGTCATTAGATTTTCCAATGTATTCTTATCTTGAGGTGTTGACTCCTATATGCACTTACAAAATGTTTAAATTGATTGGGCAAACTTGACAGAATTTTTGACATAAGCATTTCAGAACTTATTGCTGCGTTTAATCCTTGAAGTTTGAACGCCATATTATTTATTTTGCTTAGGAATGTTGCCATACCAGCTTTTTCCTATATTTATGATTAAAGAACACTTAAATTGTTTTTCTTGTTCTTTATAAATGTTTTTAATTTTCTCATACATGTCATTGCTTGTTGCAGATTTTAATACATGTGTCAGAAACATCTTCGAGATCGTCGATACTATAATGTATTGAGCCTTTTCGTCTTTTTTATTCCATTCTTATCGTGCATTTGTTGCAGTGTCAGGTGTAATTTGAGACTCACCGTTTTTACTTGGAGTAAGCCATGATCTCTCAGAATAATATCTATCTCAAATTTCCATAATTTGTAACTGTCACGATCCTTTAATTTTGCAATTTGTGATTTAATTTATCACTCATTACTGACATTTTGTTCTGATTTATGTATTGTCAGATTTTTTTATTGTAACTCACGTACTTTATTTATTTTATTCAGATTTTACTTTGCGGCTTTGTATAACCTTACTCTTATAGCTAGACACGAATAGTGGCTTGTATAATAGGCAATTTAGTATACATAAAAACTATATTGAATGTGGTTAAACTAATGCCTTTGCCCGTTTTAGCATTTTTCATTTGCGCTTACATTTCAAACAATTCATGGGATGCTAAAACGGGCAAAGACATGAGTTTAACCACGTTCAACATAATTTTTGTGTATACTAAGTTGCCTATTATACAAGCCACACTATTTGTGTCTAGCTGTAAGTTAACTTAATTTATTACGCATCTACTACGTTAACTGATTTCACTGGGCTCATAACTTGTTTATTGGGTTTAATAAAACACCCTATTTGTACTATTTTATATAATCAAGTGAAAATATATATATATCAGTAATTAGGTAGACACACTTTTTAGGTTATAAATGTAACGACGTGTTTCTACCGTGTTTTTACACTGACTACATTTACTATATTTGTTGTCAATATTTAATATATTTAACATATTAATAATAATAAAAGGTACTTGTACAAAATTGTGAAACAATTAAATTATTTATACAATAGTGTTTACACAAAAACAGAATGCTTTGATAGTAAATTCTCATTATCGCATTGGAACAATCAATAAATATGGCAAAAGTTATACTGCTTTCAGTCGTGCCTGAATCAATTTAATAAAGCTTTTTCCATTAAAATATGACCTAATTTGTGAAACAAAAATTATTGAACGGCTTAAAAAAAGTATTTGCACCTGTAGAAAAATCCAATCAATGAGAAAACTATCTGCTTCTAAAGTTTTATATGAAAGTTGCAAAGAAAATCTTTGATTTCAACCCGTATAAAAAATTATTAGTTAATTTACTTTCAACTTCTTACGAACAAGTCGCATATTGCAACTTAGTTCAACAAACATTTAAATAATGATAAAATATTGGATACGACCTTTAACAGTAGCCCCGAGCGTCTTGCTGAAAATAACCAGTCTGCAATTTATTGTCGTAACTGTTTGAGAAATTTACCTAAAATTATACTCGTAGCACGGTACCATACTACATTGTTTTATCAAAAAAATACAGGTAAACCAGAAACAGAATACAAATAAACTTAAAACTAGTAAAAGCATAGATCAGACATGGCGAATTTGTTAGAGAAGCAGTTCTAGAAAGTTTATGCAACAATCTAGATAACAAGTCAACAACAAGTCGGCAAGAAATATAAATTCAAAATATAATGCCAATACAATGGCAAAGAATGACAAATGTACTAAACAAAACAATTATTATTTTAGTTAAACAGGCAGAAGTCAACAAATTTTATGACTGAACAACTTGCTGCTGGAAATGCAGTTATTCACTGCATCCACATTTGTCAAATTTTGTACCTGCCGCCTGGAAAACGACAATCGGGTTGGAACAAGCCGAGGTGGATTTGAGCGGAACCTTGACACGACAATAAATAATATTTCCTACAAAAACAATTAATGGACGATACCCATTAAAGCCTTAAAGGCAATATATCGCGCTCTGATTGCCACAACGGTTGCAAGATCATACATTAATAACGATTGTTTCCACGAATGCAAAAATCAACATATTAAATGTGAACAGGAAAAAGTAACAGAACATTTAGCAAATATTAAAAGTTACGGAATCAGTCAAGATTAAATTAATGGTGAACAAACATCAATTTCTTAAAACTAAACAATAATATTGGGGATGGATGTGTGGCGTGAAGGTGCGTATAAATATGCGAGCCGAGCGGCTTGCAAGCCGCTCGTCAGTTTCTCTTAACAAATAGCGTCTCAATATGCAAGCCGCTCGGCTCGCATATTGGGACGGTTTTTAAAGCGCAACACGAGCTGCTTGCAAGCCGTTTTTGTCGAGCCAAATATTGTCGGGTTTTTCTGCGAACATAAAGGCATTCTCAGTTTATATTGGGACGGGTTTTTTTTTGTGTATTCGCGAGTTTTTTCAATTTTTATTATTTTAATTATAGAGTGAAACACATATTAAACTCATTGATATTAAGTAAATCATTTTTATGGGATCCAAATCACAAAAAACATTTAAAAAAATTTATAAAAGAAGATGCGCGGGAAAAAATAATAATTTAATTTTTAATAAAAATTATGTTGTAAAAAATAGATTTATTTTGGCAAAGCATAACTTAAATTATTATTGTAAAATTATTATTTTAAAATAAAAATAAAAACCAAAAATAGTTGGCTTGACAGAAACGGATCGCAAGCAGCTCGTGCCGCGCTTTAAAAGCCGTCCCAATATTCGAGCCGAGCGGATCGCAAACCGCTTGGCTCACATATTTATATACTTTTGTATTTGCAGAAAAACCAAAAATAGTTGGCTCGACAAAAACGGCTTGCAAGCAGCTCGTGTCCACAATAGCCGTCCCAATATGCGAGCCGAGCGGCACAAAAAGTTTTAAGCTTACGGCCGAAAAATAGCACATAGGAGTACTAGTTGTCGGAATCCGAAGCTGCAAATCTCCAAGCAGTACTAGATGAGGAAAACAGAGCCGATAGAATTGTAGGTACTTTTATAATAAAGCATTCGATTAAGTTGAGAGACTCCACTTTGCGCAAACAAAGATACTTCCCAAGAAACCCTAAAACAAATTAAATCTATAATGAAATAGTACATATAATGCTGAAAATTACATCATTGAGCCTTTTAACAGTGCATGGAGCTATACAGTTTGCATAACTAAAAAAAGTAACGGTTAGCTTAGCTTTTACATTGATTTTAGAGAAGGCAACAAATTTACTATAAAAGAAACTTACCCACTACCACACATCAATCAAAAGGCCGTTATTGTAACAATTTTAGATCTGCAAGATCAATATTAGCAGATACCGATTGAGGACAAAAGCAAAGAATTAACAGCTTTTACTGTGCCGGGGAGAGGCTTGTTTCATTTGGATTCCACTTTTTAACGTCTCCTGGACAGAGTTATAGGTTAAAGGTTTACTTGGATGATATTATTGTCATTGGTAAAACTTTCGAAGAGAATGTCGATAACCTGCAAGAAGTATTCAAGAGATTTAGAAATTCAAAACTAAGAATAAATTGGAAAGTGTTTTCTTGGGATGACTGAACTACGTTACCTGGACCATATTGTCCAAATTTAAGTCAAGGAAGTCTGCAAGTCTCTGGAAGTTACTTATTGGTACAGGAGTTTTGTGCCATTTTTTTCAACAGTCACCAGTTTGTTAAACCAATTGCTAAAAAAAGGAATGAAGTTTAAATGGACAGCAGACAGATAAGACAAATAAAATACTGAAGGGATGCTTACTACAGCTCTAATACTGACACCCGACAACACGACATTAAAACAAAATACAAAAAAAGCTCTACTAACCAGTTAGCAGACACTATATTCAGGTAGCTATATGAACCAGCGCCAGAAGAAGAAATTCTGCTAATCGCAGACATTCCAAATTGGTGTAGCCAGCTAAAACAACCATTCAAATTTATAATAATAACAATAATAGTATTTATGTCAAAATAAAAAGTTATATTGTAGTTGGTTGGTTTAAAATTGGACAAAAACTAGTTATTTGAATAATTTATCTAATTTAGACTTGATTTTATTGCAACATGGTTTGCTTACAGACAATTTGGTTGTTTAGAAAGCATTAAATGGTTTTTTTTGTACACATACTATGCACATAGTATTGCAGAACCAACGTATATCACATTGTGTTTTAGGACATCATAAAAAATTTAATAATTTAACTAATGTATTTACTGAATAGGGTTTCAGTTCCACAAGATATTGTAGGATTTAATATTAAATCTTTTTCCTGTTATCAGATTTTTTCTGATTACATCTGGTAGGTTTTGTAAAGTTTGTAACATCTTCAAATTTTTTTAGACGGTGACAGGGAATTTTTATAAGGATTGATTTTAAATTGTAACTTGTTTCTTTGTTTAAGTAATAAATAATTTTAAGATGGTTGATGGCCGACTACGTAAGCGAATATTGGACCGTATATTCAACCACGCTAAAATAAATAGTCCATGGAGGTTGTGTATACTACCAACATTGATTGATTGATTGCACAGCTCCTAAACTAAAACATAATTTCAAAAATGGAATATTGTTGAAACATGGTGCACCAATAAATATTATCACTTACAATGCAAAAATTTACCAGCAATATATTCAACACTTTTTTGAAAGATACTGGAATTACAAAAACAGATATCTTACCTTATATACCACAGGAAAATCCAGTAGAAAAGGCCAACAAAACGCTTAAACCAATGATCGCTAGCTATTGTGAATCCAATTATTACAATTGGGACCAATACATTCTAGAGTTACAATTTGCTTTTAATATGGCTATCTGTGAGTCAATGGTATTTTTGCCTGCGATCTTAAATTTTGGTAGAAAACTAAGGGCTCTAAAAAGATTTTCAAAACAACAATACCGCACCTATCTAGTCCACAACAAAGTGAAAAACCTAAACATGTGAAAGAAATACATAAATTAATCTAGTAATCGGCAATTAACACACTTCATCGCAAAACTAGCACTAACATTTGATAGTCTATTGAAAGTATCAATTTCTTTACTCCGTTTCAATCTAAAGAACACAGCATGCAACAAGGAAATTAAAAATATTCATGTTAAAGATACCAAGGCAATTCAATTGTTGTCTTTTTATTAATTATAATTTTGTACAAAAAAGTTACTTTGTTTTGTGAACTGTTTTCCAGAAATTCTTGGTGATTTTGAGCTATTATAGTACTCACCTCTGAAGCTCTACTCCAACGGTTTGCCGGTCACTCCAAGAGCTAATTTTTTTACGCAAGTGGATGAAATATTTGCAGCACCTGCACATGCAACACCACATACCCTCACGCCAATCCCTAAAATTAACATAATTGGAAACCTTTTATTTTGTCTAACAACTTGCTTGGTGGGTATCTAGCCTCGACAGAAAAGAAAAACTATTTCTTTAAACCAGATGGTTCTTTTATTCAAATTTAAAAAAGAAAGGTAAAAATTCACTCCCTTTTAGGCATCCAAAGGAAAGATGCATCTAACACTAGTATAGTTTTCCGCATAAATGTGTCTTCTGTTCAATTTTTTTTTTTATGAATTTCACTTGATAAATCTATTTTATACTTACACTATGTATTTTAGTATGAAATAGAATTGCTACATAAATAAACTAACCGCACACATTATTTTAACCGATGTGAACATGTAAACAAACAGATGGCTTTATTGGGTTAAGTTTCATCTGACAGTCGTGCTTTGGCAGGTGTTGCTAACACTAAAACAAAACTATCCGTATGTGTTTGCGATATCAAATGCGTTTACATCGATTGGTGTGAAATAACGCGTTTGCACGTACCTAGTGCAAATAAAGATGTAATTGATTTATAATTTGTTTGGATTTTTGGGTATATCAACTGGGCGGAAATCTAAATTGGGTGTCTTGCCAAGTAAGTTTACGAAGTAACGACTCTGTAGGGCCTTAAATGTAGATGTACCTTGACTTTAAAATTATATTTATTTTATAGATTCTAAGGTGTTTGAGTTTTGTAATTTGAGGTATGAAAAATAAATTTACAATAAATAAATAAATTTGTCACTTAACGATGAAGTTTTTTAATATGACTGATCAATTAGTATTTCAACAAAAAGCAAAAATTACTAACCACAAAAATTGCAGTTTATTAAAATTTATAATATATAATTTTAAAAGGTTCATATAAAAAAAATCATTACGAAAGTATAATTAAAAGGTGAGTTGTAATGCTACATTGTAGCATTTGTGTGTTTGTCACACACTTAAAACATGGCTGTAAACAGAGATGGCGCAAGGTAATAAACATAATTTTTTTTTACATAATTTACCTACTTACTTTATTTTAATTATGGCAGTTAAAAATTTATGTTTAGTCCTTGTTTAAAAATATAACGAGTTATAATATTACTATGACTAGTAAGATAAGAGATCACAATTCACTAGCGGTAGTAAGTAAGCAACCGTCACACGACCAAAGGAGTAGTTAAGCAGCCTCGGTTGAAGTTTGCGGCATTGAAGTTCTTCCTGCAATATTTGTAATTGTTTTACGCACTCTAGCAGAATGTCTTTCAGACGTTTCCATTACCTAGGAAACGTCTTCAAAAATTAACAACTACTAAATTGTAAACATTAAAGGCTTGGTTACACAGTGCGAGCTAGCACCCGATCTGGCCTAGTGAGTTACTTCAGTGCAGCTACTTGCATTGTGTTACAGATCATAAGAGTTACTATTCTTTGCCAATATTGTATGATGGGGTCACACGGTGCGAGTACCTGCACTGCAAGTAACTGACTATGCCAGATCAGATGCTAGCTCGCACTGTGTAACCAGGCCTTTAAGCAAAAGCAGGAAAAAAGTGGATAAGTACTGCAAATGACTGACATAGAATGAAATAGAAGAAGCCTATTCAACAATGTAGTGACTGAAGGCGAGGAAGAAGAAGAATTGTACATATTGATTCAAACTCAAACTAACATAAACTTATTCTGTAAAATTTTTGGTTAAAAAAAAAAAATACACAGGTTTTGCTACTGTAAGGGAGAATTTTCTCAGCAAAAAGTCAATTCTCACTAGCTTTAGATAAAACCAGCAACTCTTTCTCTCCAAACCGGATCTGCAGTTGCTTGATCTGATCACTTTTGATCTGATCGATCTAGACATTCCACAATAATCTGAACCCAAACTTAGCTGAAATCAACCACCATTACTAGCCAACGTGCTTCTCTTACTTAAGGACCTGAAACTCTATATGACCTTATTTTGCCAAAGAGTTAGGATCTTATATTTAGGCTATTGTATTAAATTTTACAGATTCTGTGTTTTGATCACTATTATATAGAATCTTTATAGTTTTTGACTCTGACCCTGTCTGATTCCTAATACACGCTTAATCAGTCATATGATTTTAAGTCATAGTCAATTTATTGAATTGGGCTAAACCCTACAAAATCTGAGCTAATTAATTTAACTTTTTATGGTTTAACTACACGTTTCCTGAATAGTATTTTAAACGGTACAAGCATGGCGCATCTTTAAAGGTTGAAACGCTGAAATTTAAAAATAAACTAATTATTTGAAATATCTTTTTAAAAATGTAATACTAACATTTTTTTCTACAGCAACACTCAATAATACTTAAATTTGTCATTATTTAAGTTTAAAGCTTAGTTTTAATTGAATATAAATATCATATATATTTATTTACTCACTTTCAACATGTTTTAATCCCATCAAATAAAATCAGGAATAAAATTGTATTGTAAGTTTTTTTTCATGGTTATTAATAAATTATATGTTTTTTGTGTCTTTATTTTAATATCTATATTCCAACAAAATGGCCTGAATTACGAAATTAGTTGCAACTCAATCAGTGCGTTGTTTATTAAACTTAAGTTTATTAATCAAATATACACCCCAATACAGTAATTTTATGTTGTTAATATTTTCAGCATTTCTGTAGCTAGTGCTATGAGATTAACATTTTACAACTGTATAATGTTATTTAGAAAACATTATTCTGCATCGTAAATTTCACACAAGTTTTTAACTATTAATTAATATTAAACCTGGTTTTGCATCTCACTTGATTATAATAACAACGCTGAGAAATGTTAATACAATATTAATAGCATGTTTTTCTCCAAGCTTGCCAAAGTATGTTATTAAAAGTTTCACAACTCATTATGCCACAGAATTGTTAATAGGTCTGTTATATCTGATACACCACAGAAAATAATCAACACAGGGAAATATTGATTTTCATTCCAATGCAGAGTTAATAGGAAATGGGAGGCTACACAGCTCTTATTTATGTAGATAGTACCTCTTTCAGATTGTTCCAGGTTTTAACAGTAACAATATATTATCTTTGTAACATGATTAATTAAACTCGAGATAATATAACAAATCTATCAATTTGTTTCAGTGAGTTCCGGCAAATAGAAACTGCATTAAATTGTTATGCAATATAATTTATAATTTTATTATTCAGTTTAAGCATTATTAATTTGATTGATTTATTATTTACTAATAAATAAAACAACAAAGAAGCTATTTTAAACGCTGATAATTATTATTCTTTTTTTAATTTCAGATTACGGCCGAGTGCTTTTCGAGAACTTCATCCTTAAGTAATAATGCGCTTGCTGACGTCGACATCGCTACAACATCCCGGCCTCGGATCAACACACCAACCGGATTTAATTAAGAGAATATTCCCAAGAATACCCCATCTGAAATTATAATCGCGATTATGCTGATAAATATTTACGGATAACTTTTTAATTTGTGCAAAGATACCGGCGAAGAATGGATGCCAAACGTAGAGAGGGCAGCGGGGATTATTATCTGTGAGCGCGGGAGATGCGTTTGGGGATTGGGGATTAGCTAAGAGTTAGTCGCATGGCGTCGAATATAACCGTGCGAAACGAGACAAATGGCACTGCGGCTGAAATTCCAGTTTTTCTCAACTTCCAGACGATCTTAGTGACTCTTTTATTAATAGTAGTGATTGTAGGAACCATAATAGGTAACATATTAGTTTGCGTAGCAGTGTGCCTAGTGCGAAAGTTAAGGCGGCCTTGTAATTACCTCTTGGTGAGTTTAGCGGTGAGCGATCTCTGTGTAGCTATACTAGTGATGCCTATGGCAATGCTGAACGAAATTAACGGTGAATGGATATTTGGAGAGATAGTTTGCAATCTCTGGGTGAGTTTCGATGTGCTCAGTTGTACGGCTTCTATATTAAACCTGTGCATGATTAGTGTGGACAGATATTACGCGATTACTAAACCCTTAGAGTACGGTGTAAAGCGGACTCCCAAAAGGATGATTATCTGTGTAATATTGGTTTGGTTTGGTGCGGCCTGCATCTCTTTACCGCCTTTGCTTATATTAGGCAATGAGCATACAATTGAAGAAAATGGCACTGTTACGACCGTCTGCATAGTTTGCCAATCGTTCGGTTACCAATTATACGCAACCCTATGCAGTTTCTACATACCGTTAACCGTAATGATTGTCGTTTATTATAAAATCTTCAGAGCTGCAAGGAAAATTGTTTTGGACGAGAAGCGGGCTCAGAGCCACCTCGAGGCGCACTGCTATCTCGAAATCAGCGTGAAGAACGGTGACGGCCCTCCAGAAAACAAGATCTCCAGCCAGAGCCCCTCACCAGCCAACCCTACCCGAGGCAATCACCGATCGAGCACAGCCAGCACGAACACCACGGTAAATATTTCACTTTTAAATTAAAATTTAATAAGCGAGATTGGATTTCTTATATCAACCCCCCCGAATTGAGATTGCAATATGAATGGGGATATCTGTTTGCTTCACTTGAGATTTTAATATACTGTAAGAATTTCCAGCAAATAAGCTTACACAATTTATATTAGATATTCCATTATATTTTAAAAATTCATGTAATTATAAATGCAAATACTTAAACTCTTGAGTATAATTTGTGTGTATTTATTGATTTTAATACCAATAAATAGTCATTGAGATTTAAATCATTAGTATAATTATTAAATATCTACATATCTTAATCTGAAATTAAAAGCATCCACAAAAGTTTTAATGTAATATAAGAAATGTACCATTCCAAAGTAGAGTAAGTAAAATTATTAATGATCAATGTGTGATAGAAATATATTAATTTTTTTAGTCTTTATTAACTAATTGGCTTCTGACATAACTTAACGACAGTTTTGTTAATAACAATTTTAAAAATATATGAAAATTTTGGCAAAATATTTTTTGCGGTATACGTTTTGCTTATTTGTAATCTCGCTGTAAATATTAGACAATATTTAGTTCTACTCGTTAAGAGATGTGTGACAGCAACTTGAAGAATTAAATTAATATAAATGATCTAATGATATTAACTGAATTGAATCATTTTAAAATAAACGCATTGTTGCTTATTTAAATTAATTTTAAATAGCTGGGGTTTCTTAATGTAAATTTGTGTTCTGTATTATTAATTAAATTTTCTAGCGTGCCCTCGTGAGATTTAATATGCAAGATGGGAAAGTCAAAATCAAGTGTTTACTATTCGACTAATAATTACTTATGGCAATAGTTTCATAAAGTTTGAAACTATATATGAAACTTCTATTATAATAGTAATTAAAGCTTGTAGTGTAGATGGCTTAGATATCTAGATGCTGGTGCAGATTTTATGTATTAAATTACACAAGCAAATAGTATAGAAGTTTAGTTTGTTTACATAATGAAAACAATATTGAATTACTCAAAGTTAGTAGTATTATTTTAAAATATGAAAGTAAATGTCATTGATCATTAAGATTCTATTCACAATTCTAAGCAAATCATAATAGTTGTTTTATGACATTTTTATATATTTTTTTAATGAAATTATATATTGTCAAGCTAAGTTATTTAAAATATTTTTTTAAGCAAATTACATAACAATCACTTAATTACCTATCCACCATTGTATATATTAATTAGTCAAGGTATATATTCAATCTAACTGCCAATGTTGTTGATGGTTGCCATTTTTTTTTGTGGTCAGTTACTATTTTATATAACCACAGAAACTGATTTATCTCTTCTTTGTCCCTTCACTCTTTCTAAATAAAACACTTGATTGAATCTGTACATAATTATTTAATACAGGTAAATTGGTAATTATAGTATTTTTCTTTAGTGTGGATCCAATATTTATTGATGCCAGAATTCTTATCATGTCAGCAATACATGGTATATCATAATATCAAAGTATATATAAGAGCATGCCAGTACACAAGATGATTTTAATAAATCTTTACTAAATAGTTACTAACTCTACTTTTTACTAAATTTGAGTTTGAGAATGATATTTTTTAAATACATGTGATATTTTTTATAGTTTCAAAATCAAGCTGCAGATCAAGATTCTCAAGAAATAATGAACCTTGAAGCTTACTCTATTTGTCGATACGCACAAAACTTTGAGAACATCTAAGTGTTCACAAATACTTTATTGGTATATTACTAAAATATATATATATATATATCAATACAAACAAAAATTCACGACTTTAGTTTCAATTTTTGAAGGCCATTGTCAATTGACAGTGATAAATATTTTATTATTATTATAGATTACTACATAGTAGTCTCAACCAGTTTTTATACTAACTATAATTTTCTGTTGCCTTAAAAGATATTAATAAGGTTTAGACTAATACAATCAACATTGTCAGTAAGATAAAGACGTCATACCCTATCAATTAAAAAAAAAAATCAGAAGATTTTTTATAAAGGGTGTTTTTTTAAGAGCTTGAGAACTTTAAATAATAATACAAGACAGAAATATTGTTGGAAATGATTTTTTTATTATTATAATCTGGTCGATAATTTCATGGCATTTATTTTTTAATGCCGCGGCTACGAGTTACATGGTCTAGACGATCAGTCCAATTTTTCACTACTCTTTTTAATAAATCTGGCCGTATGGCGTCAATGGTGGCTTGAATATTAGCTTCCAATGTTTCAAGAGTTGTTGGTTTGTCGGCCATATATCAACAACTTAACATAGCCCCACAAAAAGTAATCGAGAGGCGTTAAGTCGCAAGAACGAGGGGGCCAGTTAACAGGACCACTTTTTATTTCCAAAAGTTGTCTCTAAGATGTTTAGCTGATTAATTATAGGAAACAAAAAATTAGTCAGCATGGCTTGATAGCGCTCCTCATTTACCGTAACGGCAGCTTCTTCTTCATTTTGGAAGAAATTAGGACCGATGATGCCGCCATCGTGTAAACCGCACCAAACAGTCAATTTTAATGGATGTAATGTTGTTTTGCTAATGGCTTGAGGATTGTCTTTGTTCTATATCCGGCAATTTTGCTTATTGACAAAGCCATTTAACCAGAAATGAACTTCATCACTAAACACAATTCTTCGATAAAAATGCTTATCTTTGGCCAGTTTCAAATTAGCCCAGTTAGCAAAAATGGGACGTAAACGATGGTCAGTTGGCTTTAATTGTTGCACGAGCTGTATTTTATAGGCACGTAATTCAAGATCCTTTCGTAATATTTTCCACGTAGTCAAAGGACAAAGGCCAACAAGTTGAGAACGGTGACGAATCGACATTTTGGGGTCTTCTTTAAGACTTTGCGTTACAGCAGCTATATTTTCTTTGATACGCACATTTTACGCACATTTCTTTGTTTTTTTGATGGTTTTGAATCGAGAAGAGTAAAATTAGTGCGAAAACGATCAATAACTGCACGAATTGCTTGCTCACTAGGCCGATTTTGTTGACCGTAAAATGGACGAAGTGCTTTATGAACTTTGCAAACAGATCTATTTTTTTGAAAGTAAATTTCTATTATTTGGAATTGTTGTTGTGGCGTTGCCTAACCTTACTGAACAGAAATACCAAACCATTTGACATTCTCATTAAGTATAGATAGACTACTACCATTGAAACTTCTCATGCAGCTAAAAAAACACCTTTCAGAATGTTTTGTTCGGAATTTATATTGAATATCTGAGTTAAATGTATAGACACGTAATTAGTCTGAATAGGAAATTGCTTATTTATTTTACAAAACACCTTAGTGAATTGAACTCACTATTTTATTTTTATTATAAGTATTATAGTAAGAGGGTATTAGATAGTAGAATTTGCAAAACTATTTGTTTTTTCTTTGGACCAGTAACAAGTTTGTTTTAGTTGTTTCTAAGAGGAGGTATTGAAAAGTTTTTATTTATTTATTAATGACTGAGAACTGAGAAATTTAATTGGTTTTGGTCCTGTTAATCTATGTCTTCTTTTTGTTTGTATTATACCGTCGTAATGGTTACAAGGTTTTTATAATTTTGATTAGTTGATTGGAACGATTACTGGTGACTTTATTAAAATGTTGTGGATTTTTATTAATTGGTGTTTTTCCTGAATTGAATACATAGAAAATGGTTCAAATGTTTTGGATGATTTTCAAGTGCAATATTTTGGGGGTTGTTACAATATTTGAATTTGCATTTAAACATAGCATAGAACAACTGTTTTTATTTGATGTTGCTAAACTTATTTAACACCCACAAAAACATGTACAACCTAAAGCAGGAATTATGAATTTCATTGGTTTACAGATAATTAACTAAATTACTTAACAAAACTCTGTACATCTAAAATTATAAGAAAAATAAACAATAGCAATATTTAGACAATAATTTAGAAAATTAAAAGCTATGGTGTAAATAAAGTATGAAATGAATTAAATAAAACAAACATTGTTACCCAACAAAGAACGACTATTTATTTAGCTTCTTCTTCTTAAAGTCTTTCTCCTATCTGAAAAATTGAGTGCTTGTACAATCAAATCACTTACGCAGGTTTCTCAGCCATGAAACTCTACGCCTACTAATGCTCTTGTTTTTTTTTTCTATTTTTACTTGCATAATAAGTCGTAAAAGGGTATATTTGGGAATTCTCATAATACAGCTCAAGTATTCTAATTGCTATTTTTTTATGGGGAGTACCACTTCACATTTTTTGTTAGTAATTCATTTTGCGTTAGCACCACGTTTCAAATGCTTTTATCTTTTTTACTTCTTAGTTGAGTTGAGTTGTTATGGGATTTAGTGACTACCATGTTTTTGGTTTTTTACTTACAAAATACGAAAAACTGCATTTTTACCAAATTGCTAATGGAATTTATTACGCAATACTTACTTAAATTCTAAATAAGTTTCTTTGGTTGCAGCAATACGATCGAGCTACAATTACTTTGCACTACTAATTAATTTTTACTTTTTAAATTCTGCTTTTTTTAAATAATAATATTTATACTTTCACACGTCAATTTTTACTTGCTAAAATTCTTGTAAAGTAGTCGTACCAGGTAATGGCAATAAATTCCCGGCCTAACTAAGAAGTCATACTCTTATAAAGAAAGTTATTTTATTATTTTTTATTATTTAACTCTTAACTTCAACACACTTATTACATTACCTAAGTATTAACTCTATCTATCTTCTTATACAAATATTCTGAGAATTTGTTCTCAAAATGCTTCAAAATATATTAATAAAAATATTTTCGTTCAACCTATATAATAATGTTGTAGTGATTTTTTTGGTTGACTTTACCCTGGTTTTTTTTGGTGGTGGTTGGTCACCTGCACGCCGCATTTCTATGGGTTTCCTTTTGGACAAAGGAGCATGATACAAGACCATAATTTCATCTTACGTAACAATAGATTGCAAAACTTTTTTTTGTCTTGCCTCACAGGGTTTCTAAAAAGATCGAACACAATCAACTTGATGCTGTTTTTAAACAGTAGACAAGAAGTTTTGGGACTTATTATGCACTCATTTTGTTCATACTCAAATGGTTGATAATTTTTTAATTTTTAGTCAGCGATCACTTTGGATCAGTTTTTCAATAAAGGCGATTGATGCTTCTGTGATAACTTAAACTGGTCGACCAGAACAAGAGTCATCATTTAAAGACTAATAGCTTATCTTAAATATTTTGACTTATTTTGTCACGATGTAATAAGAAGGTGAATTTAATTTGATGAAGGGTAAGACCTTCCATTGTGTTAGTTAACTTTTTGTCACTGGACTTACTGGCACTTGATCTTAGCTTCACCGTCACTGGCAGCGGACTGCGACTTTGCACGCCTGTTTTTTCCGCGGTTTTGTAAAAATATAAAAATTGGTGTTGATATATTCATAAAACAAAACATATTTATTATTTTAAAATAAATTAAACACTAATTTGGATCTTGAATCTGTTTGGAATTTCCGGTGTTCTTAGAGTTTAAAATTACATTAATTATAAATCAAGAGTACACTAATCTTAAAGATTATTTTATTTTAAAATCTGAGAACATGTGTATTAATTTGTAAAATATTTAATAATTGCAAAAAAGTGTTATATCTTAAGTAGTGTATTTGTTACTGGCAGCGGAATCACGTTCTGAAATTGTTTATAAAACGCAAATTATTACGCAAATGCGCTTTTATCTCTCAAATATTGTTTTTCTCCAAATGACATTAAAAGCGGCCTTTTAATGACACTTGGCAGGCTTAGAAGTTGTACTTTTAATGCCTAGGCAGAAAAAGTCCACTTTTACTGCCTAGGCAGAAGAAGTTCGTTGCTAGGAAACCTTCCAAGTAATAATTTAAATCAAACTGGTTATTAAAATTAACAATGACATTAAGAAAACTCAAAATGATGCTGATGATAATAAACTGGTTTTATTGCATTAAAACTACAAACTACAACACGAAATTTTTATTTATTAGATATATTTATGGTGAATTTTGAACAATTATTTAATACAATTGAACTCTGTTCACTTCCCTCCTTTCCAGTAAAATTAACAACTTTAGTATCCACACTTGATACTCCGGAAACGCCAGAAAATATTTTATTGCCGATGTTCGACTTATTGGCTAGCGAGTCCTCAATATAGCCCTCTGCGACAGCGGAAGACTTCCATCCTCCATGTTGCTTCAATATTGTTATGTCCCCACCAGAATGCACCAGCAACGTGGCCGAAGTTCTGCGAAAGCAGTGCCCGGTATACTCTTTCGCATGGGATAGTCCCAGAAAAGTAGCAATTTCTTCTGGCATTTTACCGAATTTGTGAATGCCAATGAATTGATGATGTGCTTTACCGTTCGCATATTTATAGAAGAGACGCCGATTATTTAAATTCGAGGGTCTGGAGGCTGCATATTTTCTGTAAACGCTTAAATATTCCGTTACTACAAAAGATCTTGATCTTTTGGTCTTAGTATTTGGTAGCATAATTAGCAATTTGTCGCCCATATCATTTATATCATCTGTTTTCATTTGCAAAAGCTCATCACATCTACAAGCCCCAGCGACTGCAACAATAAGTACAACCTAAAATATAAATTAAAAATTAGTTCTTTAAACCATAATAGATCATTTTCAATATACTCCTACCTTCGTAAACAAATACAGTTCATCTGGGGCATCTGATAAAAATGTCTCGATTTTTTTTCTTTGAAAAACTCGGGATTTATTTGCAGAAAAGCAGATTTAATGCCTTAAAATCTTGTGCTTTTATGCCTAGTAAAACAAATAACTATTTTTATTTCTAACTCAAAAAAGGACTGATTACTAGAGTTTTAGAGTTTAAGGATTTAAAAATTAAAATCCGGAGTGAGAGAAGGAAGGTTAAGAATACACTTTAATAAATACTCATTCTTTTGCCAACCTATACCCATTTTTGCTTAGATTATATGTGTTATAACTGTATATACATAATGGCAGATATAATCGACAATATAATTTTATTGTTTTTTTTTTGCTGGAGGTGGAATCCCTTTATTTAAAAGAGGCTCCACCCACTAAACCACCTTCTAAAATTTAACACTTTTGAAGATGCAACTAAGCCAAAAGCTTGTCAGTGAAAATATTGATATCTTATTTATCTGGTCTAATTTTAGTTTTGATTATTGTGATGTTTACAAAGTTAAAAATTTAGAAATTTTTTTATAAATTTATTTATTAATTTTGTACTTTAATATTCTAATAGATTTTATGATTTTTTGGTATTTTATTGAAGTTGTTTTTTACTGCTACTCCGGTTTTTGAGATCCATACTTGTTATTGTATCTCTCTACTTCATATCTTCCTGATTGCCTTCTTTTTGTTCTATATTTATGCTTGACTGTTTTCCATGTTACCTTTTTTAGAAATTGTTTATGATAGTTTTAATTTTAAACAGTTTTTTGATGTTATTAATTTCTTTATTCTTGTAATGGTTGAAATGGGGATTTAAGTTTTATGGTTGACCAAAAAGATGTTTTATTAGTTGGTTTTGCAATTTTTGAAGCAGATATTTGGAGGCATATATACTTTTATATCATACGATATGATTGATTTGACCATCGTCTTATATATAATTGAAATTATAAACTAGGTATTTTAGCATGTTTTTTATGTTAGTCATATGAAGTTGTCAGTTTAGGTCCTTGTTAATTACTACTTATTTTTGTTTTGTAACATCTTCTATTTTTTTATTATATTTGCATGTATTCTATGTTTGAATATCATGAATATATTTATGATTACGGAATAAAAGATTTTGTATTCTTTTCTTTTTCTCTGCTTTAGAGTTACGATATGGACCAACTTAGTTTAATTTATGTTTCTTGTTAGTTCTTTGTCATGTGCCCATTTTTTTTAGATCTTTGCAGACTGACTATTAGTGTATCGTCTGCATACAAGAAGTATTTGCAATTGAAATAAACAATAAATGATAAACAAAGAAAAAAAAATTTGCTTAGCTATAACTGATTGCACAACTTTTGCAAAAGTGCTGATAATAGTAATTGGTCGTTAGTTTTCTATGTGATTTTTATCTAAACATTTACTAATTGGTATATTGTTGGCAAGCTTTAATTTCTAAAGAAGTATACTTTTATTGAGAACTTTATTTATAAGTAGGGTGTCCATACGTCCCGATTTTCCGGGATTTGTACCGGTTTTAACATTTTGGTCTCCCAAATTTTTTTTTTGGGACAGTTTAATATATTTTATTTCTTATTGTGTTGTAAGAACTGAAATATTTAAAATATATGGAAAGATCTTTTTTTCTTTTTTATTTGGTTGTTTGTTTCGGTTGGGTCCTGGAAAAATGTGGAGACCCTATTTATAAGGGAACTTACTAGTGTTAAAATAACCGTTATACATTGTTTTAAAAGTTTTGAATTAATGCCATTTAGATCTATACAGTTTGAAAGTTGTTTACGTATTTCTATTTCAGTTACAGGTAATAAGTATATAGAGAAATTATTTGTTTCTAAATTATCATCAATAACAGGACAATAACTGACTTTTTGTGATTGAATTTGCTATTGTACTAAAAAATGAGTTAAAGTGACTGACAATAGTTAAAAAATCTTCACAGAGTATATTGTTTCTATAGACTGAATTTACTTCATTGGATTGTTTTGACTTCTAGCGTTCATGGATTATTTGCCATTTGAGACAAGTTTATCATTCTGCTAGTATTCTAAGATCGTTTTGTTGTTATGATTATCTTTTGATATATCTTTTTATATGTTTTATAGTGATTGATGTTGTCTGATAAATTGTTTGTTTTTCATAAAACATAAAATTTTATGTTTAAAATGTTTAATGAACATATATGTATATGCTCTTCACTTTGTGCATAGCGTTATCTTCTGAACTGATTTGGAAAGACTGCCCAGCAATGCTTTGGCTAAAATCTTTTCAATTATTTTCTTTGGGGGTTAATTTTTTAAAGATGAATTGATCACTTTAAGTGATATGAAGTTATAATATTTGCTAACAGTATACGCCAAATATTTAAACGTACTAATTTTGTTTCTTTAAATAAAGGATTTTATTAGTTTATTATACAAATTGTTATTTTGTTTATTGGGAAATTTTATTTTATTAAAACAAATTTTTTTAGCTGTTCAAATTGATTACTATTTGATACTATTACGGTTTGTAAATATTTATTTTAAATAATAAAAATTATTTATCATTATTATTACATAGATATATCGGAACTTTATCAACCATAATCACTAATTTAATAAATGCATCATAAATATTAATATGGTTTTAATTGCCTATACCGCATTTAACAATATACAATATTCAAAAAGTTTTAAATTACTTTTTTCTATTTTGAAGTCATAATGCCATCATGAAATGTTATTTGCTATTACCATGGACCTTATTAAGAAACGGAATATTATTAATTTATATTTAAAAGTTGTCGTTAATAAAAAACAATTAAAAATTATTTGGATATTTTTTATATTTATTTATTAACGTTGAAATATTTCTGCTAATCACCTACGCCAAAAGTTAAAATTACTTTATTTGTAAATTTTGTCACAAATCAGGGATTTTTACCTAAGGGTTCTTTAACTTGCACGCAACATCGATGCAATACGCGGGACTTACTAATCGAAAGAAGGCGTACTCATCAGAACACATTTTTCTTAACTAGAAAAACTGACCCTTTAAATAGGGAACACGAACCTGCCGTATTATTTTTACAACTGAATTATTTACTTAATATTCCATTTTGAGTTTAATAAATAATTAAGATACAAAGTAGAATTTTGTATATACTAAATAAAATAACTCATTATACAATTTTTATAGCAATTGTTATTGTAACACGCATAAAAAATATGTCTTTTAAAACTTGTTATTGAAATATATATTATTATATCTATATTTAGAAATTAGATTTTTGTATTAATTTTTGCGAATAATTAAATCTAACGACCTTACAAAATAATACAATATAACAAAACATTCTTAAGTATGTGACTATTGTTAGAAAACCATTAATCTTTTATACAATAGTATACATTAAGGTGCTCATTGATTTTATTCTAATGTAAGTTTTGTTTACGTGTCTATTTTTAAACTTTATTGATTTCGAATTAATTATGTTTTTTTGTGAATAGTACTATAAACCATTAATTTTAAATTGTATTTATTATAGATTTGACCCAAAAACTTATTAATTGTCTGTTTATACTGACTATTATATATGTCTAGGTTAAATTAGTATTCAAATATTTTATTGATAAATTAATGCGTTAATATACTGAGCGTTACATAACCTCTCTGGAATCTTATGTAAGAGATTTTTTTTTATTGTAGTACTATTTGCTACTAACGCAGAGAACCCTATCGAAATCTTATTTATGAAAAAACCTTTTTTTATTCTATTATATTTGCTACTAACGTAAAGAAGAAAATTTAATTTTATCCTTATTTATAAAAACGGTTTAATTAGGATATTTCTCACTTTGCACTACTATTTGCATTTAAACATTTAAGACACATTAAGTTAAGTTAAGCATATCAGGTAGAATGTTTAGAAGAATTACAATTACTTCTGATTGTTTATGAATTGATAAGTCTTTTAGCACTTCTTTGCAGGTTATGAAATTGTAAAATCATTGTTTCATAGAGCATTTCTGATATTATTATGGATTGTAGTTACTGAATAATTTTAGGTCTATACATAAATAATAAAAAAATAGTTAAAAAGTTTATACTTGGTTTTGCTTGGACAAATTTAAGAAACTGATAATTTTGGTCACGCATAATGATTTATAATCAAATGACATGTTAATTTATTATTTGTTGTTTAGCTTGGCACGCCATGTCACAACATATCAGTTAGGATTCTATTGATTTTTTTTAGGGTTTTGTTAAAGTTTTGATTTTATGATTGACTATGGCTTTTGCAGTCAACCGTAGTATTTGAGTATTTGCAATCTGTCTCGGTCACTAGTCGGATAACTTCTCTAGCTTTTTTTTATTGTTTTTTATTTTGTACTCTGTTGAGTTTTTAGAAAAAATTTGTTTCCTTTCAGATTTATGATAGCTTTCCGTTTGTGTCGTTGAGTGATTATCAGTTTTTATAATGTTTGTTTCGAGAATCACAATGACAGGTTTGATTAATATCAGCTGAAGGTGTTTCTGACTTTATTGGTATGTTATCGACTAATCTATTCTGGTCAATTGGTTACTACTTTAAGTACTGTTAGGAGTGATGGAAGTTTATAAGTTGCTTAGAATAATTTCTTCTTAATTAACACTACTCCTGCGTGTTTTAATTTGAGACATTTTATTGACAATCCTTAATCTTTTTTTGCAGTTTAAAATGTAATTTTTTACATATGACTATAGTGGATAAGATATATTGATAATTTGTCCAATTATCTATACTTATTGCTAGATAGCAATATTGTTTGCAAACAAAGTTGCAAAGCAATTTAACAGAAATGCAAAATTGCATAAAAACCTTGCTTGATAGCAATATGCATAGATAGTTAGGCAGAATATCTTCAAGGACTGTTAACAGGTTTGTTTGTAATTGACAGTTTTAATAACAGACAGTACTTGACATTCATTAACACAATAAAATTGTCATATATGATAGATAAAATTTATTAGCAGTTACATATGATATATTTTGGCTTTTATTGTAATTTTCTTTGTTGTTTTTTTTGTGATCCACGCTGTTTTTTAATTTTCAGGAATTTTGTCTGTATACAATTTTATCCTGCTTGATTATGATTTGAGCTATTTATGGTATAGTTTTTGCTTAAGTTTTTTAGAATTCTGAAGTTCTTTATTCCACTAACTTGTTTCTTTTTTTAATTTAGGAGACTTTTCTGCTAAGGTATTCCAGCTACAGATAGACTGCCTGTTATGTGGTTATATAGGATGATTCATTTAGAGGTCTTCTTCTTATAGTGCCATACTCGCTACGAGTGTTTGGCGCCCCTCTCGTATGTTTGTGGTGCGCGATAATAGTTCCACACAAACATACGGGACCTACAGTTTAACGTGGAATCCGAACCACACCACTAGAGGGGTTTATACTAGGCAAATACTTTGCTGGTTTGCCATTGCCTTGCAAAGGAGACGACCGCATCGAAATATATTCGACAAATTAGATATTGCCGCTGCCGGGAATCGAACCCGGGCTGCCTGACCATTGTGCTACGGTCGCCTAACCTAACATGGTCCATTTATAAGTTTTAATTTTCAACGAGGCGTTCAAGCATTTTTAGTGGTATTCGGCAAATAACGGAAATAATGTTGGTTTTCAATTTTCCAATTGTAGTCGGCTTATCCATATAGACTTTGGACTATACGTAGTTCTAAAAGAAAAAGTCTAGAGGTGCGGTATTACATGATCTAGGCAACCAATTCACAGGTCCGAAGCGTAAAATTAACTGTTCACCAAATTGTTGTTGCAATAAAGCCATGGTTTGACGGGTTATGTGGCAAGAATTAGAATTAAATGTCGTCGACATTACCGGTTTTAATTTTAAGCAGCAAATAGTCTATTATTATTGTGCGATAACGGGCGCTATTCACAGTTACCTTCCGGCCGGCCTTATTTTTAAAGAAATGTTGTTGTTTGAATGTAATGGCAGCTCTTGAATATTTTCTGGTTTTATTCAGCTCAAATACGGCAATTTTGCTTATTGACGTAGCCATTAAGTCAGAAATGGGCCTCATTGCTGAACAAAATTTTTGTCAAAGACAATAAATCTTTTTGAAACTTTTCAAGAGCTCAAAGCCTGAAACGGTGACGATTTGGAAGGTCGGTCGGCTTCAATTCTTGCATGAGTTAAATTTTGTATGCTTTTTAATCAAAATTTTTACGTAAAATACGCCAAGTTGTTCCAAACGACAAGTCAAACTGTTGAAAATGGCGCCAAATTGATTCACTACGGTACGCGTAGAGTTCAGCTACCGCCGTTACATTTTCTTCACTACGTGCTGGATGTGGTCTATTTGGTTGCGTATTATCTAATAATGATTTTTTTTTAATAGTTTAGCGAGTTTTGCGTTTTGTAGGTCGATTATGTAAACCATAAGTTGCTCTAAACGTACAAAATACTTTCCTCATAGAGCGTTGATTTTCGTGATACAGCTGAATAATTTGTAGATGCTGTTCCAGGTTAATTTTTTTATGATAAAATATCAAACATTACTGAACAAAAATAACATAAAAGTTTAACTCAGCGCACATTACACCTCTACTGAAAAAAGTATCTCTAAATGAATTACCTATTATATGTCTGTAGATGATTGTAATTTAACATCTTCTAATTATAGTGGATGGACTTGTATCAGAAACGACTAAATTGTTTCTGATACAAGTCAACAGTACTTGGATGGTAAAACATATCACTATCATACTACAGTGGCGTAATTTTTTAGAGTATCCGTATCATTTGTGATATTTTGCGGTCAGTCTGTAATAAATAGCAGAATTATCTTTGCAATCGTTAGGTAATGATCACTTTTACATTCTACTCCTCTATATGCTCTTACATTTAGTATTTTTAAATTAGTTTTCTGCTTCATTATAAATAGTCAATTATTGATTTGTGTTGTCTTTTTTCTTGGTGCTAAGTAAACTTGTGGATGTCTTTGTGTTTAAAGAACCTATTTATAACTCTTAAATTGGTTTGGGAGCAAAAATCAATTATTTGTTGCTTGTTATTGTTTATAAAATCTTCTTTAAAGTTTTTAACAATTGAATTGTTTGTAGCTCTTCTTGTTTGCGCATTTAGGTTTTCTATAATAATATTTTCTCTGTTTTCAATGTTATTCAAGATATTCACTATACTTGTTCTTTTTTATGGCGTTTGCGTCATTATTTGGATCATATGTTCCTATTATAGTCAGGCAATGCATTTGATTAATATTTAGTGTAATTATACGTTTGTTGATTGTTTGCCAATTAGATATAAACTTTTTGAGAATTTTCTGTACAAATTTTGATACGCTTTTTTTGCATTTTTATTTTTAGGAACATGTATGTGAATATATTGATCTAGACAATTGCTTTCTTGTTTCTTTTTCTTAGTTTCTGTTAGGACTGCTATATCTTTTTTTATTCTCTCTTGTTCTTTTGCTACATCTTCTGCTTTACCACTAATTCTTTTGCTGTTTTTGTTATTATTATTGTTCCGAGGCTTGGTAACATGATTTTAAGCACTTAGATTTGTTTTATGAATGCTAAGTTGCTAGTATTGTTATTCAACTCTTATCTTGGAGGAACTTGAGTTTTCTATTTAGGGCATATTTTTTTTATTTTTTTTTCTGGACTGGCAAATATCGTTAGATCATTGGGATGATAACTGTCTTCTTCTGCTCCTAAGAACGTCGACACTTACAAGGCGCTTTCAACCGAAGTCAGTTGAACAAAGGTTTTTTATTAACGAGGTTGTTATTCTTTTTCTTTTTTTTTTCTCATCCGGACTGGGTCATGGCAGAATTAGTTAGTTTGTTCTTATGAATACATAACTAGTTTTAGCTCGAGTAGAGCCTACTACAGATGTAATAAATTAACCAAGCAAGCCAAAATTAGTAATGCATTTGTAAGAATAAACTTTTGATACAAAACATAGTAAATTGTCTTATTATTTTATAGATTATTAAATTATACAAATTGGATTTGGTACCTAATTTGTAATGCAAACTTTGTAGCATAGAATTTTATATTTACAATCAACGCGCACTCAACGTACGCACACAACGCCTACGATAACTAAGAAAATAATTTAGATCATATGTCTTTAAACCTTAAAATTACTACGTTAACTGTTAATGTACTAAAAAGCATTCACCTTTATCCAAATATTGTATGATTCCTAAAAAAGCCTAGAAATTAATTTACGCTTTTAGTTTCATTAGGCAAAACTATTTTGTCCATTCAATTGAATTTGCTAATTTTAAATTATTTTTTTGTTTATTTTGATATTTACCAAAAAATATTTGTAAATAACAAACAATTCATGTTTATCATGTGCAAAATAAAAATAAAAAGTGATTACTATTTGAAAATTTGATTAAAATTGATTTTTGAAAAGTGTAAAATTTAATCATATAACTTTGTTCAAATGTGCAAATAATAAAATAAAACAAATTGGAACAGGCAAGCCTTTTAGTACCACGGTATTTACAGTTGCGGTGGAATTTCAGCGATTTAATCTAATCAATTCGATTTGCAGATTAATGTTTGCAGCCGTTTTGAAATGTAATTTAACAATTTTATTCATAAAATATATAGTTGAGTATAAAATCCTTTGTGCAATATTTTAACGTCCAATTTATCCCGACTGAAATTTCATCTGCGTTACTTGCGTTTTATTACCCTTCCATTTAATGCTCTCACTGAGACGGACAGGTGTTGTCTTAACTTAATTGAAAGCTGACAAGTTCCATTAAAAATAAAACCATTATAACATTATAATAAATAATTTTGTAAGACAGTTATTTAAAAATTACTTTTGCAGAATATTCCATGATATACGTGTAGAAGAGGTGAAGAGAAGTTGAAACTAAAAGTGTAGCTATTTTCTCTAGAGCGACTATTAAAGAATTAATCGGCAAGTACTATAAAATGAGAACAAAATATTCATAATAATTTCGACGCTGCTGAGCAGCTGAATTAATTTGGAATAGCAATGATATGTTACGTAGATACTTTTAGTTTTAAGAAGAGCCAGAATGTGTTTTGAGAGTAATAGTGCCTATTTTGAACATTTAATCAATAATAATTAAACACTGTATTTTGATTTAGGGCATAACTTTATTAGACATTTTAACTATACTTAAAGATTACGTACATGATCTACATGCAGATTAAAATTAGATTTTGTTATGTTAACAAATTTTACAAGTTCATATGATGTGATAACATATGATTATAATTATTTAATTCTTTGCGGATTAAGTATAAAGAAATGCTGCTGGGTCAATAAAAGCTCCTTACCCAGTTAACTGTTTGCAACATTTTCTTGGCTAATATACGTACATCTACAACAATACTAAAGTAATAACTTAAATAATATTTTGGTTTTCTATAACAATCATACAATTATTTACTTTTTATCACAATTTTTCTAAAAATTATACAAATGCGTTACCTTCTAATCTATTTTTTTTAAAACAATAAAATTGGTATTTTTATATTTATTAATTGTTGAATTTTATAGTTATAAATTATTTTAAATATTATTTCCTTGTAATTAATATGTGTTTGTGTCTAGACAAGAACGAGATTTTTATTATATTATATTAAGTAGGCTGCAGGATTATTAATTTTTTAAAGAACAAGCCGCACCTGGACCATCTGCGTAATTAGGGAAAACCTCGCCGGAAAGAGCCGTTTTTGTTAATCTCGATTATCCCCTTAATAACATTGTAAATATTATACATCTGTATATAAATAGTGTGATTTTAAAATAAAGAGTCAGTCTAGCTTCGACAAGCAAAATAGCAACATTGTACATTCGATTTTTACTTACGTTCCTTTACCAATTCAAATTACATCTCTTAATAGGAAACAAGTGATTTGGAAACAAGTGATTTACGACTACTTGATTAGGCGACGCAACATTTCCACTGTCGAGACGTTGAAAAGAACGCCTTGGCACGAAACATTGGTCCTTCGAACCGGATTGAACCAGAAATCCACGAACACGTTAACCCATGCCTGAAGTAAATATGAAGTTAAAGGAGTTACGTATCAAGCGGGGAATGATAAAATCAAAGTTAATACGGTTCACCGCATTTCTCAACAAATTTGTGAACACCGACGACCCACAGGATCTTGCCACCGCAAAACAGAAGATTCATCCATTGCGCTATTTAAATGGAAGAGGAAGAAACCAGTTTTGACGAAGAAATGGCGAATTTTGAATCAAGCTACAACGCCGCAATAAGTAGGGCTACGATTTTGTTAAACAACCTTGCAATAACAAACAAGCCTACGTCGATTACCTTCAACAGCAATCAAGATACAGTGATAAAATGACCACCAATAGCGTTACCAAAATTCAGCGGAAATCTTGAAGAATGGTATGAATTCCAAGACTCATTCTGTCAACTGGTTGATACAAATGAAGGAATCACAAACGGACAAAGACTTCATTACTTAAAGTCGTTGCTTACTAGCAAAGCCGCCGAAACAATCGCTTCCCTTGATGTAACTCCAGCAAACTACGATATAGCTTGGCAACTATTAAAGGAGCGTTACGACAACAAGCGTTTGATTGTACGAGAATATGTCTGCGATATTCTGGACATCCCCGAATCTAGACGTGAAGTATTAGACAATCTGTCCAAGTTAGGAAACAGCATTGCCAAACACAATCGAGCGTTGGACGCACTAAACAAATACGATGCGTTAATGATAAACATTGCAACCCGAAAAATGGACCCTACAACTACCAAAGAATGGGAAAACTCACTGCAAGACAAGGACGCAATACCTACGGTATCCACATTAGTCGAGTTTATCAGCAAAAAGGTTAATACTTTGAAGTCAATCCAACTTTCTGACGTCTAGCTTGGCAAAAAGGCTTGGATTACCAAGAGAAGCTATTAGCATTGCCATCAGCGGAGTAACATCATCCAGCATAAACGTAAAATGGAAAACTAATGCAAAAATCTACTCTCGAATAAGCAACGATAGTTGGAAAATTACGTTCTTGATACTTGACAAGTTAACGGAAAATCTACCGATGAAATCTTATAAGGGAATAGGCATAAAAACACCCAAACAAATCAAATTGACAGATCCCAAGTACAATCAATCGATGCTATAATTGGCGCGCCCTTATTTTGGGAATTGTTAATGGTGAGACAAGTGAAATCAAATGGGTTATACTACCAAAAGACGAAGGTGGGCTGGATAATTTCCGGGCCATTAAAACAAGACGTAGAAAACTCAATAACATCTTACCACATCAGTTTAAACCTTGATGAAAAAATAGAAAGGTTCTGGAGAATGGAAGAGGTGTTTTATAAATATCAGAAAAAAATCAAAAAATCTGCGAAGATCACTACCAAGCAAACACTAGGCGAGACATATCAGGAAGATTTATTGTAAAACTGCCCATTAAAGATTATGCTCCAATCTTCTGTAGTTCGTATGATATTGCTGTAAAACGTTTTACGCACTTGGAAAAAGGACTTGGTGCTGACAAAAACCTAAAGAATCAATACAGCGCGTTTATTAACGAGTATATAGAACTTGGCCACATGAAGGAAATACAAGAAACAAGCACATCAGCCACACCATATTACCTGCCACATCACCCGGTGATAAAGGAGAATAACTTGACAACAAAGCTACGAGTAGTCTTTGATGCATCTTGCAAATCATTAAACGAAGTATCGTTGAATGACATCTTGTATACTGGCCCAACTATACAGCAAGACCTTTTCACAATAATTGCAAGATTTAGAACATTTGAAGTCGTGATCACAGCGGACATCCAAAAAATGTATCGCCAAATTAAAATAGAACCTTCACAAACGCATCTACAGAGAATTCTATGGAGGAGCGATCCAAACACAAAATTAAAAATCTTCGAACTTAGCACCGTTACGTATGGCACCGCTCCTGCTTCATTTCTTGCCATAAAATGCTTAGACGAGTTGGCCAAGCAAGAATGTAAAACATTTTCGACGGCATCAGCAATAGCGCGTAGAGATTTCTACGTCGATGATCTCATCACAGGAGCAAAAACATATGAAGAAGCCAGAACAATACGTGAGGAACTACCATTTCTCTTGGAAAAAGGCGGTTTTAAACTACATAAATGGGCATCAAATAACCCTGCAATTTTAGCAACGCTAGATCCACGTGAAACTTGTAGAGGAAAGACTGTGAAATAGAACGAAATCGTTAAAACCTTGGGGTTGTATTGGAACGCAACAAAGGACTCTCTCACATACGTACAACCTGCATCGTCGAGCTCAAGCCGACCGGTAACCAAACGGACCATTCTATCAGACATCGCCAGCATAAATTATAATGCAGCAATTGTGGAAATTAAAAATAGGATGAGACGAATCTCTGCCCATGTCTATTCACACTCAATCGTCTCAATATTTAAATAACATACGTAATATAAGCGCCATAACAATCCCACAAAAGGTCGCTAGCGAACAGGGATACGGCGCCTGTATATACATCTGCACGACCAACAATACGGGAAAGAGAGCTGCTAACTTATTATGTGCAAAATCTAGAGTTGCGCCATTAAAAACAACCTCAATAGCGCGACTGGAACTCTGTGCGGCCGTCCTAGCAGTGCGACTAGCGCACCAACTGAAAGAATCTTTCAATCTGGAAATCAATCTATTATTGGACGGACTCCATCATTATATTGAGCTGGATATAGGCTGATAAAGAATGGAAAACCTTTGTACCTAACAGAGTGGGAGAAATAAATTCATTGACAAAGGCAACCGAATGGGAACATGTACCCACAGTTACAAATCCTGCTGACATCATATCGAGAGGACAAAATGCTACAGTTTTATCAACAAACGAGTTGTGGTGGAACGGACCTTCTTGGTTACTTAAGCAAAGCGTTGACTGGCCTAAATTAAAAAAGAATAAAGAAGACTATAACAAAATCCCAGAGATGAAACAACCCCGTAATGAATGTTTGGTTACCACCCTCGAACACACATTTAGCGAAGACCTGTTGAATCAATTCTTGAACTATAATCGTTTACTGTTAGTCCTAGCGTATGTACGAAGATTTATACATAACTGTGCAAGAAGAGAAAAAAGGGACGGATTTCTGAAGCCAACCGAGCTACTAGACGCCGAACAAAACCTAATTCAAATGGAGCAGGCAAGACACTTTGGAGAAGAAAAGAAAGATTTGATGGCGGGGCGCCATGTCAGGAAAGGCAGCAAATTGTTATGCCTCAACCCGTTCATTATAAATGGCCTAATTCATGTAGGAGGAAGATTAAAGAACTCTTTGCTACCATTTCAACTCAAACACCCGTTGGTTTTACCTCACGGCCGCTTAACAAACCTGTTAATAAAATCGGAACACGAAATACTGCTACATAGTGGACCACAGTTAACATTGGCGGCTATTAGAAAGCGGTACTGGCCAATATCAGGAAGAAGCGTAGTCAGGCAAGTCTTAAAAAGATGCATCAAATGCTTCAGAACAACACCCAGTGTGTTTAAAACACAACTGATGGGTGACCTACCGCAAACAAGAAATCAACCCTCCAGACTTTTCATGATAACAGGAGTCGATTACTGTGGACCATTTACAATCAACTCTGAAAATCGGCGCTCAAAAGTTTATACAAAATCGTATGTGGCAGTCATTGTTTGCTTTTCTACGAAAACAGTGCATATGGAAGTTGTTTCCAATCTAACAACGGAAGTTTTCTTAGCTACCCTCAAAAGATTTATGGCTAGAAGGGGAATGGTGAGCGACATACATAGCGATAATGGTACAAATTTCGTCGGAGCCAAAAACGAAATGCAGAAAATATATCAATTGATAAAGGATTCAGAAAAAGGCATTATGGATCGACTCAACGGCAAAAGAATCAAATGGCACTTTATACCCCCACGAGCTCCTAATTTTGGCGGGCTATGGGAATCTGCAGTAAAATCCGCAAAACCGCACATGCGGAGGGTAATAGGCGACACAAAATTAACCTTTGAGGAACTAACCACATTCATATGCCAAATAAAAGCTGTCCTCAACTCTCGGCCACTGGGTCCGCTATCAAACAATCCGAATGACCTCAACCAAGCCTTTTAAAGTTACCAGACAACAGAACTTCACTTTTGGAAAAGATGGTCATCGGAATATCTGCATACTCTACAACAACGGCCAAAGGAAAAATCCATACAATCTCCATCTCTAGAAATTGGTCAGATAGTAATAATAAAAGAAGACAACGCACCCCCGCTTCACTGGAAGTTAGGCTGTATCGAGGATGTATTTCCTAGCAAGGACGGGGTCGTCAGAACGGCAACTATACGAACAGCAACGGACATCATAAAACGAGCGGTAACCAAAATATGTCCAATGCCGCTCTAACAAATTTTGAAAGGAGACCTTTCAAGGGGGGCGGCATGTTGAATTCTATAGTTATAAATTATTGTAAATATTATTTTCTTGTAATTAATATGTGTTTGTGTCTAGACAATAACGAGATTCTTATTATAATATATTAAGTAGGCTACAGGATTATTAATTTTTCAAAGAACAAGCCAGGCCGCACCTGACCATCTGCGTAATTAGGGAAAACCTCGCCGGAAAGGGTCGTTTTTGTTAATCCCGATTATCCCCTTAATAACATTGTAAATATTGTACATCTGTATATAAATAGTGTGATTTTAAAATAAAAAGTCAGTCTAGCTTCGACAAGCAAAATAGCTACATCGTACATTCGATTTTTACTTACGATCCTTTACCAATTCAAATTACATCGGTTAATAGGAAACAAGTGATTTACGACTACTTGATTAGGCGATGCAACATTTCCACTGTCGAGACGTTGAAAAGAACGCCTTGGCACAAAACAATAATATTTACATAAGACTTCTGCTCTAAATAGGTTTCAATAGCACACGTCGAGTGTGAGATATTCTCTCATCAAGCAACCAAACACGTTTGAAATTTGATGCATGCGCACAAGTAAAATAATCTATTGTTTTTATGTTATTGCCATGATTTCTATCAAACTTCTAGTAACAGATCGAGCTAAATATAGAATTTATAATATATAAATACTATTAATTAATTATTAATAAAATAATAGAAATGAAGTATTTTTTACATTATACTTTAATATGCATTATATAAATATTAACTTTATCTACAACAACCTGCACTGCCTGAGAGAAGTCTTACGCGCGACCAAGTTTTTTGTAAAGCTGGGTTATCCTTACTCATATTAGCGATCCACTTTTTTATGATATTTGTGCACTTTGCAATGCGGTTCTTTTTATAGTAATATCAGTAATAGTAAATTAAACTGCATTATCAATATTTTTACAATAAACAGACAAAGCCGTACTTATTTAATTTAATTTTTATAAAAATTTAAATATTGTAAATGGGTAGAGTAAAGTTAATTTAATGAAAGTTGTAGGGTAGGGTAAAATAAAATAAAACAAACAAATATATTACTTTAATGCAAACAAATATTTATTAAAAAAAAAACATTTTATTTAATTAAGAAAAAATAGTTAGTTTTAAGTGCCACAAACAAAATTCATGATATCGTCAACATTATTGCTCTACATTTTCATGTTAAAATTTGTTTAGTTTTGCAGGAAATTAATAAAAAAACCTTATCTAACAAAGTATTTTTATATGGGCTAGGTTAGGGTTTTCTCTCTACAGGTGCGCTCGGTTTTGCTACCAAATTGCATGTTTCATTTCCACGCGTTCCACTTCTCACGCGAACTTTTAAAGGTCGATATTAAATGGGGTCCGCTTTCCCGGCATGCAGTTAAATTTTTTTAGGGCGGCATTTTATGCCAAAGAGAATATTTACTTCTATAAAGTACGCCAAATACCAAGAGTACTTAGGTTACAAACATCTAAAGTATCTAATTATATATTAATGGAAAAAAGTTTTACAAACGAATTCCATGTAGAGAAAAGGCGGCTTTAAAGAGACTTGAATTCATTTATGTTTTATAAATGACAGCCTTTAATTTACCCAATTAAAACTAAGAATGTGGTTCTAATTAGATCAAGGTTATTTTATTGAACTTGTGTTTTATTTTAACGATATTTTAGGTATTAAATATAATTGGTATGGTTTAGATAATAGTTTAAAAATTATATTTAATTAATGCCACTTTATTGTAAATAGAACAAATACTTAAAGTTTAAAGCAAAAAACAAAAAGACCGTGCTACGGGTCAGAGCAAAAGTTGTCGCTGTATCCTCATAAAATCAGTAAGAGATTGAATATGATAATATAATAATAATATATTTATTTTATATTTATATACAGACAAATGACTATATATATTACATTGTGACAATGGTTGGTTTGAATATGAAAAAAGGATTATCAACCAAAGTTTGTCTGCCTTTAATAATAATAATAATAATAATAGTTTATATTGGACTACAAGAAATAATTCCTAATTACAAGGCAACATACTAAAAAGTATCATAGACAAAGTTGTAATGTAGTTATTTAAAAATGTTTTAGTTCTTATTTTGACTACTACACGTATGACAAAACAATTCTAGTATTTTCACATTATCAGAAAAAATGTTGAAAATAAAATGGTAAAGAAAAGAAATTATATGGTTTTTTATTTCCTATTGTTTTGTCAGTCAGTTTATGTGGTCGATTTTGATGTTTATCACGTTTATCGACCGGTGGTAAACTTGCATCGGTCAATAAAGTTTTGAACAGTATTGTTATTATTACTAAAAAAAAAAACGTGTTATGGCAGACGGACACTGTACACAATTTGTTGTCTCTGAAAACCTTACTTTAAATTGGTAGCTATAATGTCCTGTTATCGACTTTTTCTTCGGCTTTTTTTGGAAGCCATTTTTAAAGTTCTTCTGAAAATATGTTTTTAAATCATTTTAAGTGAAAATGTAGATTTGCAATTTTCTCTTGCTGTGTGGTTTAGATGCATCCGATAGCTTTTTGTTTCTTTTTTTTTGACAAATTTGTGATTTACTATTATTGTTTCTTTTGGAATTTTTATGTAATTTTTTATTTTCTAACATGGTTTTACAACAAAAAAATATATAATATCTATTAATAATTTTACGTTTACACGTTTTTACAGGTTTGTTGAATCTGTAACATAATGTCAGTGACAACTTAACAGCCGTCGCTTTTGTAAAGGATATTCTTTTTTACCGGTTTATTTTGTGGATTGAGACCATTTTTTTTTAAGTTTAACAAAGCAGATCTTCAATCTTCAAAAGAAAACTACAAGATGGCATCAAAAACATTATTTATTTAATAATGTAAATTTGATTGTTATTCCCGTGTACCCTTTATATGTTAGTCACAAATAAAATTTTACTTTAGACAAACATGGAGAAAACCTTGCAGTAGCTTTTGACATGTCTAAGGCTTTTGATAGATTATGACAGCCTAATCAAACGTTTTTTTTTGCAACAGAAAAATTATAGTTAGAATTGATGTTTTTAACTAAAACCACAAAACCATAAATGCCTGGTGTTTTTTAAGATTCAGTTGTCTTGCCAACACTCTTTTTGATTCAAATTAATACTTTTTTAAATAAACAAAGGTCCTATTTATAACTTTGCATATGATTGCACCTTTCATAGTTGAAATTTTTAGATTAGAATATGTAACTTTAATAAACAAAAACCTTAAATTAATATCTGAAAATTTAATTACGTAGTTTTATCAGTACCAAATATTAAACCAAACAACAAACCCATATCTAAACATTTTTCAATCTGTCTATAAGTGGAGATTGTACTCTCTTAACTTTTAAATTATCTAGAAAAGTAGAATTTTTTAATAGACGCAACTAGTTTTTTACTGATGTGCAGCTGTTGCGTTTATTAAAAAAAAAATTATTTAGAGCGGGTAGATGTTAAAATGGAATATAAAAAGCTGTGCGTGAGGTATTAACAATTTTTTTTTTTTTTATTTGAAAGGTCCATATTTGCCATTAAGTGTGGAATATGAAATCGTTCAAATGCCCGCAAACTTTTATGGTAGCACGAATCCAAGTGGTCGAATTTTTAATTACTTTTCCGCATAGATCCGGCTGAATTTAAGCGATGATTTGTGTTATGGTTTACCTTTAGGGCATCGGTCGATTGTGGTTAATGTGCAAAGACCTGCGACCTTAAGAAACCCCACAAGAAAAAGTCTAGCGTGGTTAAATTGCATGATTTTGGTGGCCAATTTACATCACCCCTACAAGAGATAATATATAAAAATTTTACTTGTTAACATAGCTATTCATCCAAAAATGCGTCTTGTTGCTAAAGATAATTTTTCCGCCAAAATTGGAGATTTCTTCTAAACGATTTGAAACTCCGTCAGCAAACAAACAGCGTTGTCTATTGTTATGGAATTTGAGCTCCTCGGTCAATTGTATGTTGTAAAACTAGAATATATACTAGAAAGCAAAGTGGATAAAAGAACAATCATTAACAAATGCTTAAAAGATGAAAATAAATGGAGGGCGTTAAAAAACTTTGCAACAAGTGTACAAAAAAAAAATTGAAGAGTTTGACAATAGAAGAATATAAAGAGACAGACAAAGGTAGGGGCTATAGGGAGAGAGGAGCCGGGGACAGCATGCGTGCCGCAGATGATGCGTGAAAATCCGCGAAGCAAAAACCAGCCCGCCTCAAACTAGCACCAAATGTAGGTTAGTTTAGACAGGGACATGAAAACAACAGGATTTGCGCAGAGAAGAAAACCGGAAGGTATTACCATGCGTAAGTTATTCTTAAGGGCCACTTGTTGAGAGCCAAACAACTCACTACGTCCTTAAAAAAAAAAAAAAAAAAAAAAAAAATCTTGTACAGGTGTAGGCCTAAGTCCCGACGCAAAATTTGCTAAGTTGAAGTCTGCAAAAGCCCGAGTTTTTGTGCACGGCAAAGTATTGACTGCTTCGGGTTCTGCAGTACACTTTCACGGACCGCGGCGATGTTCTCCGCCAATCTTGCGTTTCTTGAACGTACAGGTATTTGCTGATTAATTACCAAACCCGTTGTCTCAAATTTGGCCACCAAACTTTAAAGAGTCGACTGTGAAGGGCCACCACGTCTACCATAAAATGAGCATAATGCGCGATACGTTTGCACGAATGATCATTTGAACGTGCTGTTCAATCGTGTAAGTTGCCATGGTGATTTGGCATAAGTAACTGAATAATATACAAAAAATTTGATAGATGTCCCAAAAACAAAATGGCCGTTAAAATCTACTTTACAACATAGACTTAGGGCCGGTCTTTTCACTTCTTGATAAAGTTCGCATTTACTATAAAGGAGATAAATTTATTCCTAAGATTATAGAGAGCATTAAGCCTTTCCGTCTTTTCAATGACATTTATCTGTTTCATAGTTATGGGGATGATTTATCAATAGTTTTTATGTTGGCAATGCTCATTACGCAATCTAAAGAGTGAGATGACGCAAATTCTTACGTGCGTAGAAGCGAGAACGCACTATACATAACTCCATAACCCTACATTAGATATAGGCAAAAGACATTTTATAAAATAGGAAAACGCCTTTTCCAAATTCTAATAGTTCTTTCAATTACATTCTTTGTCTTGATTTGTGCTTCATTAAATAATCCTTGTGCTTCAGTAGTTGGATTACTTAGTGGTTTCAATAAATAAGAACGCAGAGGATAGCCACTATTACCCAACATTATTAAGTTTTCTATTTGATAATTGATCTGTTTCAAAACGTATCATAATAGCTGAGTTATTAAAAACGCAACTGTCACGAGTTGCACCAGGCCATCGCATAATTAAATCATTTTACCTTTCTGTACGGTACATAATGGCGCAAACAAACGACCGCGCAGCGGCTGAAACTCTGTAATGCCGCGGTGTAATTTTATTTACCTTGAACACGCGCCAAGCACGCATCTATCTATCTGAAACTGTTTGAGGTACGTTGCATTGCTGCCGCAGCACGTGTTCAAAGACCCTGCCAAACGATCGAACACAAATCTTGACGAAGCTCTGTCGCGTTGCAGCCGCTGCGCGCTTGTCGGAGACAGACAGACCATAAATTGATTTACTATTTGATCTAAAATATTATTTACACTTTCTTTGGATAGTTGAAATCTTCTAATAAACACTCATTATTATTCCACAAATTCATATTCTCTGCTCCGGGTCTTACAGAATATGGCTTAGTTCAAGATTAAGAATATTAAGTAAATTAATACATTTTTTATTTAGTAAAAGTTCCAAATCTTCAATTTTATGATGTTAAAGTTTATAAGTTTATTCAATACTATAGGTTATCTTGTCAGTAAATATTTATGGTCTGCTTTAACTGTCAAATAACTTATCGATCAGATAATCTAACTTATAGAGAAGATAAGAGTTATGGGTATATGGAAATACACTATTTCTACTTATTGAGGAGATAAATGTTATTGGCAACTTTATAGTGAAGTGGAAAGACCGGTTCTTAATGTTGCTGATTTTTACATTTTCTTTAGATATTTTGTGGACATAGTCCAAATTTTTTTTTTGTTGAATTTTTAATGATAAACAAATATTGTTTTATTTCCATTTTATCAAATTTATCAAAGATTTTTGAAAGTTGCATTAGTTGATACACATTTGTTTCAGCTGAAGTCAATTAAATAATTCGATTTAAACGTGCTGTTTGACTTTTTCCAAACGATTGCTTATCATTAACCTTGTTGAATTAACGTATAATTTGGATGTTGGCTAAGTTATTGTTTATACAAACTTTTCAAGAGCCTTTGATACTATTCTAGGTTTCTAGTCATTAAAACTGTTAAAACGTTGTATCTTCATAATAGGTGCATATTTGACCACAGTAACTTATTTTCGTTTTCTAGGTTTATCTTTTGGAAAAGCTAAATATTTTGTACTTATTTTTTTAAACCGTTGGTATCTATCCAATTGTTTACAGTAATTATTATAGTTAATTATAAAAATTCCAGAAATAGACAAATTCATCTGTGAACTTAATAAGTTAAAGATGGCCAAGTTGATACACATAATTACTCAAATGTTACTAGATCCGGTTAGTGATAATAAAATTGTTTAATGCAAATAATTCCAGTCAAGCAGAAGAAAATGAATTTTTTTAGATGCTAGTGGAGTTAACCTTAATTATTCAAGTAGCTGTTCAAAAGGGAGCTAAAAGTCGTATGTAAGCATTCCGGTCATCTAGAAAAACGAATAGCTGATCAGGAACTTATAATAAAAAAATTAAGTTGAATTAATTGATAATAAAGTAATAAACAAAACAGAGTAGTTCCATCTATTGCCTCAAAGTCCAGCAACGAGTCACAATTTAAGGCTGGTGATTTTTTGCCATAAACTAGGGGCATGTTAATTAGGAAAACCACTGAACGCAGAAATGTGAAATTTTCAGGAATTGTTAATAATATAATTGTTTATAACTTGACACATTTTGTTTATTTTTTTACGCAATATTTTACGAAATAAATATAAATTATTTTTTTACCGATTTTAAATTTATGTCACTATATGAAAAAAAAAATTGGAAAACGAATATATTTTTCTGTTTTTTTTAATTTGCATTAATAATGGAGACAAATATGCCCCTAGATTAATAAAAATATATGTTCCAAGTCTCCACTCCGCCTTCCTATTTCATCCGCACGCTTACTATAGTACTCCCCACCACGCTGCAACCCTTTCTGTTCTATTCAATTTAATTTCTATAAAGGGACAATATTTGCGTCAGAATTGGATATGTAAATTTTAGTATTCTACTTATTTTCCGAGCTAATATTATACAATTATATAATTATATAGAAATTACAATAATTTTTAAAATTTAATGATTATCGATTTCATCTTGACGTTCAAATTCTAAATTATGATCTTCTATGCTAAAAGTATTGGTTTGTTTGTAATTGCATAAAACATAGTATATACTGACTTTCATTAAAAAAACGCCCAGAAGTTGTTGATAAATTTTAATGAAATGATTAAAATTTGAAAACAAAAAACAGATTTATCTGTGTATTGCGTTTTTTTATGAAATCAGTATATGTATAATATATTACATATTGCTCTCATCTGTTGGCATAAATTTGAAATTATAATCTGAAGTCGATGATGTTGATTTAGCATCATTGGCGAATGATTGTAGTGATGTTTTTGATAATTCATAATGATCTTCAATTCCTTCATTATTATTTTTTACGTCTTCTTTATTACTTGCAATGCTACTAGATAATATATAGTTATCTAAATCAAGTAGGTTTGAAGATACTGTTGATGAAGATTCTATCTCTTTATAAATTGGAGCAGATATTTCAGAATTGTTGCTACAATATTAAATATTTTTTATTTGCGTTAATCAAAATGATATAAATAAACTCTTACTTGTTTAAGTTCAATAAATTTTGCCATTTTGCAGATTTTTGTTTTGTTTTCCAAGATAATTTTATAGATTTTGCTCGATTTTACCGTTTTCTACTCTTACGTTTTTTTTTTTCGTAGGCATATTGGATCAATGAATTAATTTTACAATTAAACTTTATGGATGTAGAAAACAAAGTTTTTTAAAATCTGCAACCACATTTCTGTTATATTATTTATTTTGGGCTTCAAATTAAATTTATTATGTATATGATTATTTTTTTAATATAAACTTGGTGATGTCTTTGAGCCAACATACTCACGCGTAAAGATCAATCATAAAAATAGCAAGTATAAAAATGGATAGAAGGTTTGAATTTGAAATTAATGTACATTTCAAATAACTGCTTTTATAAAAGCTAACCTTGTACATTTGTAGTAATATAATTTCACTACTTTTCCTTTAATAAACAAGATAATAGTTGAAATATTTTGTTAGTAACATTCAATAAAAACTTAACTTACCCTTACAATGTAACAATATATAACATTCAAGTAAAATGTAGTCTCTCTACTCATAAACTGATGCGTTTTTCCACACTGACAAAGACAGTACAATGCTATATATCTCTTCTTAATTGAAAACACAAAACCACACAACACAACACAACACAACCTTGGACGTAAGATAACATAATCAAAAAAGGTTTATATTCCAAAATAAATCCATTTTACTAAGTTATTCTCGTTGAATTGGATGCAAAAAATGCTTATGCTTGTTTATAATGCAAATTTAATTTTACATAACATATCATTAAAATCACAACTTCATGAAAATATATCGTTTTCTGATCAAATGTGTAGCAGAACATCGAAATATAAAACATTTATATACATATATCTTAAATAAGTATTACAATAATTTATTGTAATTAGTAATTAATTCTACATATAAACATTTGATTTTATTTCTTTATTTCCTGTAAAATTATTAAAATTATTTTGATAATATGTACATGCAATCTATTAAATTAGTATTTACAAATAAAATATGTTTAGAAATTTGTAGGAGTGGGGCGACCAGTGTCCCATAGATAATATAGATGCGCGACTCCTATGTATTTTGTTCGAACCGAGTTGATTTACCACGTGACCACGGTAGTGGTACTTCTTTGCAAGTAACGACAGGAGCGCCACCTTCGCCAGTAACAGAACGATGCGCGGGAAATTTAAAGCAAAATATGCGCGGGAAGTTTAAACATGCATAATATTCCAATTATATAGTAGAGTATTATAAAATTCAACTACTGATTTAAAATATTTAAAAATACTAAAACTTGTATTTTTTAAATATTTAAGCAGTATATATAATATATAAATAAAATAATTAATTATTTTAAGAATATATTAATTTTAATAACTCATAAATTTATTTGTCTTCATAATTCTTAACGTTTTAACAGTCCTTGTCAGAACTATATTAATGATATTCCTGTAAAATGTCATGATGATCACTGTTTTAGAGATGGAAGGCATATTAAACTTTAAAAATTTCCTGCAGGTATTAAAATAAGTAATTTAATTTGTACTTTTACTTGACGGATATAATTACAGTAATAAGCCGCTTTTATTTTAGAATTAATATACTATAAAACAATTGGTTGGTATTAATTTATTCTTAGAAAATTATATTTAAATATGATCTATTTTGAAATTACTAAATACAGAAACAGATCACTTTATAATTAAAATATGTAGCGTACTTTCAGAATAGCAGGTTTTAGTCAACAAGTAAACTCTTTTAGGTAAACTCAAATAATATAATATATATATATATATATATATATATATATATATATTAACATCATGCCAATAGGACTGTTTTGACTCGATATTTTACAATTTTTGTTTATAAGCTACATTGTATTCAATTTATTTACGATGTTAACTAAAAATATTGCTAATTTGCCATTTCTAATTACATTCTGATTAATCCAAAATAAAAGCAGTTTATGACTGTAATTATACACCTCAAGTAAAATACAAAATTACTAACCTCAATATCTTGAGTTTAATATACCTTCCATACCTATATCAAACTGAGCACCATGAATAATTATTGGCACATATAATTAATATAGCACAAGCATACAAGTAAACAAACAATGATTGTCAAATATATAATTAATATTGGGCCAAGTGACTGCTCTGACTGTCATCTGTCAATTAAAATTGGCGGAAAAACAACTTTATCAAGGCGCCAACGGTACGCGTCAGTACTGCCAACAACACAACAATAAAAACACTAAAAACTCGGTAGCAGCGCCAATTGTGTTGCTGAAATGAAGTAATTTTCAAGGTCATGATTTTAAAGCCTGACTCAACCCTTCATGCAGTGTCCGCATATTTTTATAATATCCATGCTCTTCGACTATAACACAATGCACGTGCTACCCTGCTCATCTAAGATTGGTTGTTTCGTCTAAATGAGTAGTAGTGGGGAATACATTAAACGCATGGAAGTAGAGTGTGGAATTACCGCCTCTTACGGTAAAATAAAACATTACGAAAAAGTCGCCCCATCCTTAAGAAGAAATACAGATTACTATAACTCAACTAATGCAAGTCGTAGACGAGATCTAAAATTAAATACTGGAAATAGACAAATATACCATAATAGCACTTTAAGAAAATATCAAAATGAAAATGAATCACAAATATAAATATAAACAATCTAAAAAAATATGACAAAAGCAAACATTTGACTCAACAAAATAAAAAAATTATATTTGGGACAAATACAACGTCTCAAATTAAAACACTAGAACGAATGAGATACTTGAAGCAAATCATTCTTAACATCAAAGTGACATATGATTTATTAAATGAAAATACTGACTCTGAAGTCACATATTCATTCAATATGTATGAGCAGATATATAATCCCTAAAACTGGCCAGCAGGCGTTGCAATTAGGCGGTTCTATTTTCACACTTTTTTTTATTTTTAACAAATATAATTTTTTGTCTAGCAGTCTTTGGCTTTAGGAATAATTGTTGTACGGCGGGTGCAATAATAAATGTTATTAAAAAAGTATACATAGGACTTAAAGAGTGTAGAAATGCCATAGGCTTTTTTTGTGATTTGTCAAAACTCGTTGACTGCGTTCAACATAGCATTTTGTAGTCTAAACTAGAATGCTACGGTGTAAGTGGACCAATGCTTGCAATAATAAATTTGTATCTGGATATAACAAAAAAGTGTATTCTTTATTGAAGAATATAGTGTCACATCAAAAATTAATGCAGATGTTCCACAGGCTTCTATTTGAGGACTTTTTTATTTATTATTTTTTTAAATGATATTTTAACTAATATACAAAAGCACACTGTTTTATATGCTGATGATACTAGTGTATTAGTATGGCATATCAATAAATCGTTAGACAGAAAAGTAGTTAAAGTTAAAAACATGCTTTCAATTGGTTTTCTGTAAATAAGTTGATACTTAATAAAGCAAAAACAGAAAAAGTTAATTTTGTTACACAAAATCTTAAAACTATTAATTGTGTCAAGAAATAACCATAGATTCAAACTTAAGTTGGGACACACAGGTAGATCGTGTATGTGCTAAGCTTGGCAGCGCTATTTTTGCTATACGATCGCAGCTTTTATTGTCAACTTTTCTTTGTTTTATTCCCATATGACATATGGAATACAATCGTAAGGAAATGCCTCATCATCTAAACGTGTGTCTTGGAACAATTCTAAAACTTAAAATGGGTGCATTGTGCAGGCAATATTTCAAAGATTTTAATATACTTACTTTCCTATCAACATATATATTTTAAAGTGTAATTTTTTGTGCATAAAAAAATTAAATTACTTAAAAGTTATTCCAAACTTTATTTTTAAGAGACACAAAACAAAAACTATTACCTTTTCATACGTTAAGCAAATGCAAAAAAAAAATACTTATAATATAAATCATATAATAAGCTACCAAATAAATTCAAAAAAGTAAACCTAAAAATGTTCAAGCGTACTGTAAAGAAGTTCCTAGAGGATCATACATTTTATACGATGGATGATTACTTGAAACTATAGCCATTTTAAAGTGTCTTTAAAATGTTTTTGTAATTATATAATTGTATATTAATGTTTTTAAATTGTTAAATTATTTTATACTATGTCTATTTTATGTACATGTTTGACAAATTACGAGAAGTGTCTATCTTTATGCAAATGCTTCCAAACGTAATAATAAAATTATTTATCTATCATGATCTAATTACAGCATGTATTATTGAACGCAAGTTTAATATTTACTCAACACTACTCAACCTAACCTAACCTGCTTGAGAATATACATTTCGATGTTCATGAATACTCAATAATATTATTCTTATTGTTAGAAAAAATACTGTTGTACAAATGAATAATTGACGCATATATAAGGGTATTATTGGCAAACAGTTTTAGACGTGTTTTTGTTACAACAGGTCCAATGTCATTAATATAAATTATAAAAAGGATATTAAAGTTTGAGCAAACTTGTGTGGTATTTTTAGAAAGCTAACAATGAAAGGATTTGAAATAACTTTTTGCATATGTTATCGGAGTTGATAACGACCAATTAAAAAAATTGTTTGATTAACCAAAAAACTAATTAGTCATTCTTAGCAATACCATTTGAGCAAACTTGTGTAGTATTATTGGAAAGATGATAATGAAGGGATTAGAAATAACTTTTAGCTTTATAACAAAGTTATGAGTATTTTTATATCAAACGACTTATAATTGCTAAGAATTGCCTACTAAACATCGGTCATACATACATATATACATACTTTTAGTTAGATTAGTTTTTGGATTATCTCGCGTTAGTTGATTGAGTTGTACTCGATGTTTTGGCAGAATCCCATCTGCCATCATCTGGAGAGATTTAAATTTATTATTGAAAAAATTAATACTATATATCAATATGACATTGATATATAAAACTAATTTTGTTGTCAAAGCTGACTTACAAGAAACTTTAATGAGTGTAAAGTTTCTTTGTTTGACTTCTGGTTGTTGGTCGATTAATTGATTTTTCTACAGTCAAAACTTGTTAAGGGACCGGCTGTGATTTGGGTGTTGATTTAAATTAGTTGTTGTTGGTAAAAAAGCTGTTAATGTTTTTTCTATATTTTAATTTAGTTGTTGCCAATTTTGTTTTGGTCTTTTTTTAAATTTCGACTTTTTTGGTTCAACTTTTCTTGTTATTCTAGTACGAAAATGATTAATTTTTGCAAAAATTTTAGTTCCTTCAAAATTAATTTTGTGATGACTTGAATTTACATGTTTCGTTAATGATGAAGTAGATTCATTTTTTTTAACTGCTCGAATATGTTCTGTTTTTCTTGTGCTAATTTTGCGGTTAGTTTGTTCAATATAAGATCTTGTACAATCTGCACATGGAATTTTGTACACGCCTTGACTTTCTAAAGGGATAGGCTTTTTAAAACTTGACTTATTTTTAAATTTGTAATAAAAACTGTTTTTATGTTGTATCTTTTTATAATTTTAGAAATTTTGTTTGTGTACCTTCGACAAATGGTAGAAAGGCATATTATCTGAAAACAAATCTAAATAAAAATAATTATATCCGCAAAAAATTAAAAAATAACATATATATGGGTAATTCCATTACTTTTCGACCAATTTGAAAAAGTCGACTTCTTTGATTTTGCTCAAATTTTCAGGGATCAAAATATAGATGAAAAAAAATGAGATTTCCGAAATTTTGGACCTTAGAATATTGCCTGTTCAAAATGACACACATTTGAAAGTCAGAAATTTTACAATAAAACGTCATTTTTAGCTTAATTTGTATTTTAATTTTTGGGCTTCTGGAAAATGATAAAAAGGTTTATGATAGCTCAAATTATTCCTTATTACATGTACTTTATAACCCATATTATTATGTTTGATATCGTGGCAGTCATTTAGATATATTAAGCTTAAACATTATTCCAAAAAAACCCGTAAATTTAGCAAAATCGCAAAACTTTGCTTTCTTTAAACCGTTCTAACTTTGTCAAACCTTAACATAATTTGATTCGCAAAGTCTAGATTTCCTCGTGTTTAATCTCTTTTTGAAGTGATACTTATAGAATCAATACGTATACACCATTATTTTGATGCAGGAAGTTGCACATGTTTTTGCGATCTTCAAAACTTGTAATTTTCAGGTCCCGAAAAAGCGCTGTCACCCTATGTCGATTTTAGTCAAAATTTTAGTAAATACTTTTTAGAACACAAAAAAAAAGGGTATCTCTATGAGAAATGGTATATCAGGCATTATCAAGTAATTTTTAATATTCAAAAATTGTCAAAATCGGCAAACCGCACATTTTTGTATCTCAATTTTTGGGCCTTTGGAAAAAGATAAGAAGGTCTACGTTGGCTTAAAATATTCCTTATTGCATGTACTTTAAAACCCATATTTGTATATTTAATGTTGGGGCAGTCATTTTGATATATCAAGCTTTAACTATTAATTAAAAAAAAAACGTAAATTTTAAAAAATTGTTAAATTATGCTTTGTTTAAACCGTTCTAACTTTGTCAAATCTTCAAGAAAATTGATCCACGAGGTCTAGATTTCTTTGTGTTTAATCTTTCTTTAAAGAAATTACACTAGACTTATAGAATCAATTTATATTCACCATCTATTTTGATGCAGAAAGTTGCACATGTTTTTGCTATTTTCAAAACTTGTAATTTTCAGGTCCCGAAAAAACGCTGTCACCCTATGTCGATTTTAGTCAAAATTTTAGTAAATATTCTTCAGGCTACAAGAAAAAAAGTTATTTATATGAAAAATGGTATATTGGATATTATCAAGAAGCCATTCAGAAAATGCAAGTCGTTGTGCTGCGTCGCCTGGTTGTAGGTGTTTTACTTTTGATAATAATATGGGTGAACATTTTTAGTAAATAACGCGTCAAAAAAATTGTTTTCTGTCAGGAAATCTCAATTGCTAAGGCATTACCATTACAGAGTCCGTAAACAAAAATTATATTTGCGTATTCTCTATGTTGAACAGCATTTTTATCAAATTTTACTAACCGAACCAAAGAAAACTGTTTTAACAAGTATCAAAAGCATGCATCAATGCACACTTGTAAAAGTAATGTTGTTTTGTTTGTGTTTTTTTGCTAAATAAAAAGTTTTTTAAATATTTTGTATTTGTTGACTATCTCAAATACAAAGCAAAAGTGACTTAGATTTTCTGAATTTTGACGATTTTTGAATATAATTTTTTTTTTGATAATGCGCAATATACCATTTTTCATATAAATAACCATTTATTTGTGGTCTGAAGAGTATTTGCTAAAATTTTGACTGAAATCGACATAAGGTGACAGCGGTTTTTCGAGACCTAAAAATTACAAGTTTTGAAGATCGCAAAAACATATGCAACTTTCTGCATCAAATTAGTAGTGAATATGTATAGATTTTATTAGTCTTTTGTAATCATTTTAAAGAAAGATTGAACACAAAGAAATATAGACCTCGTGGATCAAATTTCTTTAAAATTTAACAAAGTTAGAACGGTTTAAACAAAGCATAATTTTGCAGTTTTGCATAATTTACGGTTTTTTTTTTTAAATAATGTTTGAAGCTTCATGTATCAAAATGACTGCCCTAACATTAAATAGACAAATATGGGTTTTAAAGTACATGTAATAAGGAATATTTTGAGCCATCGTGGACCTTCTTATCTTTTTCTAAAGGCCCAAAAACTGAAATACAAAAATGTGCGGTTTGCCAATTTTGACAATTTTTGAATATACAAAAAATCTTGGTAATGCCCGATATACCATTTCTCATATAGATACCCTTTTTTCTTGTGCTCCAAAGAGTATTTACTGAAATTTTGACAAAAACCGACATAGGGTGACAGCGCTTTTTTGGGACCTAAAAATTACAAGTTTTGAAGATCGCGAAAATATGTGCTCCTGCATCAAAATAGTGGTGTATACGTATTGATTCTATAAGTCTTGTGTGATCATTTAAAAAAGAGATTAAACACGAAGAAATCTAGACCTTGTGGATTAAATTTTGTAAAGATTTGACAAAGTTAGAACGGTTTAAAGAAAGCAAAGTTTTGAAATTCTGCTAAATTTGCGGGTGTTTTTAGAATAATGTTTGAAGCTTAATATATCAAAATTACTGCCACGATATTAAACATAAAAATATGGGTTTTAAAGTACATGTAATAAGAAAAAATTTGAGACATTGTGGACCTTTTTATCTTTTTCCAGAAGCCCAAAAATTGAGATACAAAATAAGCTAAAAAAACGTTTTATTGTAAAATTTCTGACCTTCAAAAGTGTGTCATTTTGAACAGGCACTATTCTAAGGTCCAAAATTTTGGGAATCTCATTTTTTCATCTATATTTTGATCCCTGAAAATTTGAGCAAAATCAAAGAGGTCGACTTTTTCAAATTGGTCGAAAAGTATTGGAATTACCCATATATATATATTAGACTGGTTCTTAATTTTTTTTTGTGGATTTTTTGTGTGTGCACCTTCAGAAAGTGATTTTTATGCAAAAAAAGTAACCCATGCCAAATTTCAGCACTTAAGAATCAAAAGAACTGCCTTTGAAGTTTTAAATGTAAACCTATTATTTTATTTAAAAAAACATTATTAGAATGTTACAAATTTGACATAATGAAAAAAAACGTACAATACGCCATTTTAAGAGTTTTTTTAAATAAAAAATAAAATTATAAACTTAAGTCTCAAATTCTAATAATTTTTGTTTACGAGTCTTATTTTATGTTCAAAATTTAAAATATTATAAAAATTTGTTAATTAAAAAAAAAAATTAAACAGAATAGACTTATCTAAAAATTTATGTGGAACTTAATAAGCTTGTGCTTAATTGTTTTTTTGGGGATCCAGGGTATGCATCTGACTCAAATCCGGAAGCTATGATACTTGTTAAGTATATTAATTTTGAAAATTCAATGGTATAACAACACGTGTTTTTTTTAAATCTTAAAAGCTGAAATCTGGCATGGCTCATTTTTTTTTTGCAGAAAGATTACTTTTTGAGGGTGCACTCACAAAAATTGCGCAATTTTTTTTAAGAACCAGTGTATATTAAACAATGTATGTATGTATGTATGTATATTAAATACATACATACATACATTGTACCAACCAAAAATAAGTATTTTGAAAACTTCCAGGTTTGTTTGTTTATTTAATATCATTTTATCAACTTAAATGCAATATAGATTAATATTAATATCACAAAATATACATCATTGCATAAATTTAAAAATACAATACCATTAGCAATATTAACACGCTAATTATAAATACCAACTAATTTTCAATAACAAAATTACTGTATTTTGTTCATTAATATTACAACTATCGAGTTTAAATTAATTTAAATAATAAATATGTATTTTAATCCAATTTGCTATGAATATGAATTTTAATTAATGTAAATAATTTCAGAATAATTAGGTTTATAGAAAGTAATGCAACATAATTAAAATGATGATTTTTATAATTATTATTTTAATTAATTTGATTGTGTGGACATATTTTTATTATTGTAACGCAAAACATGTTTATTCATTCAGAAATGTACAAATGTACAAGATAGAATTCCCTAGTAGTTTGTTCTGTAATGGATGGATATCTATTCAAATGAGCTTGTTTAAATACCAATAAAGTAAAATCTATATTTAAACTTCATATTCGCATGGAAAAATAATTTGTAATTTGTCGAGGCATTCGATTAGACTTTGATTAAAACGTGCAGCGGACAAATTAAAGAGCATTATAAAAAACACATTTTCATTACACAAAAATTGATAATGTACACACACATGCAACTAGTTTAAATGGTTTGCAGATCAAACAGAAAATTTGCATCAAACACTAGAATTAATTTTGATGGTCCTTTTCGCGTATTACTTGACGTATGTGACACGTATGTGACTGGAATAATAATTTAGGACAAGGATATTAAATGTCACTATAGCGATCTGTAATCGCGTTTTGCACCAATTAAAAAAAACTAACCAATATCCTGTTTTCAATTACTGCTTTAATGGATATAGTGCCCCGTACAATGTAGCACAATGTCCTTTGTTTGTTGTACGTAATTATTTTCAATACACTTTATCCCATTGCATTCTTTCTAATTAACGAAATGCTATTACTGGTTTATTAGTTATTTTATTAATAATAAACTATAATATAACGATAATAATCATTAACACAGCAATATTTTACGACGGTGCTTTTATACAATATATTTTTAAATTTATTTTTGAACAATATTTTGTAAACGACTACCTAAACTAGCTATTATTTACAACTATATAATATAATAAGTCACATATATTAAAAAAATACGTTTGAAACTTATTACGTGAGATTTTATTTTTTGTCATTTGTTGTGTTGCTATTAACATTTTGGAAATACTTTCGAAACTAATGTCAACTAAAAAACTTTTAGTATCAGGACACCAATCACTTACATATTGTTTATTTTTTTATATTTATATTTTTGAAAGGCTACGTTGCACAATTTACACAGGGAAAGAAAAGTAGGGTGATAAGACTTGTCTATACTTGGATATTTTTGTACATTTTCTTTGATATACGAAAACTATGTGACTTTCACTCGAAAGTTAAAAATATTACAGGTAGCGGACAGTGCTACTCTTTTAGATATAGTGGTTAGCTGCAAATATGTTGAATAAGCAGTCATTGATCAAACAGTGGCAGTACAGGAGGTTGTGGTAGGCAAGTTTTAGGAAAGATCTATAAAAAGTAATGCTATAATTTACAATACCGTGACATGGCTAATATTGTCGACATAAAATACGCATATTTAACCCTTTAACCTATTACAGTGGGGGGAGGGGGACTGCATCTTATAAGCAGCCGTTTGCTACTTACCATGGGTAAACTCACTTTTATACAGTACAGTACACTTTATTGCTACGGTAATAAAACGTTCTACTGATTTTATGCGAAGAAAAAAAACGATCTTTGGTGAAAAACAAAAAGTTTGTTGCTAGCTGGAACGGGTAATGTTTTATACATGAGTAGAGGAAGAATGTTAGAAAATTTAAAACTGGAAATAGATAAAAACAAAAAAAATTGATCAGTGCAATAAACGGTAATAAACACAGCAAGAGTTAATGGATAATACATAAGTTAGTTTTATAATGAATAAACGATCAGGTTGTCAGGTAAATAGTTTTTTGAGATGAGATTAAAACAAAAATGACATAAACCGACAAGATTTAGGCAAGCAAATTTTTTGTATTGCGCGTTTATTACAGCTATTTTACATCGCCCAGAAAGGGAGTTGATGGGACTAACGGCTTATTAGGTGATTTCCGAATCACCCTAGTGGATAAAGAGTAAGTTATTATATTTTAGTCATACTCGGGGATTGAACCCCGGATTTTTAGCGTGCTACGCTAACGCTCTATAACTGAGCTATCTCATTAAATGGTGATGAATGATAGAGAAGAAAAACTGGTATACTTAGTTTTTAAAACAATAAACTTAAAATAGAGATCACTTGTGTGCTTTAAGAACTGTAAGAAATACTGTACGGCAGATATAGATAGTAGCGATGAGTTCAATTTTTTCAAGGGAAACATTTTTTGAAACTTTGATAAGATATCTCTTGTTGTTTTTTATTAATAGAACACATAATCGGTAGAAGCTACATTGAAACATGTTATTATTTGAAAGAATTTAACGGCCTTTAATTTTGAATTCTAATTTTTTTTAAGTTTTTGACATTTAAGCTTGATTTAAAAAAAAATGATAGATCCAGATTTGCTGTTCAAGAAAGGTGGACAATTTAATTGCTTATAGTTATTCCATTATTTTTTTTGTTTAAACTTTTAAGAGAGATATTTCGAATATTATATAACAAACTCTAGAAGTTTGTTACCCCTAACATTTATTAACATTAACATCAACACATGGTTTGTCAAGTCATATACGGGGGATATGACTTGACAAACCATTTAATTTAAACGGGTCAAATTCAGTGAGCCGGTTCGAATGAATCGGATAACCATGGCAATCAAAAGTTCTCATCAGTAATAGATAGTGATCATAATTTAATAGTTGATAATGAAGTATGAAATGAGATTTAAGAAACTTAAAGTAATAACAAAGCAGTAGAGAATAGATATAGGCAATCTAAAACTAAAAGTAGTGCAAAACACATATGAAGAAGAAAATGCAACAACTAATGGTTAAAACAGAGAAAATAATTAGAATGGCACAACACTAATCACAAATGCATAAAATGTTTTAGGTACAAAAAAGAAGGAATGGAAAAAAGATTGGAAAACACATTAAATTTGATTTCAAAATTATAAAAGCTGGTGTTTCTAAAGGTTTTGCTTTTTGTCGACTTTATTTTTAATTTACATCAATAAACTTTTTTATTAATTAACAAAAAGTCTTTTTCATAGTTTTGCAGATCCTTTTATAGTTTATATTTTTTTAAGTTAGAATCTGTATTATTTACAAACAAAGAAGTGAAAGCAATATTTGACTGAGTACTCCCAACTTGGTTAGTTTTAACTAAAAAACAACTGCTTTTAAGTCAAAATCCAAAGTATCAGCTATGTCAAGTAATAAACAAAACAACAAATCTATATCTAAGTAAGTTGTTTTTGATTTGTTTTCTTGAGAATACAATCTCACACAATAAAATAATACGGATTTTTTTTAACTACAAACATTTTATTGCATAATAGATAAAAAAAACTTAAACAATGTATCATAGTTATTGGTATATTTTAACATGTTGACTAGTAGCAAATTTATTTGATTTTAGTGTCCTAAAATACACATCAACCTAATGCATTTTTTTCTGTACATGTACGTGTACATTTTTGGAAATAGTAAATATTCTGTAAGCAGTTTGAATTTAATTTTTTTGTTTCTTAGTTTGTATAGCATACATATAAGTCTTTTCTACAAATTGATATAAAATGTTTAATACTTAAAAAACCGTTATACATTGCGCGTCAGAGAAATCGGGCTACGTGAAAAATTTACGTAATTATCCAACTTTTTAAATATTGCTTATTTTTATTGTAATAAATCTATTGTCCGACTAAGCAAGAATTGGAGATATTTCTAATTTATTGAAAAAATACACTTATAGTTTACATTACAATAAATTTAACTAAAGAGGCAAGAAATAATGACACTCTTCATTTGATTTGACGTAGAAATCAGCACGTTCTGTATGCCTGCTTAAGGAAAATTGTTTTATTTTACAATAAGGGCAAATAGGAGCTTTTTACGTGTTATGGCAGCAGGTACGCGACCTCTTACACGCCTTTTGAGCTGGTCCAAAATATGCTCAATAGGATTAAGATCTGGGTTTTGAGCAGGCCAGTCCGTTTTTTGATTACTCACTACTTTAAGGTACTGTAATGCAATCATTGCCGTGTGTAGTTGTGTATTATTTTGCATTATCAAAACACTATTGCCAAGAAATCTAGCATAAGGCATTATATGCTCTTCTAGAATCTTTGCTATGTATTGTCGTGCTGTTAATGCCCTTCTGTCAATCGGAACAAGATCCTTGTGTACCTCAAAAGAAATTTCTGCTAAAACATTACTAAGCCACCCCAAAAGCAACTCGATGTGGCCGAGTACAAGCAGCATAACGTTTGCTATATCTATATAATATATATCTTTACAATAAAGACAGATTCTGCATCCGTGAACAATACGTGTTTCCTCTCGTCCACTGTCTAATTAATGTGTTTTTGGGCAAAAACAAGTTTACGTCTTTTGTGAGCTGCAGTTAACAAAGGTTTTGTAGTTGGACAAGCTGTTAAAGTACTTTCTCTTAACATTTCTTAACAGTGGAGACGCTCACTGCAGTTCCTTGAGCTTGCCGAACGCTGCTTTGGAGCATTCTAGCGGTTTACGTTTGATCTCTCAATGCAGAAAGCATGACAAAGCGATCACTTCTGGCTGTTGTTTTTTTTTTAAACCCGTATTGAATCGTGGGTGATAAGAGCCAGTTTCAAAAAACCGTTGTTGAGTTCTCTGCACAGTCGAACGACTAACATATAGTTATCTTGCCACATTCAGTTGACTTACTCTAATTTCCAGCAATGTCCCTATCTGCACAGCTCTTCAATATTTTGCATTCATCATTACGAACCACACTGTATTCTATGAAAGCCTGTGTAGTATTAAGATAAGTTTAAAATGTATTACTTATTTACACACAAACATAAAGCTAGTAAAAATATTGATTCCAACAAACGTGTTTAAAGAGTGTTTCACCATTTTATGACAATTTGGGTTTTATTTTGTTTCGTGAATTTGTTTCTACTATTTACAGGGCCACCTCTCTTTGCAGTATACATACTAACTTGATTTATTTATTTAAAACCAAAAAAATATTTAAAAGTTGGATAATTACGTAATTTGTTTTTTCTATTTTGTCAATTGTATTTTCTTATTTTTTAAACGGGTTTTTCTATTTACCATTAAATTTTAAATATTTTTTTTTATTTATTAAAACAGTTTTACTTTATATCTTTCTTTTCCATTTATTATATAGTATGTTATAATCTGAAATTATTAATACTGTATTTTACATTAAAAAATCAACCAACATACAAACAACACAGTGGAACTAAAACATTAGTATTATATGTATATAACTTTAATTTAGTATTTTATTACTGTTCAAACAATTTTCCAAATAGGATTCCATGTGTTGATTGTAATTATTACAAATTGAATAGTGGTGGCCATTACTATGTGCAATTTAAGATAAATAAAACACATTTAAAATATTATCACTAAAAAAGAGTATAGTCTCACTATTCTGTTATTTTATTCTAATATAAAAGTCATAAAACCCATAAAATACATTTCAATAACATTATTTTGGTAACCGAAAAAATAGGTAATTAAATATTTTATTCAACGTTAAAGACCGTACAGATACAATTTTAACATCAGGAGTGTATGATTTAAGTTGTCCCACATGTAATGCATTATATATATAGGACAAACAAGAAGAAATTTTGAAAATAGATTTAAAGAACATTACCGCTGTTTTAAATTACGCCATTCAGATAGTACTTTTGCAAATCATATTTTAGAAAATAGTCACTTATTCGCAGATATTGATAAACTTAAAATCATTCACAGCTGCTCTAAAGGCAGAAAGTTAAATTTATTAAAAGCTTTTAAATTATTAAATCAAAAAATAATTCTTCTGTAAACTTGCTTAATTATCAAGCCGACCTGTTTAAATCTTTTTTGTTTGAAATAATTTAATTCTATTACCCCTTTTGTTGCAGAATGTTCTTTTGTCTTAATTACCTTTAAGTAAAAACAGCAATTCATTAATCTTTTCTCTACCTGCTTAATCGGTTTTTTCCTTTTGTATTATTGTATGTAATTTATAATCATTTTAATAATTAATAACTTCAATGTAGTTTTCCACCTCTCTGTACAGTTTATGTTTTACTGGTGCTTTGTAAATTTTCTTTTAAATTCATACTTATTTCAGTTTTTAAATATATTTGTGATATAATACATAGTAAATGTGTTTTATTTATCTTGTAATAATTACATTTTTACTTAATCATTCCCTCGAATGCCTTACAATAATTACTTTTGTACAATATGTCTTTATTGTTTGGTTGTTTTTCCAAGCAGACATTTTTTTCATTTGATTAAATAGTTCTTTGATTGAGTTTAGAAATCGATCGAAAGAATATTGGAAAATGTTCATGAGCTCTTATAACTTATAGCTACTTTTTTGGTTCTGTGGTATAATGAATAACATTGGATAATAAAATGAGCGCATTGAATGTCTTCTTTCTGTAAATTATTTATTAAGTTAGTTACAAATTTATTCAATTTTTCTACATTTGCAATAAAAATAGTGAGTTATTATTTATTGCAACAGCAATAGAATAGTTTCTAAAATAATTGATGGTTGTGACCTCTTCTAATTTTTTAATAGTGTTAGCTGCTATAACAAAAAAGCACAAATTTACATTACTAGACTTGGCTTTACTAGAGCTTTTTACAGATGTAATAATATAATTTATTACATCTGTAGAATATAACTTATTGCATCTAACGGTCTAGTTGAGCCAAATCTAGTAATGTATTTGTAAGAATAAATTTGTTATAAAAAAACATTGTTTTATTATTTCATAAACTAAATGATTTTTGACTATTATCTGGGCTTTGAGATTTGTTGATCTGGTATCTTTCTGTGATCTGCTATTCTCGACTTTATTTGTATTTTACATTTGTCAACAAAAAGTACTTTTTCTATTTTAGTCATTGTCTAATTGGATTAAATTGCATAATTAAAACAATCCCAAATAGTGTCTGGTGTGTTGCGCCTAGAGAATTTTTTTAAAATAATTATTTAATTTTTACTCATCAAAGTGTTTATCAACCCAATTGCAAATAGCATATTTTTGATCTATGGTTAATTTCTGGGGCTGGTGTCTACTACTCTTCTTTTTATTTTGGATAAGATACATTTTTTTACCGTATTGAATTGTACGTTAAACTGTTTTTTTTTTCTACTTTTCACATATTTAATACAACAAATCTTATTAAGGCTGGAGAATTTATGAGATTTTATAGCGCTTTGCTAAAAACGGCTAAAAATTATTAAAACAAATTTTGAAATATTTTAGATCAACGTCGTAGCTATACATTATTATTTTTTTTAAATTTTTTTATGACTATTAGTTTTAATGTAATTAATTTTAAAAAACCTAGTATTTTGTTTTGTTTAATTATTTATATGCGAGTCAAATACAATTTTTAATCTTTGCTTGATAGTATTAATTTATTAGCGGTTGTATGCACTTTATATTTAAAAAAAAAATAACAATTGATTGAAAAACTTATCGTTTAAACGTGGAGTTGTCAGAAATTTTTTCCCATAAGAGCCAATGTTGAGTTAAAAACGGCGCCTGTACGTGTCAACATTTATCTAGAAAAAATGATTTACCGATATTCTTGTAAATGTAATAGTATTTCAGTATGTAACGTTTGCTAATAAGATTTTTCCATAACAATACTACTAGCGGCACCCCATTAGAACGCTGCCATTAACCCCGAAAATTTTCAAAATTCAAAGAAAAAAAATTGTTTGTGAAAACTTTTTCTTCAGACAAATTTGAAGAAAATAGATTGTTATAATTTTTTGCTAAAATGCAATCCTGATAAAAACGATAAAAAAATGTTCAGTGTATCTTTTGCACATATAAAAGCACGTTTTTATACATAATTGAAAAAAAAGAAAATACCCGTCATCTTTTTTTAAGAAAAACTGTTTTTTAAAGCTCTGCAAAATTTTCAAAACTTAAGGAAAAAAAATTTGGCTATAAAAACTATACCAAATATTATGTAGATGATTATTTAGTGTGCAACAAAAACTCATTTATGTTGCTCCTGTCCCAGACTAGTATAATGAATAACATATGTAAATACAAGTGCGTAATATACAAGTCAATAATCTACATGTGTTCTATGGACAACTTTGTTGTTTTAAATGTGGTGGTTACATTTTAAATGTTTTATAGTTGGTCAGAATTTAAAAATAAACGGTATGCCATTTTTAAACAGCTCTTCAACTTTTTTAATTGTTACAATAAAACAAAAAAAGGTCGATTTTTTCAAGTTTAATCAAGTTTTTGTCTATTTACTCTAGAGCAAAATTAAAATATGCATTCAGTAGATATTTTTGTGTAGGATTCAAATAAGTTAACAAAAAAGTCATGGAACTTTTTAGTTAGTTTTTTCAGAATTTGCAAAAAATTAATTGATATAACATTGCTACATATTATAATTGGAATTAGTTGTCAAATTTTGTTAACAAACTTTGTTGTTAACTACTGTGTTTATAATTAATAATAATGTTATTGTCACCTCTGACACTTCAGTAACTAAAAATTTGGCTATTTGTTAAAAGAAGAAATTGATGTTATTTGTTACTACAAAATTGTACAAACATCTGAATTAGAAGATTGTTTTTAAAATTTGAAAAAATCTAAAAAAATATAGATTATTTTGTTAACCAAAAAAAGAAAAATAAATGTTAATGAATATACAAAGTTTTTTTGGAATGCGATATTTTTAAACCAGTCTTACATTAATTAAATTAAATTTATAGTAATTTTAATAACGTATTACATCTGTAGAAAGCTCTAGTCAAGCCAAAACTAGTAATGTATTCGTAAGAACAAACTTGTAATAAAAACATAGTTATTTAGGTAAGTTTGATTATTATTTGATTAGACTGTTAATAAAGTTATTGTGAATGTTATTGTTTTATTAAATATGTTGATTATTAATTTTAATTGGTTTCAATCAACAAAAAAATAACGTTACCTTGTTCTTAAATTTTAAATTTTGTTTTTTGCAAATTCCAAAAACTAATTTAAAAAAAACAATTTATACATTTTTGAAATTGGTAAAAATAATTTTTTTAATGAACCAAAGTTTAGGATTTATCTCAAAAACTAAAAGTGCCATAACTTTTGTTTATCATCATAATTATAACTGTAGTAACAAAACAACATATTTTTTTTTTGCAAAAAAAATTTATAGTTGCTGAGGTCTCTGAACAAAAATTTTATTATTATTTATATTCAAATGGTGTTTAAATAAATGTGTTTTCTTTAAATAATTTACATAAATAATTGAAAAATTATATTAAATCTATTTTGTTTTTTGTTCTAAAGCACTCTTATAATATGTAATCATAATTAGTTATATTTTTATTGCGCGTTTTACAGCTATTTTACATTTCCTCAAAAGTGTTACAATTTCTATTTTTATCAATTTATTTTAGTTTTTTGCAAACTTAAAAAAAAACGATACAGTGTTGGGTAAATGTATAGAAGCACCTGATTATTGGCTGCATTTTTGGTTTATGTAAAAAATGACCGCAATAAAAGTTTTTGTAGAAATTTTGATCTATATAGTGATATCAATCGGGTGTTTCTATACATTTACCCAACCCTGTATATATGAGGTATAACAATCTATACACTTTTGAAATTTTAAAAATAAGCATTTTAATGAACCCATAGCCAACTAGGGATTCCATTAAAAAAAGCAAGTTTGGTTTATATCTCAAAAATTAAAAGTGATGTGACTTTTTTCTTAATTTAATTGAATTCTACACAAAAATATCTTCAGAATGAATTTTTTTAGTTATTTTGAAATAATTATTAAAAAAATTGAAGAGTTTTGTTAAATTTAAAAATAGCATTTTGTTTTTCAAGAAATTCTGCTCAACTTTGCTAATTTAACTAACTCTTTAATATTTAAAATAACGAAGTTACCCATAAAATACAAGTAGATTATTGACACCCTGTATATAAATTAGCATATACAAAGTGTATTATATGTATATTCATGGTTCGGTCAAATGAAGATAGTTTGAATTGTTATGAATGTTTGTAAAGTTTGTGATTGAGGCTGTTGTGTAAATCCGTTTTATCCCTATTACACCTATTACATGATATTCACATTCCGGAGAAAGTTAAAGCAATTAATATTCATATAACAAAATACGAAATTGGCCATAGAATAATGTTGAATGAAATCCATTTGAAGACCCTCAAAATTTAATTTAATCTCGCCTCTCAAAATATCCTGCTCCCTAAAATGAATGCATAAATATATAACTAAATCTCATAGACCTGTTGCTAAAGCTTCTTTTGTAAATGTTTATTCATAAAAGTGATGCTACCGCCTAAATCAACATAACTTTATTAATTATAATAATATTATTGTGGTCAAGATAAAAAACAAGAACGTGATTCTTACGTATAATTTCGGATTTAAATTTAAAGCTTTTCCATAATATTTGCATGGGCACAGAAGCGGCTGTGGATTATTATTTTGTGTTCAGTGCAAATGCAAATGAACCGGCAATTAAAATTTATGCTGCAGGCTTGCTATTAATGTTCTAACGTTGCGTTGGCAATGTCTGCAACAGTATCATAGCCTACTAGAATTTGTTTGAATATTCAATTTTATACATAATTTAAAATCTACATAAAATAAATTACACAAAATATAAATACAGCCTGAATTGCCAGTGAACACATTTTGTAATAACAAATTTTATTGCGTATACTAAATACGCTGTATTATAATATAAAACAATTTATGTTATTTGCTGAAAAGCTCTTCTTTTAATAATTTAAAAACCTGTTAGTTGAAACCTTTATCTATGAACACCTTAAAATTACTCTGGCAACAAATTAACATGAGGTGTGTAAGTTTTTATAATGCTCACGCTAACAATTCATTGTAATCATTTTTTGTTGAAATATAAATTGATCGTAAAATATATTAAACATTTATTCACATTTTTTTCTTCTAATTATTAACCACATTTAAATAACTAATTCATTTATAAATCTTTTTTATACAAAGATATTGGTTTGATCTAACCTATAACCAATTAGCAACCTGGGTTTTACTAAACTTGATGTACTTATTTACTATGCACGTCATCGTTATTGACCGACTTTTTTGCAGTTGTATATTAATTATTTTACATCATTGCCTGCATATGGATTCTTTATCATTCTTTTTTATTATTGTCTGCTAAAGCTGGCTAGTGATATTATTACTCATTAATTTGTGATTTTAAACATAACTTGGCACACACGTACTTTTGGCGTGGTGTCTCACTCTTAAACTATATATACTTATAGACACACCGTTATCTTATGTCTAACATTATTAATACTAAGAGCCGTAATATCCAACTTCTATAAGACACCTAATAAACTATTAGTTAAATAACCTAGCTTTTAATTTAATTTATGTTATTAAAGCATTATACATTTATAACAAATAAAAACATATAATTTATCAAAGTTAAATAAATAAATCAACTTAAGTTTAAAAAAAGTTAGGTTATTCAGCTAATAGTTTATTAGGTGCTTTATTAGAAGTTGGATATTACGGCTTTTAATCAATCAATAAAGATATAAAGTATACAATAGTAAATAACATCAAAATTAAAACTTATATTTCATTGTATTATATTATAACTTACTTAATTAATAAGAAAATAAATACAATTATATGCCATTGTACCATGATTAAATTGTAAAGTTAAATGGCTTGATTTAAGATTTAAACCTTATTTATACCTGTGACGGGACTTAGCACAGGGCGCGTCTATAAGTAAATATGGTCTAAGGACTCACTATACGTCCTTCTAAACGGATGCGTTTTCACCGGACCGAGATTGTCGAATTAAACACTTAGAAAATAAACTTGTTTTTTTTTCTTCAGCAGTATTTTCGGCTTCACAATAGGTTTGAAAATTACACAAAAATATTATATTTACTTTTAAACTATTAAGATTGCTTTTAATGTAGTTTCTAAACAACCAATAAACGTTTTAATGGCTCAAAGTAATGCGGTTATTAAAGTTGTTTTATAACGATAGATAATTACATTATACATAAAAAGATGATTATATTTAAAATAAAAGGTCAAAAGGTCAAGGATGTATAATATATAAAATTGTTTTAATACTCTTATTAAGTAGCAATCTTACCTGATTTTTAATTTTTATCTTTAATTAAAATGAGCCGATCAAAGTTCTTTTTGAGTATAATGGATGAAAGCTAATAATGGATTTTGAAACTCGGCATAACAGAGAAGAACGTTAGCTGCTACATAACTACTTAGAACAACTATCTATAACCAGTTTTGATCAGCTTGTTTATAATTGACTTAAATGATATGGCAACTCTGCAACATTTTATTGTAAGCTGCTATTGCGAGTGGAAATAATGTTGATGACTGTCTAAACACTAGCTGCTTGAACAGGAAACACTTGGATTTCAAATATGAATATAATTTTTTACAAATTGTTAGTTACTCTACTAAAACATTTTACATACTTTAAACAAAAAAATTTAGTGTTTATATTATAACAATAAATTATCATATGGTGACAGTGAACATGGCATGCGCACATTTAAATACAAAGTTCATAAATAAGTTCAGATTTGATTTACCTATAGCTTTACTGTAGTTGCGCAAGCTTTTTATCATTATTTGGTCTTGGAAATTTAATTGTTCTGAGTTTTTTTACTAAGCCTTGGTATATAACTGTTACATACCGAAATAATAAACTGATTTTAGTTTTTTTTAACTTTATATTTTATCTATATCTATAACTTATTGACTTCTCAATCAATCATATTTAGAAGATCCAACCCTGGACTGTTGCTCTATACTTGGCATTAATAGTCATTTTAGGCTGTGTCAAAAATCTAAACTAACTGACAACTAGCTAATAGCTCTATAACTTATATTGATAGTTATAATTATGAAAAAAAAAGGTTTTTTGTTTGCCGTTGACAGAAGACTAAATGACTGTGTATTTGCTTTTTAGTTATAATCAGTTAAAATGTTTAAGCAATCACTGTACACTATTAGATAGATCAATTATTACTTTATATTTTTTGTTTTTTTTTAATACTGTTTATGAAAATAAAATTTTAAATTTTTATGTTAATTCACATTTGATGCATGATGAAGAAAATTTATTTATAATAAAACTCTACGAAAATATTATTAAATCTAAGAGCCATCTGACACGAGACTGATTTCAGTGCTTATGTCAGTACAACTGTTTTGCGCGCCAATTAATTATTTGGTAAGATTTCATCTAAGAAATTAGAATTTGTTTTTTTCTTGCTTAAAAGCTTGCTAACTTAATATTTGAAAAATGGGCGTGCATAATTATTGAACTGACATAAGTAATGAAATCAGTGTTTTACCATATGGTAGTAAAAGAATATATAGAAGAATATAAGGAAACACAAGAATGTGTGAGCAGCGGCAATACAATTGCATCAATTTTAGTAAAATTTTGAGATGAGATGAGGTTAATAGCTTAGTGTAAGTGCCCTTGCTAATTTACACCAATATACGCTATCATCGCATTAAAATTGTGTTGGTTAGTTAAATGATTGGCTTAATCTGCTGAAGTTGGGAAACTGTAATTGCCTCGGTGCATTCATAGTTTCAGCTACAAGCAAATTAATTATTTTGCCTCATTTCAACTAACATATTCAAAACAAAATTTACTTCAACTGGATTTGTAAGATATAAAATACGCTGGCATCGACGATATGTAAAAATAGTTTGAAAAAAAAAATGTTGTTTGTAGGTATTATGAAACTCTATTTTGTTAGAATTTTTTGAATTCTAATAAAACGAATTGATTAGATTTAAATATGTATTCGTTGCACAGCACATTTGTTGCTAAATAAAAGATTGTTATATGACAACGCGTTATGAGCGTACATATATGAGAATTTGTCTTTGTATCAGTATAAAAATGTTTTTGACTGGACACCGGTGTCTTTTGAGGCAGTAATTTTTCTAATCCTTAACTACGTAAAAGTTTTGTAACATTAGTATAACATGACGTTTGAGAGACGTGTATAATTGTTATTAAAATTTACTACTCATTAATTTAAAACTAGAATTATTATTTTATATGAACATACAACATGTTCATTTAACAAATATTTTGTTGATAAGTCTATAAATATAAATATACTTTTGCAAACATAAAACTTAATATAAATAAAATACTAAGTGCCGGTTTTTCATTTTGCGCTTAAGCTAAGCTTATTTGTAAATAGGTTACGAGTCAGGAAAAATGGGACATTTAAATTTAAAACAAGTTTTGATAAAATTGTGATAATAATAGGATTGTCGTTTAAAAATGTTGTGCATTACATGTTTTTAATTAACAATATTCTTAAAAACGTAGTATAAATGCAGTTTAAATATTGGGTCAAGTGGTGTAAAAATGAGACATACAAAACTTTGAGTAAAAATGAGACTGTCGTGTAATTTTCACTAAACATATCACTATTGGTTTGCTAAAGTGACATACTGCTAAGTATATATTGTAAAATTTATATATGAATTTATTGGTAAATTACTGCTATAACTAAGAATCAATCATTGATTCTTTTCATCATATTGTATTTTACGCGCTTAAAACTTTTAAAACTAAACTGTAAAGTGTTTGGTTTGTTAATTAACAAATTAAGTGCTTATTGTGTCAATAATGTTGATTAACTTTGTACTTAAGTGAACGGATTTAGCAAGTTTAAATAAATAATCATCTGTCAAAGTTGTTTAAAGTTACATTAGGGGTATCGCAAGAATCCCACTTTGGACCTGTTTTGTTTTCTGTTTTTATCAATGGATATATCTAGTTTATTAAACTGTCTTCATTTGTTATTTGCCGATAATGTTAAATTTTGACATTTGACGATTGTTTGGAAATGCATAATTATTTATTTGCGGTAAACGATTAGTGTGTTATAAACTAACTAAATTTTAAAAAAATGTTAGTTTATTGCATTTTCTAAAAACAAAACTTTTGTAAAGTTTGATTATATTTTAAACAATTTATAATTACAAAAATTGGATTTAATTTGGGACTTAGAAGTGTAAAGAATAAAGCTAATAAAATGCTTGAATTTCTTAAGAGATTCAGTGTAGATTTTGGCAATGTTTGGGTTTTTCTAATTTTGTACAATTCTCTAGTAAGATTACATCTTGAATACTGTAGCGTAATATGGTCTTTATCTTACAAAACTCATTTTGACAGATTAGAATCAATTTAAAATAATTCTTTTAAATGTATTGCATTTAAACTAAACCAAACAGTTGTTTAGTTATTATCGGAATATACTGGCGTATCCTCATATTTAGTTGCCAATTCTTTTGGATTTTTAAACTGCATTGATTGAATAACAATACTTTATAGTGTGTTGTTAGACTTTACTAATGATTGTAATATAAAAAAATTGATTAGTAAAAACGAGCAAGGAATTAATTGTATTTACTAGATTAAAAAGTTGTTTATAAACAGTTTAAATTCTCAGAATTGTGATCTAAGTATAAAGAGATTTAATGTTTTCCTTTTGTGTAAATATCTTAGCGCATGCCATCACAAGCAGTATATATTTCACGTTTCAAGAATAATATTCAATCAATTATGACTGAAATAACTTGTTCTTTATCTACCAGGATGGTTTTGAAATACCTTATAAGCTATTGATCCCATCAAATTTCTTTAAACAAGTTGCAGACTTAGTGTAGTGATGTAAAATAGTCGTAAAAAGCACAATAAATAAATGAGCAACAAATAAGATCACGTTTGAAACTTGGGCTTTGGCTGGGTTGGGTTGGGCTATGTTCAGATTTTGAGCCAAGTTTTTTTAACAAAATTGAAAACATTGACCTCTACTCAGCTGACCTACCTTCAAATATGCTCAAATTATTTTATTGTGCTTTGGTGCGTTCTCATTTGAGAAGCTTTTTTTTGAAACCGCAACAAGTTTATTTTGGAAAATGTTTACCAGTCAATTTAAAAATATTTGTAACCGCTGTATTGTTGTGTTTTATCAAAAATTATTGATTTATTTTGAGATTTTATTTTTAAATTCTTACAAAAAACACGAAATTACAAAAATTATTTCCGATAATATATACAACAGTTACAAACGTTTTAATGTCGATATTTATTTTTTTTTGTGTGGATTTGTTGATGTTGAAAAAAAGCTCCTCAGATAGAGTACGCTTTGTATTATTTTTTTCTTTATTTTTAATTATATTATCTAAGTATTTAATTAAAGCTTTCTACCTGTAAATTTTTTTTTGTGTATACTGTTTTTCTATGAGTTTTGTTTTTTTTTTTTGATATTATAGAATTTTATTATACAAGATTAGTCAAAACCACAAGAACATATAAATAAATCTCTAACCTTTAAAAAAATTAAAAAACTTTTAAACAAACTATTGTTTCAATATATTTTTAATATAAAGGGTGGTCCATTTAGTGGTTCCTTTTTATAAATTCAAAAAAATGATCAAAAATCCTTTTTTTTGGTATAATATTAGTATATTTGAAAGAGCAAACATTCCCATTATTTATAGAATACGATTTCATTCATGTGGTGACTTTGGCGGGCTTTGCAGTAGCGCATCCGGTTAACCCAGTTTTTAAAAACCTTGGTGACGGTTTCTGGCTCTATTTCACGAATAGCTTGCTCAATATTTGGCTTAAGGGCCTAAATCGTTGATAGATTGTTTGCATAAAATCGGTCTTTACGGCCAATTGACATTGCCGAGACGGCTGATAACATAATTACCGAGCAAAAGATTGATTGTGGCATGGGCTGTGTAGCATGGCGCGCCATCCTGCTGAAACCAAAGATTGTCCAAGTCCATGTCTTCAATGTTTTGTCATAAAAGATGATTTTTCGAGCAAAATTGTTGTCCGTTTCGAGCCGTTGTAAGGCCCAAACTGAAAAACAATAACAAACCGGATGGTTGTGCGCCTTCAATTGCTGAGTCAATTGGACCTTACAAGCAATTAATGCGAGGTTTTTGTGCAAAATTTGAATCAGGCTAGTGCGTGAAATCTTAAGTTGGTGAGATTGTTCTTGTCAGTGCGCACCGTACGACGGCGGGGACCGTGTGTGTAGGCCACAAGCATGCCAGTCTCCTTTTTGCACAAGCTTGCGTATAGCACGCGCGATGGGGGTCTCATTTCGGCCAAAATTTCTTTTCAATAAACGCACTGTTTGGGCTACACAGCATTAACTTTGGAATTAAGTTTCCAATATTTTCTAACGTTGTTCAAGCGTAAAGCAATTCATTTTTTTCCGCGGAGATATGATACTGACTTTCTGTCAAGATTTCCTACGAAAAAGACCAGTCATTGTCAAAATAACAAATAATTAAAAAGATACCACTAGATGGACAACCTTTTACAAGGTGTTTATTTTATTATAAAAATTTGGCAAACTAAAGTTTTTTTAAACCGACCTTGTATATTTTTACATTTTTTTATTCTGATATAAGTTTTGAGAATTTTTTGTAAAAATATTTTTTAAATAAATTCTATAACACTATATCTTACAAATGCATCAGATACGTCGGAATAATAGCAACTAATTGTTGATACATCCTAAATTTTTTTTAATTTACAATTTTTTTTTTAGTTTTATAGTTAGTATTATTACATTAGTACCACTATCCTGAGTAGTAAATACAACATTTGCTTATTTTATTTAAAATTTAGAACTGTTTATTTTGGAATAGAAATGTTTATTGCTATAAACCTCTTAGCACTCCGTATCACTAACATCAACGTATATACTTGATAACGTAAACGGTCCATCATGTGCCGCTACTTTGAAAGCCACTGTTTCCGCGTATAAACAAAAACATTTTGTTGGAGAAAAAAATATTTATTTTCTTAAATTTTTACGATAATAATTTTGGATAATAATAAAATTACATCATTTACAACAACATCTAGAGTTGATATGTTAATAAATTGGGGACAACATTTTATAAAGTTCTTTTCAATGATGCACATAGTTTACTTACAGTGCAAAACCGTAACGAATAATGTAACGATGGCGTGGTAAGGATTTATTAAGGTCAGAAGTAAGTTTCGTGCCGCGTGGCCATTGCACACATACATTTTTTTTAATTATTACATGGCATTAATATGAAAATCATTGATCTTAGTTCGATTAAAGGTTTGCTAATGCGCTTACGATTACGGGAATTACCGCATGAAATTGCAAAGTGCACTTGTTTACTAGAACATACGTATACATGTTAGGGCGTTAATAATTTATGTCACAACTAATTAACAAGCTATTAGAATTAATAATTTAATATAAATATCAAGTATTTGATTATAATTGGGTGTTCAAAATTTCTCATAGAAAGTTAAAAGCAAAACATATACTAAAGATGCGTAAGTATGGAACAAAATAATAATTATGATTTAGGTATTTTAAGTGCTCTTTTGAAAGATATCTGCTTTAATATTTTAGTAGTTTTGGCCCTAGATCTTTTATAGTTTTCCGAAGTTCTCTCTCATATAACATTATAACATGAGAAATATAATTATCAGCCCCGGCCTGCTATGCCACGCGGAGAAACATGCCTTTGTAAGAAGTTTGTGTTTTGTTTAATGACATTGTATTACAAATTACAGCAATTTATTTAAAACGTTTGTAATTGATTTATTAGTTATGTAAATGTAAAAATAAAAGGACAGAAAGACAATTAGTGTTTTAATTTTATAAAAAATAGTATAAAATACATGTACATGTGTTATGCAAGAATGTTTGCAATTTTATTATAATATATTATACTATTTATTACAAAATATTGGATTGGTAGGTTTTATGACGTGATAATAAACATAAGATAGCAATTCAAATAAAGTTTAAAAGTGTGTACTACACCAATTTCCTAGTGCACTGAGTTATGTTATTTTACTCCTACAATTTTATGTGTTTGTAGGTGTTTTTAATTGTAAAGTTTTACCTAACGTACTGGTAATTATATTTGTAAATGTTTGTGCTATATGTTAAGAACATTATTCTGTAAAATTTATGGTAAAGTTTGTTTATTGAAACTCAATCTAAATTTATAGCCGCCCGCGCATTTTCATCCGCGCAGCTCAAATTTTAATTTGTGATTTTATATTTTAGCTTGTGATTTTATGTTTTAATCTTGTTTTAAACACTTTTTTGTTTTCTTGTGTTACCCAACCGTGGTCTGCTTTTGTTTGTTTTGTAGTTACCAGTTGAAAGACCGCACCGGTGTGAATTGTGTATTCTTGTATTATCTTTGTATTATTTTATTCCTCAATATATAATCACTTTTACAGTAAAATTTTTATATTTTAAACTTTAATTTATTATCACGTCCGGTCAAGCGTGCAAATGCAAAAATGTTGCACAATCTGGCGTAACATGTACTAGTTGTGGAATCATATTTTATAACAGTTGCGCCATTTGTCATAAATAATGCCACTGTGGTTTCTAGGCTTTATAAAGAAACTATCATACTATATCAAGTTTTGTTAGATGAAGTTCGGTCTATCAATAAATTGCTATTAGATAAAATATTCTATCTTGAAGAGGAGATTACAGACAAGGATAAGGTTATACTTGAACACAAAATTCGTATTCAAGTATCTATGCCTTGTGTAGTTACACTAACTAGCAATGAGGAAATTCAATTGCTTCTACCTGCAATTAATTTGGTAAATAATAATTCTTCTTTTTTTGCGACCTTTACTGCTCAAACTAAACCTAAGCAGAAAGTTTAGCCTAAAACCTCAATTTTTGGTTGTGGTCCAAGTTACAATAAAAAGCAGGCCATATGTGCCAAATTTATTTATACATGTTTCAAAACTTAAACGCGAAACTAATAAATCTAAAGTTATAAACTAAATTAAATTGAAATACCTCAATATTTCAATCGACGCTGTAAATCTAGCTGTACAATCTGGATGCTACAGTAGCTTTAAAGTTTTGGTTCCAGCCGATCTTTGCTAATAATTTTGGCCAGCTAACATTGCAGTCAAAAGATTTGTTAGTTATGGTCGTTTACAAAATGTTTCAGCTTCATCTCCAATGAATTTTTGGGGCCTAAATTTTGTCAACAGTTTGGACTTATCTTCAGGAATGGTAACTACTACGAGAACGTCTGGGGTTTAAAAATTAAACTCAGGAAACTCTTGCTAGCTACAGTCGTATCAGACAACAATGTGGTTGTTTTCACTGAAAGCTTCCTCTGGACATCAATGACTTTAAATTTATTTTTACTCCAAACAAGGCGGAGGTGGTGTTTTAATTGCTATCAAATCTCACCTTAAATCTGTATTACTTTACCACACGTTTATTAGTGTTGAACATTTGTTTGAAATTGTTAAGTTTTATCTTATGTTGTATATAATTTGTGCGGTATATTTACTTCCTAATTCAACTAGTGATAAATATTTTGACCATTGTTATTTCGTCTAATCTATTGCCGACGAGTTTTCAAGCAGTAAACTAGTTTTATTGGGCCATTACAGTCTACCTGCAGCGTCTTTGGCCAACGATGATTTAGATATAGGAATAATTTGTAATGACAGTTACCCTGCTTATTTAGTTGCTAATTTGTTTGGGTTTTTAAACTGCGTACAATGCATTTCTATTCCTAATAGTGAGGGTGTGTTTTTAGATTTATGTTTTACCAACGATTGTGATATTTCTGTGATGAAGCTGTAGATGTTTGCTAACTATAAAATGCGATACTACCTGTGATATTTTATATTGTTTTATCTTTTAAATAATTTTAAACTTGCCGACTACAGCGCAATCAATAATTATTTGTTGACTGTTAATTGGACTGCACTATTTTATAACTGTGATTGCTTTTTACTCTGTAATTTATTATGTTATTGATTGTTTTGTCCCTAAAAAACTGTGGCGTAAAAGCAGTTTTCCTATTTGGTTTAACAAAGAATTGATATCACTTACTAAACTCAAGAAAACTGTATATAAACGTTATAAATCTTTAAAACTAATGTAGGACTATAATAAATTCTAATCTATTTGTATTACGTGCAAAAATCTCAGTGCACATCAGTACAAGCAATATATTCTACAAACTGAAAGTAAAATTCAATCTAATTCAAAATTTTTTTAGAGATTTGTCAATGAGACCAAAAAAACTAATAGTTTTCCAGCCACAATGTATTACATGGATCAAACCTGTAATAAAGGCAACGGCTTTGATAAAGAAACCCATCCAACTCTATTGTTTAATTTTAATAATAACGTAATTTATTCAAAATTTTCAATTAGTTTGTTGATGTTTTTAAAGGAATTGTAAACCTTAAATGTAATTTAAGCGTTGGACCCGACGGCATTCCTTTTTTACTGTTAAAGAAGTGCATTTATTCTAATTGTTTAATAAAATTGTAACTGGTCAGTTACAATGGATGTGCAAAAACATCTTAGTGGAAGAGCAGCATGGATTTTGTGAAGAGCGTTTTACACTTACTAATTTACACTGTTATGAAAATGGTATTTTAAATACAGTTTTAAATATAAGTTGATTCTATCTACACCGATTTTTCAAAGGCGTTTGATTGTGTGAGCCATAATATTTTGATAGCTAAGCTTAGTGCTCTAGGTTTTCATGATAATGTAATTTCTTGGTTATTTAGCTTTTTGAAAAATCACACGCAGTGTGTAAAAATTAATAACTTTTTGTCACAGCTCATTATTGTTTCATCAGGTGTTCCTCAAAGATCTCATTGTGGACCAATTTTAGTTTTGCTTTTTATTAATGATAATCCTCAGTATTTAAATTCATCGTCATTTTTTTTATTTACGGATGATTTAAAAATGTATAGAAGAATATCATCTCTCAATGACTGCTATCTTTTACAAATTGACTTATATTTTATAAATACTTAATGTTTTATTAATATATTATTCTTTAATGCTGATAAATGTTTTTCAATAAGTTTTTACAGAACTTTAAGTAAATTTTTTTATAACTATATAAATAGGCGTCATTTTTTATCATAAACTTACATTTTTGTTGAACATTTTAACATTATGTGCAATCGAGCCATAAAAATGTTAGGATTTGTATATAGAATGACAGCGGATTTATCAGCCAGTACACTAAAACTTTTATATTATGCTTTGGTGCGTTTGCATTTAGAGTATGCTCCGTCAGTTTGGAGTCCTATGAAATATATAACCGCAGTATTGAACAAATTCAAAAGAAATTTTGACGTTTACTGTTTTATAAATCGGGTATATTATCTGTTAAGTTAAGTTTTTTTTAACAATTTAATTATTTTGCTATATAATTAAAATATAAATAATGATCATAATAAGTGTCGAACAATTATCCAGTCATTGCAATCATAAATTACCGTACATTTATATTGAAAGAAGCAAATATCATTGGCATTTGCAGAAGATGTAATGAAGCAGCCGAGACTTTTCAACATATAACTTCAGCTTGTAGAATTTTTGCGCCCACCAGCTATCCACACAGACAATAATGACAATAATATTAATAAAGTTTATTAATTCAACAGTACAAAAAATATACGAAAACTCCGAGAAGTTACAAACGATCAAAACATGTAAAAAAATGAAAAAAAATCATTTTTTTTTAATTTTTATTGTTTATTACTCGAAAATGGCATATTGAAAAAATTTAAAAAAATTCACAAGATCAAGACTCATGTTGAGAAAGGCATTTTTAATGGTTTGAGCAAAATCAAATTTTTGTTCCGTACACTTGACGCAGACATGGCCATATATATATTATAATTAATTTGTTAGCAAATTTAGATCTAATTGTTTCTTTACTAAGGGTTCTAAATAGTTTGGCAAAATTCAAATTCACAACGTACTGACAAAAGAAAAATTTGCACTTTTTAATGCATCATTGGATTTAATATGTTTGCAGTTTTTTATAATAAACTGAGATATTTTATTAGCTAATTAATGATTATGATTATATATAAGAATTGAAAATAAGTTTTTTTTCAAATTCTATGTTTAAATCTTTAATATCACTTACCCTTTCGATTGCATTGTTATTAATATTGTAATTGTATATAAACTTAGAACGTTTTCTAGAAAATGTAAATCAAATCATTTTTTTAACATTAAGATTAAGATGGTTATTTTGACTTCATGTATGTAAGATATTGCATCTTCTTTAGATCTAATTGTTTTAAAATTTTTAAGGACATCTGCATACATTAAAGTGTTAGAGGTAAAAACTTTTAATACATTATTGCAAAATATTAGAAACAATAAGGGACTAAGATGGATTCTCGTGGTACACCACTTATTGCCACATATAGATCCGATTTAATGTCACCATACTCAACATCATTTAGTCTACTTTTCAAAAATGATTCAAATAATTTCAATTATTTGTAGCAGAAGCCAAAAGAAACTTTTGTATGATTAAATCATGAGAAACAAGACCAAATGCGTTTTCAAAGTCAGTGTATCTTGTATTCACTTGCATACGTTTATCTAGAACATCAGATACATACAAAGTAAAGCATGAAAGAAGACATGACTAAGTAGCAGTATAATACATACGCTCGCTAACGTATTTGAGAACAACACTTATAAATTAAATTAAAACCGCAGCATTATAACAAACAAAACCAATAACTGTAACCGTCTAGACATTACACTCATAGATAAGATGTCCGACACGATGTACATAATAAAAATAACTAGATTTAATTTACACAAGCTTCAAATTTTATAGAGCAAAAAGTAACTAAATATACAGTTGTGCTCAAAAAGAAAACTACGCTGGACTCGAAGTAAACAAATACATACGTTTTTCATGTGCACAGCTCAAACACAGCTACAGGGACAGAGTTGTCTTGCAAAGGGGGATTTATGAAGTATGGGTATAGGTTTAAGTATATTAATGAATATTAGGAAAGTACAGAGATTACATTCATAATAAGGGTAGGTACCTACATATAAACATTTAAAATCTCATTTTAATGGAGTCTGGATTTTACAAAAACTACATAAAAGTTTTTTTAAATTACAGTTTCATGTTTTGATTTTTATCTAGCTTCAATAAACAGTTATTTAAAATATTAAAGTTGTACAATAGGATAATAGCATCTATCAAGAATACTTTTAAAAATCATTTTTTTCAAGATTATTTTTATAAAATCTATTCTTTTTTTTTTCGGAAATACTGATTAGTGATTTTCTAGTTTTGTTGGTCAAAAAACTTAAGTATTGAAAATCTGAACTTAAAATTAATCGGTGAAAAACTTTATTTTCAGGGTTTAAATTTTTCTAGTTTGGTGTGTAACAATACAAAGATTGTTACAAATGTTTATCTTTTGCTTTTTGTGTCTCTTAGGACAATTTTCCAATTGGTAATACTGCATTTTGTGTAATTACTAAATGCTTACTGAAGTGATATTTTATTAATTTTTGTGCCGTTTTCACACAATACTTTTTATTTTTTTTGCGTTTATTTTATGGTTCCTATCGATTGTCTACAACTACATAACATCATTCAAATAGTCTATAATTTGATTTTTTTTTTACTTTATTGGATAATTTTATATATTTTCTGTAAAGATAAATGCGCAACTGGACAAAAATTTACAATCTACAGTTTCGTTACAATATACAATATTAATTAACAGTTTAACAGCCATGCGCAAAAAGATAATAATTGCGTGTGAGGTGCACCAGACATTACAAGAGGTGGGGCAAACAGATATAACTGAATGAGGTGTTTTTGTTTACTTATGACCAAAACTAATAATATGTACTAAAAAATATTTTGTCTTTTTTTGTATTCTATTTTGTAGAATATAATTATCGCAAAAATTACATCAAAATTGAGAACATTTTAAGAATTTTGTTAGAAAAATTAAATGATAACTAAAAGTTCAATTTTTTATACATATTCATTTTCTCAAATGACTTGCAAAAGAAATTTTGCATAGCTCATAGAAAATGTCGCGTTTTAGAAATTTTAGTGCATGTATTATACATAATTTTGCAATTATGTATTTCATAAAGTGACCAGATGCTAGAAGAAAGATTATGTGTTATGTTTAACATCATATAAAAAGTTGAAATTTTGATTTCAACTTAATATAATTACTACCGGGGTGTGATAGCAAGTACGCAAAGTAATATTAATTGTAAGTAATAACAGAAGACAGTACAATTTTAAACTTTAACTGAAAAACACCATATTCATATTAAACCGTTTTATTGCTAACAAACCTACATCATTATTATTATACAACCATCTGTATTCTAAAACAACAAGCGAGGATTTATTAAAAAATAAATATGCAAATTACTAATAAACCATAATAAATTAAAATCTATAAATACATCAATTGGTTCGATGAATTGTTTAATTATTAACATCACTGGTTGACAGTTTTTAATTATAATTGAATTTAAAATTATAATTGTTGCTATCTAACATCATCCTAGCGGCTACGTTCTAAAATTGATATTCTGCTTAAAAAATATAGAATTTGCAGATTGGTGTATTATATAATTTCAGGGTATTTTAATATTGACGTTTTAAGCAATTATCGGAATAAATTACAATTTATTTTATTATTAAAATACGATACAACACTAAATTAAAATCTTAAATAATAAAACTGTTTAAAATAGTTGAAATATTACAAGAGCTTGCCATCTGTAATCTGTTTAAGTAAAAATGTGATTTATAGCAACACCTAAGACAAGAAATAGAAGACAATGTAAACTAGTTCAATACATATTTTGGGAATATAACTAATGTACTCACTAAAACTACAGACGCAAATCATCATCATCATGTAGTCTTGAATTATATAATTCAAATATTAGTTTAGTTAATATGCAGCTATCACAGAAAATAAAATTTATAGCATGTCTCTTAAAAATACATTTGCAGTAGGTGTAGATGACATTTTTATGAATGTGATTAAATATTTGATGTTTCATTGCGAAACTGTTGGCCAAGATTATTAATATGATGATTAAAACTGGATTTTTTCCAAACAACTTAAACTTTTTAATAATGAAACATGTTTAAGACAACTAGTAATTATAGGCCAATATGTAAACTTTTTTTCACAAAATGTTTGATAGGATCATTAAGTTAGACTTCTTAACTAGTTTTATTACAGATTTAGTCAAAATAACTAAGATAAGACTGTTGCTTTTGAATTTATTGATTTATTTGTCTTCGATAACAAAAAATATATATTGTTAGATTTATCCAAGGCATTTGATTCCACAAAAAGTAAATATATAGATAGTAGGGGATATAACACTGATTCTAAATTCTTACAAGTAGAAACAGGGGTACCACAGTGAAGTATATTTAGATAATTATTATTAGTAAATAATTAGTTACGCTAATAACATCAACATTTTAATATAAAATCCGAATTAACAAAAGCTTAGTTAATATGCGGACTGCCTTATATTTCATAAGGTTTATAAACAAATTGTTTCTAAATGAAAATAAAACCAACGGTATTACCAGAACAAATAATTACAAAGAAGTTTTACTAATTATTGTTTAAACCAAAATTAATTATGTCTATAACTATAAATTTATTTGTATTTAAGTTGATTAAAATATAAAAATGGTTGAAAGAGTAATATTTAATATGTCGTTTAGACAATCTAGCAGAAGAATATATAAAAAATTAGAATATAGGTTTGAACCAAAAATTTTTTTTGATAAAATGTAATTAAATTTTATTAAATACTATTGTTTTTTTCTTGATCTACAATGGCGTCAGATCAAACTCTTGTTTTATGGGTAATAAATCAAATCAAATATTGATGTAGTAGTAAGAAGACGGTTATATTATTATACAATGGTTAACAATTTTTGTTTTTTTAAATTTTATTAAAAAAATTAAAGGGTATACGAACTTGTATGCTTATTATATAAAGCAATAAAATTGTTAAATGTAGCTGTATTTATAAATTCAATGAAATATATAATGCTTTCAAGATAATAATTGAAGGGTTTAATGTGAAACAATGACAAGCCTTGTTAAATAAAAGTTTAAAATAAAAAAAAAAATATATAAATACAGGTAATAGTTTTGAGTATGAAAAATTTATTTGAATAATACAATAAAATATATACAATAAATTGGAGTATTTAACTTGTAGTGTGGTTTGTTATATTATTGTATGTTTAAAAATATTATATTATAAGATTTCTGAAAAAGCGTGGCTTGTCATTGTTTCACATTAAGCCTTTCAATTATACATCAAATGTGTGCTTTTGTTTGATTATTATTGGAATATTTTTCTCTTCTTAATTTATTTTATTATAAATAGACTTTTTTGAAAATTTACAATAGTTTGTTAAAAAATTGCTGCACACTATTAGTTACTTATTAAAGTAGTTTAGTTTTTTTATTGAAGACAATATATGCATTTCTCGCTAGCTTAATTGATATTTAATTTGATGTGTAAATGACAACACAAATTTAAACTTGCTTTTTCTAAAGTTAATCAATATTATAAATATTAAATATTGCTATTATTCATTTGAAAGAAAGATATATAAAACTATGTACTTATATTATATTCTTACATTTGCGAATATTTAATGATAATATTTTACCTAACGCTTTTCATTCTAAATAATGCGATTGCACCACGTCTCTATATTTGCAACGTGAACACTACTTTACATATGCAAGTACGATTGTCTGTGCTTATTTTCCTACATGTTTTATAATGTATGATAACAAGCTGTTATAATAAATCCTTTTCCAAAAGAGGAAACTTCTAATTAACCCAGATGTGGTTTTATTTAAAAAAGTTATTTCTGTTGCATCATTATGAATTTATACATGTACGTTCATTAAAAGTAATTTAAATTAAATAAAGGATTAAAGATAAAGAACGTTCATAATATAAAACGGTAAAAAATGTTTTAATTTTTCTTAAAATTAAATTGGATATTAGAAGTTTATTTATTTTACTTTTAAGTATGAAACAATAATCTATTTTATTTTTGACGTAATATAATTAGTAATTATGAACAATTGTCTAGTTGCAGCAAAAATCAGATATTATTAAATGCTTTGTTTCATTACTAAACAATAAGTTTATTTATATTTCTAACTAATAATTCTAGCTCAATTTACAATGAGTAATATACACACAGTGAGTCTTTAAAAAATCGTATAGATTTAAAATTATGCAATCTTAAGCTAGATACAAAAATACTTACGTATTATTTAAAACAATGTTGTTCATATGTGGCGACTATTTTTTAATGAAATAAAAAACAAAAATATACCGTGTGTCTACGGATGGACTTAACTATACGTGTAAACATTTTTGTCAAAAAGTCATAATAATTTGAACTACGTTGAGAAACTCTACTTTTGTTGTACCGAAAAAAAATTAATGTTGTAAATATTTGAATATATTATAATAAATTTAGTTAATAAAAAAAAAATTAAGAATAAAATCTTATGTTGTAATTGGAAATCAAGATTGTTGATGTCAAGTAATGCTTATGTGACATTACTACAATTAAGCCTGCTACGGACATGCCAGATAATATTGAGATTTTGAAAACCAGAATTACTGAAGCTATTGCTACAGTGACACCAGAGATTATTCACAATGTTTATTATAATGAATTTCAAAACAATATTAAAAAAATGTGAAGTTTTATGTTAAATAAAACTTTGCTGGTAGATGTTTAGTCTACATAATTATTTAAGTTAAGATTTTTTTCTCAGGACATTTAATTAAAAAAAAACCTTTTTAATTTTATCATAGTATTTCTAACTCCCATGAAATGAAATGAAATAATGTACGGTGTGCCGTACATGCTTAAGAGCATACCGACCGCTACTTTAATTTGTAGTATTTTAACAAAAACGGCAACTTTGACGTCATTGATGTGTCTACATATAATTTGATAATCAATTTATTTTTTTACCAATACATTCAGAAAGGATCAAACTGTGATATGTCGAAGTGTTTTAGTCAATAAATGCGTTTTTATATGTATTTTTGAATGCATTTTGATCGAAAATATTATTTGACAAAAAACACTTTCACTCCTTTCTGATGACTTCGATATATCAAGTTTAATCCTTTCTAAATGTACTGGTAAAAAAATAAATTGATTATCAAATAATTTGTAGAAGCAGCGATAAAGCCAAAGTTGCCGTTTTTGTTAAAATACTACAAATCAAGGTAGCGGTCGGTATGCTCTTAAGCATGTACGGCACACCGTGCATTATTTTATTTAGGTGATTGAACAACAAGTTATAAAGTTTTTTTATGAATATTTTTACAATCAAACGCAATTACAAAGTTTATAATAATTGAATATTATATAAATTGTATTCTACACCTTTTATGTAAAAAAACTAAATTTTGAATTTTATTTAATTTTTAGGTATGACAAAAAATTAATTAACATAAACGTTCTATTTTGTAGTAACAGTCACTACATTCTAATTTGTGTCGAATAGCCGGTTTTTCTACATTTTGACCATCCTGCAGGTTTTTTGCCATTGAAATTTGGAGTCATTGCTTTGATTGAACATATATTTATGGCAGTTGAAGTTTTAAATGATTTTTTGTGGATACCCTCTTTTTTCTACGTCGTAGGTGACTTATGATTTGAAATTTGTTACTCGGTAAAGACCTAAACGTTGAGTTTTAAGATTGCGCTTAGGGTCAAACTGTGTTTGCTTGATAGTTACTAGGTCTTTGCTTCTGCATCTTCTTTTACTATTTTTCTTAGCGTTATAGTAATGTCTGTTTTTTTCTTTAACTTTGAGTATTACTTACTGATAAGAAACTTATTGACCATCATCTGCTCAATAAGCTTATTGATTCTAAGGTCTTCTGGATTTTTCAATCTTATTTCTGTTAGTAGTTCAAATGGAGTGGTGTCTATGCTTTTTTTTACAGTTAAATTGATTATTTTCTAGATGACATCATCATTTTTTTGTTGCATTAGCTGCTGTATATTATTTTTACTCTGTATAGTACGTTGTTGGTGCTCCCGTAGTTGCCTTGTTTTTTTTTTAATTGCAATATAGTCAGTTTCATACCCAAATCGTTGCGATATCTGTGTTTTCCAAAAATTGCTTTGTGTAGTTGATGCATTAGTAATTTTATTATTGATGATAGGATTGTCTGCTAATGTTTCTATCTTAAATTATATTTTGTCTTACTTGCATAATTTGTATTACGTCTTATAGTTAGCAGTTCTACATTTTTTTTTCTTTTATTTGCCTGCTTTTCTGTTCAGTTTTGCTTGTTGTTGAATTTTTTTCTTTTCCGTTATTCACTATCGTCTTGATTCTCATTAACTCTTTTGCAGCGTTCTCTATTTTTTTCATAAACATGTGGACTTTTTACACTTGTTTTTTACACCAGTTATTTAATTATGACTAATTTAATCTATATGTTGCTAATGTCCTAGCTAAGCCCTAAAAATGTAGTATAATTAAATATGATGGTGGTTATCATCTTTTATTAAATAACAACGTAATTCAAACTACAAAAATATTACTCAATTAAATGACAAAACGTTAATTAACATGACACTTTTATTTTGCAACAACAGTCACTAGAGTTTACTCCATGCCGAGTAGCCGATTCTCACACCTTAGAAAAATATTAGTTTTTGATTGTACAAAATATACGTTTATGCCTATCTACAGTGCAAAACAGTACTGCTTGTATTTTACATCGGAAAGTGACACAAAAAAACTTTTTTTAAATTTGTTTTTTACGATCGGCAGAGAAAAAACAGTGGTCCTTACCGCTTGTGCGGCCAAATTTTGCCGTGCTTAAACATTGCTTTTTTGCTCTTGATACTTAATTTACTATCACTCAAAATTGATTCAAGAATATTAAATCAAAAATACATATTATTATACAGATATTTCTTTTATGTAAAAAGTGGGTTACTTTTTAACATTTTGAAAAAGACAAACTACAAGAGGTTTTGTATTTTACTAAAAGCTAAGCGGTTTGACGGTATTAATTGAAACCTATTGAACGTTTTTTGATTCATTTTGATAGATTTTTATACTATGAGAATTTATTAAAATATGAACAGTTATTTTGATAAATTTTTATATTAGAATTGAGCCCGTTAAACGGCGTACTGCAAAGTTAAAAAATATTGTTTTATTTTTTGATATAAAATGAAGAAGCTGCTTTACAGACTTACCCTGTAGCAACCTATTTAAATATATAAGTTTCATTAACTTTCATTTTAAAGCAATTGCCTCAGATTTGAATAAGTAAATCAATCTATAAGAACGCAGTTATCAGTAGTAATAGCATAAGTGCATTTGAAATACATGCGGCTCGGTCTGTTTCTAAAGAAATGTTGTTTATTTTCACACCTAGTAAATTTGTTATTGCTAATTTAAAATAGACGACTGTAATTTTGTAGACTATAGGTTAAAAAATATTAATTAAAGAACAATTTATATATTATATCGATAATTAAACTGATTTAATTAAACATTGCATATACTACTTTTATAATCTTATTATTGCAAAAAGTGTTTATATTGGTTAAATATTTTTTTACATAAAAATGCAGTTTTATAAATGTTGTTTTTTTTATATATATTTGTACGTTATTCTAAATATATGCACATAATTATGATTGTATAGTAATATGTTGCGGCGTATTATTGCATTTTTTCATATACAGCTACACAATGTACTAACACAATTTTTCTGTTTTATGTTACAGTGCAGCATGGATAAGACTGGGTTTGGACGATGTTTTTCATCACGTAAAAGTAACGAATCACAATGTCCAATGTTATCTGCAAAGCCGCCAATCAAGCAGGCTAATAAACATCAGAAACAACAAAAGTCTAGCCTGTTGACTACGGTCAAGACGGCGTCACCGAATACAAATACCACCCAAAAGAAATTACGTTTTCAACTAGCCAAGGAGAGAAAGGCAAGCACAACTCTGGGCATCATAATGAGCGCGTTTACCTTCTGTTGGCTCCCATTTTTCGTGCTGGCTTTAGTGAGACCCTTCCTGGATCCCTCATCAACGACTGTAGGGACACTATCCAGCCTGTTCCTTTGGCTAGGTTATGCGAACAGCTTATTAAATCCTATAATATACGCAACATTAAACAGAGACTTTAGGAAACCGTTCCAGGAAATTTTATACTTCAGATGTGGCAGTCTCAATCACATGATGCGCGAGGAATTTTATCATAGCCAATATGGTGATCCCGATCACCACATATCCACAAGATGTCACATTGATTATGAAGAAGGCGTCGAATACATCGAGGCCGAAGGTGAAGAGCTCAAACCACCCGAAATTAATGCAGCCCATGAATCATTCCTATGATTAAGCGATTAGAACGAAATAATAAAGCAATAATACTGAATGCAATACGTGGGGAAAAGGAACTTTTAAAAACAATCCTGGCTGTCGCACAATATATAAAATAAGTTTCTTAAGTGTTCAATGGAAATTAAAAAAAGTATAATAAATGTTGTGCTTCGCTTCATAGAAAATTAGTTGTAAATTATAAAGATGGACGCCCCGACAACCGTATTTTGTAACAGGTATTTATTCTCCACTATATATTAAACCTTTCAGAAATTAATAATACTTATGTGTGCATTGCGTGTGTGCTTTAAAGTTTGCTTATCTCATTATACTTCTTGATATAAAGTACTGCCTCTCAAGGTAACTTTATTTATGAGAATGCATTAATTTTAATAATAAAACACTTTTAAGCTGTTATATAATTTTCAAAATAATACATATTTTGTTCCTCATAATTATTATAAAAATAAAATAATGGCATGTATTGAATTATTTTAGAATTGCTATAATATATATATGTAAATTACTAAAATAAAATATTAGAGCTATAACAAAAACTGTATTTAAAATTGTATTTACTTTTTTTAATTATTTATTCAGTAACACATTAAACACTTTGCGATATTTATCAGAATTGGTGTTACAATTGAAAACTGAGTTTGGGCTTTTATTAATGTTATCGGTTTTTTGTCAATGTATCTTGGTGGTACGGGCGTCGCTTTTTTTGGTGGGGGTCGAATTTAAATAATTGATTTACTTGCACTTGAGAAAATGTCTACCGCGCCTATCATACAGATAATTAAACAAATAAATGATAAAAATGCAATATACTCACGCTTTTATTTTTCAATATATTCTTATATATTTTTTTATGATAATAATATGCTAAATCGGTAAAATTTTAGTAATACTGATTAAACATTTGCAAATTAACAAATTAAGAAATTACAAATATTTAAAAAAAAAACTGAAAAACATCAAAGTAAATGCATTTTAAGTAATTTCTAACTATTTATTTGACTGAACACCATCATAAAATGGTTCAATTCTTTCTAAACGTGTTAATGTTGCAAAAATAAAATGGTTAACAAATTATTGCTATAATATTGAAAATTTTAGTAAAGTATCGGTTGGAATTAGCTTAACACAAAGTATTGAATAAATATTGATATAAAGTATCTGTAGCTTTATTTTGTAACAATGAATAATAAATAATATTTAAAAAAAGTGTACGACATTGTTGATAAAAATGTTTTACAGCAGTGGCCCAAACATGATTCCTGTGAAACACCCGACAAAAGATGAATATTGCAAAATATTTACTTACCGATTCACATAAGTATTGATTTCTCTGATAGACAAAATCTAAATTATTTTGTAATTTGTTTTTTTTTAATTTTAAATTTCAAAATGTAATATTTAGTATTTACTTATTATGTCACAACAACATAAAATATCTTTGAATTTTAACGGATGAAACCACACTTGTTGAAACTATCACATTGAAGATTTAAGCAGTCTATAAACATTGACTTTGAATATTTGTGGCTTATAGTAGTACAGGGAGTTTATAAATGAATGGGATTATGTAATCACTTTAAATGTGCCGCTTTTGTTAAATTGTTCACTAAACTATTTGTTTTGACAGATCAACTTTGACAGCTGTCAAGCAAACATATGAAAACATATGTAGTATAGTGGACGATTTTAAAAAGGCGGCATATTTAAAGTGATTACATAATCCCATTCATTTATAAACTCCCTGTATAAGTTCCAACTGTCGATAGTACGGATAAAAAAACTCTTTTCAAAGTTCGGTCCTACATCTCTGAACAGTCAGTGAATATTTGTTAGAATTTTTAGCAAGCCTTGTTTGTACTACGAGTAAATATTTGTTTAGATGGCAAAATGTTTTTTATTTTCTTTGAACAATGTCCATAGAGATATTTATAAAAAAATGCAAACATTTTAAACATTACGCCTGTGTTGTAAACTATCTAAGCCATTAGTCAATTTTGGATTGTTAATGATCCAAGTAGCTCGTTTTTTAATAGATTTTAGAAGAGATAGTGTATTTTCCGATGCTCCTCCTCATACTTGGGAACAATATTCAATACAAGAACGAATATAAGAACAGGAATAAAAAACTTTTTACGTCTATTAAGAAAATCTATTTTTCTACATACTTTAAGAAGACAAATTGAAAAAGATTTAGATATGGATTTGTTGTTTAGTTTAATATTTTGTACTGATGATACTTTAGATTTTGATTTTAAAACAGTAAAAAGTTGAATTTTTTTTTGAGTTAAAATTGACCATGTTAGTAGTGCCCTATTCAGATTGTTTTGAAGTCTTATAGATTCTAACCAAGAAAATTCTTTCTGCCGTATTTGGAAAGTATGAAGTATGAAGGCTGCTATCGTCTGCAAAACTATGAATGGGACTTTTAGTTGTTTAGAGATGTTTATTAATGTAAATCAAAAATTAAGTTGCCAATAGAGCAGAACCTTGAATTTATAATTTTGGAGTCAGAGTTAAAACCATCAGTTCTAATTATAATTTTTCTAATGTCAAGAAAATTATTGATAAAATTAACAGACTTATGATCAAGAGTTATACAATGGAGTTTGTTGCTATAACCTATTAAAAACTTTGGAAATGTCTAGAGCTACTGCAAGATTTTCTCCTGGTTTGTCTAAAGTAGAATTTTATTTGTGACTAACATAAATCAGAAGATCTGTTGTCGAACGTTTTGATCGAAATTAATATTGAGTATTTGAGATGAAGTTATTTTGTTCTAAGAACTTGACAATGTGAAAATTAATATATTTTTAATTTTTTTTTGAAAGATTGGACACTAATGCAATTTGTTTTTTATTTGAAAAATTGGACTTGTCTCTCTTTTTAGGTATAGGTTGAACATTTGCAATTTTTTAACAATTTGGGAATGATAAGTCAAATATTTTATTCAGAATAGAAGCTAATTTATTTGCAAATGTTTTAAGAATAACAGGTGGAATTTTATCTATAGTTGATGCTTTTCTAGTATTTAATTTAAGAATCTATCTTTTGACAACCCGTTGCCTAAAATAAATTGGACCTATTATTTTATTACTAGCCGGTATTGTAGGAACAGCAATAGGAGGGTTTATAATAGTAGAGTTAGATGCAAATTGGTTTGCAAAAGTATTTCCTTTTTTTTGGATTAGTAACTAGATTGTTTTGATAATTTTGAAGAGAAGGTATTGAAGATTTTGTACTATCTTGCAATGAATTTATGGTTTTAAATTTTTTTTTGTTGTATATGGAAAGCTAGGAAATTCGATTAGCTTTGTTTCTATCAATCTTATCTTTTACAGATTGTATTAGATTGTCACAATTTTTATAGCCCTGTTTAGTATGTTTAAAACTACTACTGACTTGTTGTTTTACCTGAATTAAATCTTTACTTTTGTTTTGGTTTAATAACAAAGAACGAAACAAATTTTTTGATGACTTTTTGAATAGATTTTGTGAGATTATCTGCTGCAATATGTGTCTTTAGAAAATAAGCAATGAGTATCAAAACCGAAATTATTAAATTCTTTCATTGTTACTATGTTTATCTTAGAATAATGGTAGATGAAATGCGGTTTAGATGCGGTAGTAATAAAAAGAGAAGTTTTAACAACCAAAGTTATAAGTGAATGATTATAATTATATAAAGCAGCTTCAACCTACTGTTGTTGCAATATTTGTAATAGTTAAGAGATACAAATCTATTAATTTTGGTTCACTAAAAAGTTTATCTCGCGGAAAATATGTGGGTTGTTAAATAAGTTGGGTAAGATTATGAGAAGCAGCAAAAATCATAGCTTGTTGTCCGGATAGTGTTTTAGAAGATGAGTGAGTAACCATTCATTATGTACATTAAAATCTTTTAACAACATTATTTTGGCGTTTCTACGCTATTATAACCAATGCCTTTAATTTCAAATGAGTAACAAAAGCGAATCTACCATATTAAAGATCTGGATCTTTATTATTTACTTTGGTTTCAGTCAAAAAGAGGATATATATTTTTTTTTAGTCCACAAATATTAGAAAAAAATACTTTTAAGCCACAAACTAAGTCAGTGCTTTATTCATTAACTTGGTTAGTGGAACAGGCGAGGACTTGTTCCGCCAATTTAATTGTATCGTATTTTTTTTTTGTTGTTCTTTTTTTTTGTCAATCTTCTTTTTTGTTGTTCTTCTTCTTCTTTGTCGATCTTCTTTTTTGTTAATCTTCTTTGTTGGTCTTTTTTTCTTCTTGCGTTAGTAGTACTTGTAATGACTTGTTCCAAATCTACGGCTTCTGCCCGCACATCCGAATGAGGGGCGGTTTTAAGTAAAATAATTAGGTTTAGAACAACCCACCATAATATAATCTTACGGTTTATACTTACCGCTAGGTCGGGGTTAGTAGTTAGGTTAGGGAATAAGTTGTTTTTTTATAAGGATGAATTAGGATGGTCTCGGGACATGGTCATCAATTGTTGAAAGCTATTTACCTTCTCTGCGTATATATATATATATATATATATATTATTTTTAATACAACCGAATTTTAAAATTAATGTTATTTGGCCAGCGGAATTTACCTTTGATTTTATGTAATATAAGATTTATACAACAAAAAGTTTGAATATGTTGAAAGAACTTGAAAAAAAAACTTTTGGCACGGCCGACACAATGATTATAAGGTTATAGTTTTTAAATTATTTATTATTTTTAGCTTTTAGTTTTTTAATTGGAATCATTAAAAGCTTGTTTTTAACAATAAGGATAAGTAGTTGTAGTTAAGTTGAATAGCCATAAACGACCGCAGGGGGAAATATCACAGTGTTTGAGCAAAAAAACAGTTAATCTATCACTTCAATGTTGTAATATATTATTAAAATGAACAGTAAATGTTCTTTTGCTTTTGCTTTGGCAAACTGATTTGCCATGAATTTTTTTATCTGCTGGTCCTTTATGCAGACTAGGTAAACTCAAATTCTAGCCACTGTTTCCAGACTGTTTATGCAGGCTGTAACCTGTATTGTACTTTGGATTTATTACTGGCAATTGCAGTGCTTGCAATGCCGTTTGATTTTTTGACTTTATTGTTATTGGTTTGTTGGGGTATAGTCTTGTATCAAATATGTTCCTATTGCACCTTTTGATTGCAGCTACTTCCGCATGAAATACCAAGGCATGTTTGATTAATGGTAGTGTTATTTGCTTTCTTTGGTTTTTGTCTTCTAGCCCCTGTGCAATTTCGGTTTCTGGCTTTATCTGTACTCAGATAAATCCGCTTTTGTCCGTTTGTTTTGTTGTGGTATTATCATATCAACAGTCTTTTTGATGCAATGACTCTTTATGAAGTACGATCTTATCATTTTTTCTTATTCAATACATTTATTATGTTAGGTCTGTGGGTCTTGAGGTCTACAGTATGTTTATTTATTTGCGATCTGTATATTGTTTGTCTTGCCTTTGCTATTACCATCAACTAAAGTGGCGGTAATGATAGTAGTACTTCTATAGCTGCTATGGGCATTGTTTTTATTGCTTTCGTTATCAGCAGACAATCTAGCTTTTGAACTTTAACAAGTTTGTTAGCTGGGGCTACCATCATACATAACCCTCTGTTTATATTATGTGCTAATCCAATATGCGTCCGACTATTGATTTGGTTGCAAAAAGCACCCGAATAGGCTTTGTGGTTATAATTATCTAAGTGTATGAGGAAGTTTAGCCTAGTGTCAAGCGTAAGTCTTGGATGATTTACTTTTTTTGTCCTTTGGAGCATAGCTTTAGGTATGTGTTTTTTTTTTGCCGTATTGTGAACGGTATAATTGCCATTTTGCTTGGGTTTTACCGTTTTATGATGCACTTTGTATAATGCTTAACATTGTTGTTTCTAACTTTTTTTATGAGGGTGGTGGAGTAGGTTGTTCATGACAAGGCACCACAGTAAAGGTGATAGTACACCTCCCTGTGTGGCACCCACCGGCGACAATAGCTTTTACAATCTTATTATATAATGTTATTGTTTCAGTCCGGTTCTTAAGCATAAAGTTGACTAATTGTTGAACAAGAGGGTTTATTTCTTGGATTTCTTATGTCTCTGCAATTGATTTGAAGGTAGTATTTTCAAATGCAGTTTTAGTGTCTGGAAACGCACTCAATGTTGTGAAATATCAAGTAATTTTTAAATATCACATTTTGAAATTAAAAAAAAAAAACACTAAATGATATTTTTTACTGATGCATTGGCCGAGCGGTTAGTGCTCGGTCTCATATGTACCTGTCAACTATTTTTTTAATAGTTTTTGTATAAAGCATGTCAACGGATTAGTCTGTAGGATTTAGCCTAGGCATACGTGGATTGTCTTGGCTTTGACAGCTTTCCAGCTGCTTGGTATATGTGAACGTTTTAAGTGCTTGCATAATTTTTTTTTTATAACTGCTAATTTTTTGTGTAGCATGATGGGATAAATTCTATCGGCTTTTGGCGACTTGAATGGTTTGAATGTGTTGATCTTATATATCAGGATGCTCTGATTATGTTCTTTGCCTTATTTCAGTTTTATGTTTGTTTTTTGTTTGTTTGGCATTTTCAAGTTTATCTGATCGGTTTTCATCAGCTTTCATCAGCTTTTATTTGCGTAGAGCTCAAGTGTCTGCAACAGATCTTGCAGAGTGCCTTTGATCAACTCTGTGCATTATCTGTTTTTAGTATATCCTTTACTTTTATTTTTTGGATTTGTTATGGGATTATTATATGCTTTGAGACTGGTTCTATAAGTGGCCTACCTACCATTTTTTGTTTGTTTTGTTAACTGTTTCAACAAGTGATTTTGTTAGAGGTGTGTTTAACATTGCTTGTCCAATTTCTTCGAAATCGGTTTTAATAAAGTTGTTAAATATATCTGTTACTATTTCCAGCTAGTGTGACAATTTTGCTGCTTTGAGAAAGACTTTGAAGCTAGTATTTTGTTTTATAGATCCCAGTTAGGTTTTCTTGGGTTCCTGTATATCAAAGGATTCTTTCTTTAGATTCGATATTGAATTGAATGTATACATAATCAAACAATAATTACACAATGGGCTTGTCCAATACTTTACAATTTTTTATTACTATACTTGCTTTATGATTTGCTAATGTAAGGTTGATATCTTTGCTACGCGATGCATTGCAAAGTTGGCTTATTACTTTAGTTTATAATATTGAGATAAAGTTCTACTATAAATTTTAGGTCTTTCTCGCTTTTTAAGTTGGCATTGTAACTAAGTATCAGCGGCGTGCCGTGCTTGTTGCTCTTTACCTGCATTAATTCTGCAGGTGGTAGAGGTCTCTGCTGCTTGTAAGAAAGATTCCTAGATTTGAGAATTAATTATCTTTTTTTTTATCAATATTACCATTTTGGCTGTCAGTAAGTCTCTGAAACATAACAGCATTAGATTAAGTACATTTTTTGCTATGATGAATCTACGGAGTTTGCATGATGGTTGTAAATTGATTTGTACAGTGTTTAACAGTAAACTTACCGTTACTGTTTGTTGGCGATGGATTGTATCATTTTTTTCCAAACTTTTTTGTCCATAAAATAAAACATTTAGAAGGGATGCTAATTCTAACTGTGGTCCCTACATTAATGTAATTACCCTTTTTGGATAGTGTAAGTCTGTCAGAACAATAATTTGAAGTTCTTTACTTTTTAACGGATTGTTTTTGGTCATTGTACTGAAGAGCCACACTTTGGTTGGATTGTCCGTAGATGTGATTTTTAGAATTCTTTTCTTAAAGAAGCATTTTTGAAAACGTGGTAGTCTTGATAGTTTTAGCTTTAACAATGTCGTTGAGAAGAGGTCCTTTTTTGAGTGTTTTTTTGCCAGTTGTTTTTGTTTGTGTATTGCTGTTGTGTCTTTGTCGTATTACCTGATGTTTTATTTGGTTTAGTTTCCAGAGCCCCTTGAAGATTTTTTTAATATTTGGAGCTTACGCCTTGAAAGTTGCAATTACGTCTTTGGTTTTTATTGCCGAGCATGTGTTTTCTAAAAAATCTCCAATTGTTTGTATGTTAGTTCTGTTAGTCTTAACTTTTGGCATTGGTGATTAACATTAGCAAAAATAGACCGACGTAAAATAAATAAATAAATAGATGATTAATAGTTGCAGTTTTATTTTAATGATTTATAATTTAAATAATAATATTCAAAAATTGTGATATGGGTTACTTAATTTCAATTAAGTTTGCGGAAACTACCATTTTAATAAATGAAATAATTAAAATTAGCACGAACAAAATTGCCCAACTTTTTAATTGGCTAAACAAAGTATTTAGAACGAAGTATTTAGATCTGTCTGCACCGACAAAGATAACAACTTCTATTGTTTCTTTAACTAGAAGCTTTAATAGCTTATCCGTCTAGCACATAATAGCTTAATAAGTACAATACAACGAAACGGAATAGTTAACACATTATTAATATAATACTTCAATAGTAGTTGACTGGCGGCTTTATCAATGCGTGCAGGAATTTAATATGAAGCAGGCGAACAAAAAATATTAAGAAAGTTATATAAGACTTGGGTATATTCAACAAACAGTATTAAATATTATCCGAAGAAATATAATACTGAAACTCTAGAGGGATTAAATTGCCAGATTAAAAGGATTAGAACGCGAAATATGAAGAAATACAGGCGTTGAGAAAAGCCAGCTGCACAAAAATTGGGAGTGATTTTCTGAAGTTTCAGTTTCCATTTGAATTGAATTTTTAAATATCATTATAAAATTGTAACTTTATGAATATTTTTTATAAGTCTATATGCTTTCAAAGTTTCCTTTAATTAAAACGCATTTAAATATGTATAATGAATAAATATTTACAATATAAAATCGATGAACGGAGTGAAATAGCTTGAGTAATTAAATGGAAAAAGATTCCACTTGCATTTATAATTTATACATTTGCATTTTTAATAAAGATGAGATGCATGTAATGCATATTATTTACATGTCGTGAATAAACAATTAACGTTAATTTATAAAAAAGAAACATTTATATACTGTAATATCTCAAATATTAAATGAAAAAATGTTATCTGCGTTATTTCAAAAGTACGCAATGAATTGAAATTTTCAGATGTACCTATAGACATTATAAATAACTATTTTTATAAAACGCTAATTCACTTTACATCTAAATACTATTTTACTATATAATTTGTGATAGAAATAATTTGACAATTAGTCAGTTTCATGTAGTTTTATTAAATGCAATTCCATTATCGGAAATTAACCGTATCCAATAATATAAACATACCTTACTAAAATTAATTAATTAAATTTCAGTGCATATTATGATTAAGCATACGAGTAATGTTAAATTTATTTACCTATCCAATAATAAGTTAACAACAATTAATTACTAAATTGTAATTATTAAAATATACAGTCTATTTAAAATATTAGTCGCGCAGCAGAACAAAAAGAAATAACTTTTAAATTTTATCATGTTAACACTCAATCAGTAATTGATACATTAATATTATATTAAGTAAATGTACTTTATTATATTTTAAATTTGAGAGCGTTTTCTTAAGTTACAATTGATGGCAATAATAATTTAATAATAATAATAATCATAAATGATTTTTATTGTCCAAAAAATTACAAAAAAAATAGTGGCGACATTAAGGTACAAGATCAGATTGTACAATTAAAATAACTACAGAATGGTCTTTTGCATGAACCTTTACACATAAATACATAAAATAAAATATTTAAGAAATAAAAGTAAATATATATAGCCATGTATGAGTCAAGTGTGCAGAATGATTTTTTTTTTGCTCAAACCACTAAAAATGTCTTTCTCTACGTAAATCCTGATTATGTGAATTCTTTCTGATTTTTTCAGTGAGCTATTTCTGAGTAATATGCAATCAAAATTTGAAAAAATTTAGTTTTTTACGATTTCTTACTGTTTTTTATCGTTTGTAACTTCTCAATACTCCTAAAACTTTCAGAGTATTTTTTGCACGTTTTTATTTATATTTGAGAAAAAAGAAAATACCCGTCACCTTAAAAAAACTGTCTTAAAGTTCTGCAAAATTTTCAAAATTTAAGGAAAAATTTGTCTATTGTAATAACTTATTTTTTAGACAAATTTGAAGAAAAAAGTATCTCATCATTTTTTTTAAATGGTTCACTAAAACAATTTGAAAAAAATCATTAATAGCATTCATGTAGAGAAAGGCATTTTCAATGGTTTTAGCAAAAAATATTCGTACACTTGGCTCATGCATGGCCATATATATACGAGGGCGGAATGGAAGGTCTGGTAAAAATGAAACAAAGAATATAATTTTTGGCAAAAAACATTTTATTTTTTAACGTAGTCGCCTTTTAGCTCGATACACTTAGTCTAACGTTTTTCTATTTTTTCGATCTCTTCCAAATAATACGATTTCTCCAAACCATCAAAATAAGCGTTTGTTGCATCGATGATCTCCTCATTGGAGATTATCTTTTTCAGCCGAGCCATTTCTTTGAGTTTGGAAACAGGAAATATTCTAGAGAATATGGCGATTATGGAAGCAATTTAAAGCGTTATTTATTGATTTTGGCTATGGCAACTACACACGTGTGCACCTGTGGAAGAAAACTTTTTTCTTTGCCAAATGCAGTCGTTTTTTTTTCAAAACGTTGTTGAAACGGTCTCATAAATTGCAGTAATATTTGCCGTTGACTGTTTTTTTTCTTTTTGGAGGTAATCGAAGTAGATTATGCAGCGTGCATCAGCGCAGATTTGCCATCCACTGTTTAAAGTGATCCTTGGTCTCCGGGGTATAGTGATGGATCCATGTTTGGTCCACAGTTATGAAACGACTGAAAAAATCCTATTTATTGCGCTTGAACATAATAATAATAATAATAATAGACTTTATTTCCAACAGGACTATGCCTTATACAGGAAAAATCATACAATTTTAAATACAAGTGGTAAAAATTACAGCGTGGTTAATAAATAAATAAAAATAAAAATAAAAATAAAAATAAAAATAAAAATAAAAATAAAAATTAAAATTAAAATTAAAATAAAAATAAAAATAAAAATAAAAATAAAAATAAAAATAAAAATAAAAATAAAAATAAAAATAAAAATAAAAATAAAAATAAAAATAAAAATAAAAATAAAAATAAAAATAAAAATAAAAATAAAAATAAAAATAAAAATAAAAATAAAAATAAAAATAAAAATAAAAATAAAAATAAAAATAAAAATAAAAATAAAAATAAAAATAAAAATAAAAATAAAAATAAAAATAAAAATAAAAATAAAAATAAAAATAAAAATAAAAATAAAAATAAAAATAAAAATAAAAATAAAAATAAAAATAAAAATAAAAATAAAAATAAAAATAAAAATAAAAATAAAAATAAAAATAAAAATAAAAATAAAAATAAAAATAAAAATAAAAATAAAAATAAAAATAAAAATAAAAATAAAAATAAAAATAAAAATAAAAATAAAAATAAAAATAAAAATAAAAATAAAAATAAACATAAAAATAAAAATAATAGCATATGCAAATATAAGTAATGTAATGCAAATTACAAATTACTAAGACATCTAATTGAATCTTTCTTGACTTGCTTAAAGGATGTAAAAATATCTACGTCATATTGAATATTGTGATAAGTTCGCAACATTTTTATGAGTGGTGAATTATGATGATGAAGAGTCCTAGGTGTTGCGTAGGTAAATGTAAGCGAGTTACGTGTAGCTGTATGCGGAATATGAAAACGTAGTTTATTTAAAATACTTGAGTTATCATATGTTCCATGTATAATTTTGTGCAGATTTGTTATTAAAAGATGTTGATGATGCACATCTATAGATGAAATATTGAATTCTTCTAATAAATTGTTGTATGGATAACCTCTCTCAGGATATATTCTTGTTTTTTTATAATGCAAAGCTTTTAAAAACTTTCGTTGAACATTCTCGATTTGTTTAAGATATTTCTGTGCAAACGGAATCCAGATTGGTGCACAGTAATCCAATTTACACATAATTAATGATTTGTACAGACACATATATACATCAATAGAGCTAAAATCTTTAGTTGTTCTCATAATAAATCCTATTAATTTAGAACAATCATTTACAACAGAACTAATATGAGAATTAAAAGTAAGTTTGTCATCAAAAATAACTCCAAGATCTTTAATTTTTTTCGTGCGTGTAACAGCTTGCTCGTCTATATTATAATCATATATAATCGGATTACAATTACGAGTATAAGACATTACAAAACATTTACCAACATTAATTTCTAAAAAGTTATTACTACACCACACGCTAAAATCTCTTAAATTACGTTGTAAAATATCACAGTCATTTTTTGTTCTTATCACTTTATACAGTTTTAAGTCATCCGCATAAATTAAAATATCACAGTCAAGTTTATCACCAACAGAGTTCATAAATAGAAGAAAAAGCAGTGGACCTAGGTTTGAACCTTGAGGAACCCCGCTCGAGCTGGTATAGCTTCTAGAATTGTAGTTTTCGTAGCTTACAATTTGTGTTCTGTTTTGCAAATAGGATTTCAACACTTCAACAACATTTCCATAAATATCAAATGTTTGAATTGCATTTATTAGAATGTCATGTGGTAGACGATCAAACGCTTTTGTGAGATCCGTATATATTACATCTGTCTGCAGCAGCTGATCCATGTTAGAAGAAATTTCTTCAGTAATACACAACAAGTTAGTAAATGTAGACCTCTTTTTGACAAATCCATGTTGTTTGTTGTTCAATTGACTAGAAACGGATGTATATATATGATCAGAAAGGATACTTTCAAATACTTTGCTGTAACTACAAAGTAACGAGATTGGTCTGTAGTTACCGATTTCAGCTTTGTTGCCTTTTTTATTAATTGGAGTGACTTTTGCTTTTTTCCAAGATATTGGATAAACTCCGGTTTTTAATATAAGATTAAATATATGAGTAAGAGGGTCTAGAACAATTGATGCGGAGTCTCTTGCTAAAAATTCTGGAATTCCATCTGGGCCTGTTGTGTAACGAATTTTTAAACGTTTGAAATATTTTGCAACTAGTTCTTTTGATATTGTAAAGTCTCCCATGCATGTTTTATGACTTGATACTTGAGTATAAATTAGATTATTACGTGATAAATATGCTTTTTCAAAATGTTCGGCAAAGGCGTTAACAATTGTTTCTCCGGTGTTGAAGTATTTCTCATCTGTTTTCATCACTCCAGGTATTCGCGAATTATTTTTACGATTGTTAATAAAAGACCAAACTTTTGTTGGGTCTGTTTTTATCATAGATTCACTGTCACTGATGTATTTCTGATAAGCTAAGTTTATGTTTTGCTTAAGTCGATTTTCTAAAACTCTCAAGTTTCGTTTGTTTAGCTCAGTTTTGTGCTTGTGTAGATTTCTACGATATCGTTTCTTAAGTTTAATGTCATTTATGATAGCACTATTAAACCATTTAGGATATGAATTTGTTTGCACACATACATATTTTGGAACATAAACATCAATGATTTTATAAAGCTTTGTATAAAACGCCTTACAAGCAGAATCGACAGTATTGCATATAAAAACGTCAGACCAATTTATATTGCAAAGTTCACTATACAACTCGTTTAGATTGGCTTTCTTAAAATTATATTTAGGACTAGATGTATTTCTAGTAAATTTTAGAACTGTGGTGCTGTGTAATTTAAAAACAACTTGCAAAGCTGGATGATATTTGTCTTCGCGTACTAGTGGATATTCGCAATTGTTGATGTCATACCAAAGATTATTGGTTACAAAGACTAAATCTAGGAGCCTGTTCATGTGGTTTGGAAAACAGTTGATTTGTTTAAGATGGTTAGAAGTTGAAAAGTTTATAACTGGTTCTAAATGAAGTGTCTTTTGAGCAGGATTGTTTATGTATTCATTATAGTGAGGTAGATTAAAGTCACCACAAATTATGCAATTATCCATATTTATCACCGTACTTATATAATCAAAAAGAAGTTGATAGTTTTCACTTGGCGCAGATGGCGGTATATACACAGATAAGATATCATAAGAAGACCCTTTAATATAAATTCTACTACCAGCTATATTGATGTTTGATACTGGTGAATTGAGTATGAGGGTTTCACTTTTTATTGTAGTTTTAACTGCAACCAGTGATCCACCACCAGATTTATTTCTGTCATTTCTGTAAACAAAATAGTTGTTGGAGAATATTTCGCTACTATTAATTTCCGGAGACAAACAAGTTTCAGTTAGAGCTACAATATCATACTGTTGTGATTCAAGTGAGTTGTAAAATGTATTTGTTTTAGATTTTATGCCATTAACATTCTGGTAATATAAGTTCATATCCTGCTGGAAATAATTTAGTTTTCCGGGTCGATGTCATTAGTTTGTTGAGAGAAGTTATTTTTAGGAATTATGGTTGGAATTTTATTTACATATTTGATTGTTATATTGGTTTCACCAGCATCTAATCGCAGTTTCAAATTATTCCGAATTTTATTTAAATAACTGCGCTGAAAGGGGGTATCATCTGATTTGATTTTGATATCACTAACCTTGTTTTTATTTTTTAATATTGAACTTGCATTGGATTGCGAGTTTAAAATGACTTTAATAGGACGTGGGTTAGATGAACGCTTTCCTAATCTTATTGCTTTTCTGATGGTTGTATGTTCATTGATTATTCTCAGTTTTTCTTGAAGTTTGGTGAAATCATCATTGTGAGACGCTGTCTCAGGTAAATTAAAAACAATTAAGTTATTTTCACGTGCTTTTTGTTCGCTTATTTCCTTTATTGTATCTAATATTGAGTTATTATCCTTGGGTAAGTTATTCATTTCTAATGATTCGATGCGTTGACTTAAATTATTAACAGTATTTTTAAGTGCATTGTTTTCTGCACGAAGATTGGTTATATCAACCAGCATATTTTTAATTTCTAACTGTTCAGCTTTTTGTTCTTTAATATCTTTTGCCAATGTACCGACTGTATCTTCAAGATTTTTTAATAATGAATATAAAGAGTTTATGGTTACATCCACATTAGCATGAGTGCATTTGTGTTTAGATAGGCAGCTGGGATGGCAATATTTCTTGCATTTTTCGCACATAGTTTGAGTGGCCACGTTAGAGCCGCAACCGCCTACACACTTATATTTTGTCATGATTCTTAGCAATTAATAGGACAAGGGACACAGGTACGCCACAGTGCCTATTGTGACGATTTATTTACAAACAAAGAGGGCATCGGATAAGGTATATTACAAATAAACAAAGGAATAATAAAAATAAAATAAAAACAAAAATGATTGATATAAAATAGAATATAAAATAAAATAGCTCAAATAATTTTTTATTTATTTATTGTTAATGTTTCTTTTGCTATTTCTCTATTTCAATAAAATTGTACTCACGTTGGATATATAGTTCCAGTGTACGTGATGACAGATTAAAACGGTTCAACATATATTTAGTTATTTAACACATAAGAATTAACACAATTTTAAATAGATTCCACTACGGTTTAAATCTCACTGTTATTAGCACATTGTTACCAGTTATTTAATTAATTATTGATTGATTTTACAGTTATTTATACACAGATTATAGAGCAATAATACACGCGCATGAAACAGAGACAAACGTACGTTGCCAAACCTGCCTGTGCAGTTGTCACAAGTGTGCATTTTTGGTCGATTGTAAGCAAACGCGGCACCAAAGAGTTTTATATTTAGAGATTCTAAGCCAGCGTTTTGCCGTACAATTCGGTATCTCCGTCTTTGGGCACCGTGACGTTTCTCTATCAACTACAACGTATAGCCGCTATTTGCAATACCGTATTATCGATTTTGTCAACCATTTCTGGTGTAGTGGTTTTATTTGGGCGTCCTGAATTTTGGCATCAGTTGTACTTGAACGACCACAACAAAAATGTATAAACTACTTGTGAATCAATTTAATCGATGTTGAAGAGTCTTTATAATATTTATCAAGTGACATATGGTATTGATAAATGACATTTGGGATTTGCAATGGTGGCGCCTTCTGTGGCAATTTTACCAGACTTCACACTTTGCCCTCGTATATACAGGGTGTCCGGAAAATACGTGTACAACGTTTGACGACAGACTCCTGACGTCAAAATAGGTCGATCTAAGCCGACTTAGTTATATCCAAAATTGTCTCGTTTAGCCGGTAGAGGGCGTCAAAAATTTGTAAATATTAAAAAGAAATTACCTGTAACAATAATTTTTTAAGTGACCTTGTTGCTATGGCGTTTAATAATTTGACAATTATTGACAAATTGTCACCAGTCTATGAAATTTACTCAAGTATACGATCAACATTCTTGAATTACAAGTTCATTTTACCATTAAAAATGGAAAATTATACAAACTCTCAGAAAGTTGACATGGTCCTGGTATACGGGTTTTGTCAAGGAAATGGGCGTCAGAGTGTTAGGGTTTACATGGAGAGGTTTCCTAACCGTCGAATACCAAACCACCAAACATTTGCCAATATTGAGCGTCATCTTTGGGAAACGGGCAGTTTTGAGAAAAAGTTTGAAGGCAGGGGTCGTATGCGAACAACTCAAACTGTGGAAACAGAAAAGATGATTCTGGAAAGAGTTGAAGAAGAACCAAGTACCAGTACCCGTCTCTTAGAACGTGAGTTAAATGTTCCTAAAACGATTGTCAATGAAGTTTTAAGAGAACAGTTGTTACATCCTTACCACATACAAAAAGTCCAGGAACTTTTACCGACTGATCCCCCCATGCGGCTTACATTTTGTCAATTTATTAGAAACAAAAGAATCCTTGTTCCAAATTTTTGTAGAAAAATTATGTTTACTGACGAGGCATGCTTTACAAAATCTGGGGTATCCAATCTGCACAACGAACATATTTATTCCGATGAAAATCCACGTGCCATTAAAGTTGCACATCATCAGCATCAATTTAAAATTAATATTTGGGCAGGTATTATTGATCACTACCTTATTGGTCAAATTGTTATTCCAGAGAGGTTAGATGGAAATATTTATTTAATTTTTTTGCAAGACACATTACCAATTCTTCTGGAGAATTTGCCCCTTTTACTTTGGAGGGAAATGTGGTATATGCATGATGGTGCCCCGCCCCATTTTTCCGTTGCCGTTCGGCAATACTTACATCATCAATATCCCAACCGATGGATTGGAAGAGGCAATGATGCACCAGTAAAATGGCCACCACGTTCTCCTGAGTTAAATATGTGTGACTTCTTTTTGTGGGGCGCTATTAAAACAGAAGTTTACAAGACTCCGGTAAACACACTCGATGATTTTAATAATCCCGAGACATTAGATAGGGTCCAATATCATTTTTTAAAGAGTGTTAATAAGTGTATTCAGCAAGATGGCGGTCATTTTACACATTTGCTTAAGTAATGTTTTTGTTTTACTTAGTTTCTTACAATAGATACTTTCAACTTTGTTTTACTTTTGTTTTTTTTGACGCCCTCTACCGGCTAAACGAGACAATTTTGGATATAACTAAGTCGGCAACGTTTGACGACAGACTCCTGACGTCAAAACAGGTTGTACACGTATTTTCCGGACACCCTGTATATATATATATATACAGGTTGTCCGGAAAATACGTGTACAACGTTTGACGACAGACTCCTGACGTCAAAATAGGTCGATCTAAGCCGACTTAGTTATATCCAAAATTGTCTCGTTTAGCCGGTAGAGGGCGTCAAAAATTTGGAAATATTAAAAAGAAATTACCTGTAACAATAATTTTTTAAGTGACCTTGTTGCTATGGCGTTTAATAATTTGACAATTATTGACAAATTGTCACCAGTCTATGAAATTTACTCAAGTATACGATCAACATTCTTGAATTACAAGTTCTTCTTTATTTCGCTTTTTACAGCTATTTTACATCGCCCCAGAAGTCTTACGACTTGTTTGAAGGGGGTTGATGGGACCAACGGCTTATTAGGTGACTTCCGAATCACCCCGGTGGATAAAGAGCAAAGTTATTATTTTAGTCATATTCGGGGATCGAACCCGGGACTGTTAGCTTGCTATACTAACGCTCTATAACTGAGCTATCTCACCGATTAGTTCATTTTACCATTAAAAATGGAAAATTAAACAAACTCTCAGAAAGTTGACATGCTCCTGGTATACGGTTTTTTTTTTTTTTTTGTTATACTTTTGTTTTTTTTGACGCCCTCTACCGGCTAAACAAGACAATTTTGGATATAACTAAGTCGGCTTAGATCGACCTATTTTGACGTCAGGAGTCTGTCGTCAAACGTTGTACACGTATTTTCCGGACACCCTGTATATATATATATATATATATATATATATATATATATATATATATATATATATAAACAAATTGTTACATATTACTAACTAGTTAAAATTATCTACTACTAAGTTGCTGCTTCAACAAATACATTTTTAATTAAATTTAAAATTAAAAATGCTATAATGTTTAAAGTTTACTGGTAAGGAATTATAAACAGATGCAATATTATAATAAAATGATTTTTTGAAAATTAATTATTAAATTGTATTTACTAAAATATGCAGACTATTTAAAATATTAGTTGCGCGATGCATAACAAAAAAAAAAAATTTAAATTTACATATTAACACTCAATCAGTAACTGATACATAAATATTATATTAAGTAAAAGTATTTTATTATATTTTAAATTTGAGGGCGTTTTCTTAACTTTCCGTCACAGTTGCGCGGTCTCTCACTCCGCACAGACTTTAATTTTTGAATATCTTGAAACTCTGAAACTCTAGTAATCTGCCTTTTTAGGTATTTCTTGAGTTAGTTACAATGAACAATACTTGAGAGATAGAAGCGCATTTGCGTAATAGTTTGCGTTTTATAAACAATTACAGAGCGGAAGTCCGCTGCAAGTAACAAATACACTACTTGAGATATAACACTATTTGTAATTATTAAATATTTTATAAATTAATACACGTTTTCACACTTTGAACTTAAATAATCTTTAAGATTAGTATATTCTTGATTTATATTTGATGTAATTTTATATTCTAAGAACACCGTAAATTCCAGGCAGTTTTAAGATTCTAATTAGTGTTTAATATTACATCTGAAGAATTAAATTTTTATTTAAAATAATAAATATGTATATCAATTTTTATATTTATTACAAAACCGCGGAAAAAAACAGGCGTACTCCGGTGTAGCTAGGATCAAGTGCCAGTGACGGAAGGTTAAGTTACAATAGATGGTAATAATAAGTTATGATACTTTAAAATGTTATAATAAGAGTTTGGTAATTATTAAGCAGTTACCTATACCAGAACATGATTTCTGGCTCTGATTGTCAAAACAACAATATTTGTAAATATGAGCTAACCACGCCAAGAAGACTTAAGAGATTTTAAAGACGTATAATAAAATAAATAAAACATCGTGTCGTTTATAGTATTTTTTTACTGTTTTATTGTTTGCAGTAAGAGCGTCTAAGGTTGTGTTAAGTGTAGATAAGTATGAACTAGTTATAAATTATTATAATAATTCTTCATGTATGTAGTGAATTATACTTTACATGTTCTTAAAGAAAAAAATATAATTACACAATGGGTAGGGGAGGTTTTAGGGTTTAATTGAGCTGTTATTCACACATGGTATTCCGAGGAAGGGTTTTGGAGGTACATTGGCAGTGAGATCAGTTATTTACACACTAGCTTGAAGCCTTGGGGTTGTGTGATAATTAGAGAGCGGATTAAAAAGCATTAAAAATACGAAAAAAAGCGCTTAAAAAGGCATGAAAATGTTACTAAAAAAGCATTAAAAAAACACCAAACATGTATAAATGCATTAAAAAAGCATGACCCAATTGAAAAAATAATAATAAAACTAAAGAAATCTAAAACTATAAAATATTTTAATAAAGGTTTTATAACATTTATAATTACAACAATTTGAGTAATGATATTTTTTACACACATTTTAAATAATATAAAAAAAACTTTTAAATAACTAAACTCTATGTGATTAACTGTAAAATTCTGACTTTGATCAATAAATTTTTTTTTGAAAGGGTAAAAAACCTCTTTTGACATGCACACTTGTTACTGGTGCATGTTTAAATTTTGCTTTAAAAGCTACATTCATATTGAAATCTGGAACATTCTCTCTACTCAAAATACAGTTTATTTTATTTAATGTAGATAAACCTCAATTTTTCAAAAATACATCTTTGGACTTTGATTTCACTGTGTGCCCAATATAGCCTAGTACTTTTAAAATTGCATCTTTGAAATCTCTAATTATACTTAGATTATCATTTAACGTATTTTCCTGTTTTTCTAGCAATTTTATGGCATGACTTACAACACCGTAATTATCTTTTAAGAAAGCTAAATTATTTTTAAGTTCTTTATTTTAGAACTGCTTGGCAGGTTTTTACTGACTTACTTGCAGAATCCGAAAACTGTATTAATACGTTTTTAAAATTTTCGAAATTGAGAGAATCCCCGACCTACCGATTATTTTGGGAATTATAAAATACAGTTATTTGATTTGCTTGAAGAAGTGCTAAAGCACTAAAATACGCTATGAGCTTAGTCGGAATTTACAGAATCATATTAAACTTGTCTAAATAATATTATAAAAAATATGTAAGATCTTGATACGTAAATTTTGCTTTGCGTCTTCTAAAGAATAAAATAGTTTGCGTTTTTTTATGTACATTTTAATCCACTAAATTTCACAAAAAAACTGATTTATTAAAGAAAATGCACCAAAACTGAAGAAAAAGCTTAAAAATAAGCACATAATCTTGAAATAAGCACCAAACTAAAAAAAAAAACCAAAAAAAGCAAAAAAAGCGTAAAAAACTTAGTGCTAAATGATTACATTATTTACAATTTGTGCATATATTTAGACAAATTTTCGATGCTTTAACTATTTATCGTAAGCATAATAGCTAGGAATCCGCTCTCACATTGATAATACGTTATTTGGCAGTAAGGTTTCATACGTAATAGCCAAAACCTAGTTGTGCACTGGCAGTTACAGCTTTGGGGTTGCTTAATAACTCCAAAAGATTGTTAAGTTTACACATGCCAGCTGGGTATTGAGGTGGTATGCAGTTATAAATTCACTGGCATTAGAGTATACCCTGGGGTTGTGTTAATTAAGTGACTAGTATTATGTTATACTATGTATTGATGTAATGATGGGAATTTCGGCACCACGACGCTTGCGTAAGCGATGGCAAATCGTAGAGATGACACGTAGTTTTTTTGGGTTAGAGCAACTTGGATGAGACCAAGAAAAGAGCCTCAGAAACATTTCTGCAGCAAACTGATTTGGTCGAATGATTTGACGTCAATGGCAAATTGAAGTTATACAAAAAAACAAATCTTAATAACTAGGCGTAACAATTGGTATTATACTGAGGTTTTGTAGTAAAAAAAATATAATGTTTTAATTTATTTAGAAACTTTGTAATTTGTGGCAAAAGCAACTAAAAAAATATTTGTATTTGACAGGACAATTTATTCTTTTATTAGCTATTTTAATCAAAATATTTTTCTTTTAAAAAGAACTATTGAAATTTTTAGGCTTAACTTGATAAGTAGCTTGTTTAAATATATGTAAATTTGTAATTTGAAAACTTTCAATTTTTTTCAAATATAATAATAATAATAATAGCGAAGACATCCACATGACATTTGGAAACTCTAAATGTAAAATAATACATATTGAAAGGGGCAAATGGGCTCATACGGATAACATGGAATTGAGTGACAATTTAACTATTGAGGCAATAAAGGAAGAAAACACTTATAAATATCTAGGTATGGCACAAAATACCAAAACAGACAAGAAACTAATGATGAAACAATTCTCCGATAAATATGAACAACGATTGAAACTAATACTTAAAACTAAACTCAACGGAAAAAATATTGTAAAAGCTGTCAACAACTCTGCTATTCTATTCCTTACGTACTCTTTTGGTGTAATCAAATGGTCTAACACAGAATTAGATGAACTTGATAGAAAAACCAGAACTATGCTAACATCACCCAAAAGCATGCAAACAACGTGTAAACATGCCTAGACATAGGGGAAGACGCGGTATACTAAATATTAAACAACTCTACAAAAACCAAATATTCCAACTACAAACCTACTTCAAATTTTAACCGGAGAACATACTGCATAGAACATTAATTTAAATTGACAACAACTACACCGCACTAAAACTAAATGAAGACCTAGAATCACAAAAAACACATAACGACCTTATTAAAGAACAAGAACGAGAGTGGTAAGATAAACAAATACATGGTAAGCACCACTATGAAATACACAAAGAAGACACTAATCTAGAGTGGTCAAACAAGTGGCTGTCATCCGGATATTTAATGCCTGAAACTGAAGGATTTTTAATAGCCATTCAAGACCAAGTTATTAAAACCAAAAACTACTCAAAATGTATACTTAAAGAGGAAAATATTGAAGATCGGTGCAGAAAATGTAATAAACTTAACAAAACAATTACACACATAATATCAGGATGTGAAAAGTTGGCACCAACAAAATACACAAACAAGCAGTAGTAACAAGAAGTAGCTGGTATTGTGCACCAACAAATCAAATCAATTACTACCTACAAATAAAAATAATGAACAATACTATATCTATAAACCTAAAACAATAATAGAATCAGACAAATACACAGTACTATGGGACTTACTTGTTCAAACTGATAAAACTATCACCAATAATAGGCCAAATTTAATATTTAAGAACAAGGAACAAAAACATACGTATCTTATAGACATCGCAGTTCCAGCAAGCGAAAATCTAAAAAAGAAAATTTCTGAAAAGAAAGCTAAATATAACGACTTAGCATATGAAATTAAATAGATATGGAAACAGGAAAAAGTCAAAATAATTCTCATAGTAATTTCTGCCACAGGCGTATTACCTCAATTTACGTTAGAAATGCTTACCAAACTAAATATAAACATCAACAAACTTGAAATAATGCAGAAGGCTGTCTTACTAGACACAGCTAACATCACAAGAGCATTCTTGGGAAGCAATTAAAATGTGTATATCTTTGGGAAACCCGCATATACACATTAACAAGCAGTAAAAGCTAGCTAATTAAAAAAAAATTAATAATAATAATAATAATAATAATAGCTTTATTTTAACAAATTGACAAAAAAAATATACAAAAAACAAACAAATTTTGCAATAAGCAATACAGCGTCAGACAGATTACACACATATACATTGTATATACATATAAATAAACAAATACATAAATACAGTTTAGCTTTATATAATTTAATTGTTTTTAAGGTTTTGATATTTTCTGGTAAACCATTATATAGTTTTATAGACATATATAAGGGTCCGTTTACAAATAAAGTTAGCCTATTGTTAGGTATCGAGTAGTTTTTAATCCTGATGTTGTGAGGATAATTTGTTTTATTGTTTTGATGTTTTGTTTAATTTTTAAAGATGAACAGTAAACAATTTAGAATATAACAACCATAAGTTGTTAGTATTCTGTTTTCTTTAATTTTTTCTCTGCACGATGTTCTATTAGGAATCTTTAACATAATTTGAATGGCTTTTTTTAATTATGAATACGTCTTGTATTCGTGTTGCACTTCCCCAGAATATTATATTAAAGTTTAATATACTACTAAAGTGTTGATTGACACTTGATTTTTGAGTACACGCAGACTATAACAAACTCTATTTAGTTTAGAACATGTATGCTTTATTTGACTAGACCAATCCAAATGTTCATTAAGAATTAGTCCCAAAAACTTTGTGTTACTAGATATATTTACAATAAGGTCGCTTAGTTTCAGTTTTTAATATCATTAAAAGTTGACAATTTTGTTTTAAACACTAAATAATTTGTTTTTTTATTGTTTAATATAAATTGATTTTGATATAACCATTTCTCAATCTTGAGAAGCGTTTTGCCTATGTCATCTTCTAGTTCAGAAATTGAGTTAGAACTCACAATAATGTTTGTATCGTCTGCAAAATTAATTAAATGTTTATCTAATGAATGATTAATATCATTTATATAAATAATAAATAGTAATGAGCCTGTCAATTATTAATTTTAGTTCTATGTTGGCGATTTGCTAAATACGATTTAAACCATTTCAATGCATTTCCCCGTATACCATATTTATTCAGCTTTTCTAACAATATGTTGGGGATAATAGTGTTAAATGCCTTTGACAGATCAAGAAATATACCACACGGTTTTTTTTTTGGGTTTTAAATTATTTAGTATAACTGTTAAAAAATCAAATATAGCTGTTTTTGTTGACTTGTTCTTTAGATAGCTATGGTGAGATTTACTAAATAATTCACATGATTTAAAGAAGTTTAAAACTCGTTTACATATTACTGCTTCAAATATTTTAAAAAAATAGTTAATAGTGAAATAAGTCTGTAGTTAGGTAACAAGTTGGGATCGCCTATTTTAATTATTGGAACAATGTCCGATATTTTAAGTTGATCTGAAAATATTCCATATTCCATAGATAAATTTATTATGTGATACAGAGGAGTTACAATTTGTAATATAGTGTTTTTTATTGTTGAGATAGGTATCTCAGCAATTTGTGGTATAGTAGTAAGCAAATTTACAGCTGCGTCTGTGAAATAATTGTTAAATTTGTTGGACAATTTGTATGGATCTTTTTCTGTGCATATGCGTGTTTTATTTGAGCGATTTGTGTTTGATATTTTACTTTCTAATTTTCAAGTTGTTTGTGGTATGTTTTCTGATGATTCGATTTGATTGCAATAATAATCTTTTTTTGTTTTTGTTAACACCTCGTTGTATCTATTTTTAGTTTTTTTTGTAAAATTTGTTTAGTGTGGGTTCAAATTGTTTTAATAAACATAAAAGATCAAGTTTGCTTTTAATTTTTTGAACTTCCGGCGTTTTAAGTATTTTATTTGTATCTTTCGTTGGTGTTTTTAAGATAAGTAATTTTATTTTTTGTTTACTTTATATTCTTCAATATCGTACATTCCATTTCAATTTATTGCCAACAAGCCTTGTTCAAAAAATGTTGTATTTGTTAGATTAAAAGATCTTCCATAATACTTTTTACTTTTTTCAGTTAGCTGAAAGGTTATTTTTTGTCCATAGTGATCTTCTATATGATAATTTAAAATATTTGTTTCATACTCGTATGCATTCTGTAAATTTGTTACGATGTTGTCTATGCATTTATTGTTATAATATTGTTACTCTCGTGGGTTCAAATATTGTAAGTTTTGAATAAAACGATTGCAGTAATGACTTTAATAATTTGGCTGGATTATTTTTCATAGAAATTCATGAAATCTATCGCTGCGCATTCAAATAAATATTTAACAGAAAACTTTTCAGTGTCACTACGTTTCTGAATGTTAAGTGATTCTTTACAATAGATGGCTACATTTTTGTGTTTGCAATAACTTGAACTTAATTTAAATTTTGGTAATTTATAACTAAGTATCTGATGTTTATCTTGCCAATGCTCAGTAAGTGTTATAAATTTGCATTCGGGATGTTCTTCAATTAGTTTTTCTATTGTCATATTGCTTGTGCTTATAGATTGTGAATTTTGGTTAATGATTGATATTTTATTTTAATTTTTCAGACTTTACTAACGGAAGAGTATTTATTAGTAGTAACGTAGGTTGTATATTTATTAAAAAAAATCTTTTTGATGATTAAATTTTTTATATTTATTGTTGATGTCAAAATTAATACGCTTAAAGCCTACTCCAGCCGGCCAAAACGTATTTTTATAGAGTTCTTCTTTGAGATTGAAATTTGCCCCTACTTTGAAGCATTTATTTTGAGTTGGATTTGTAGGTAGTTCTTCTACTTTATAATTAGAATTTGGTAGGTTTTTGTTTAAGTAGTTTAGTATTGTATTTGAGTTTACATTTCTGCTTACCCTGTATATGTAAAGTCATATTTTTCTATCCACACCCGTGAAACCACATTCCAAATTTTGATTACAGTTTCCGATATTTTTAATTTAATTTTTGTTGTAGCCCGATTTTCCGTCCTTCTTTCTGAGTTGTATTTCTAGTTTTCATTTCTTTTTCAGAATGTTGATTAAATATTTATTGTAGGTGTTGTTTGTTCAATTTTCTTTCTTGTGATTGCTTTAGAAAAATTTATTTGAGGTTTAGTTGGATTTTCTTTGTTTGTATTTGTTGAAACACGTTGCTCTATCTGCTAGTTTGTGGCTAAATCTTCCATCGTGAGATGTGCAGCCAACATTCCTCGAGTTTGTCGATTTCATTTGAATCGGTAGTTTTTTGTATGATATTTGTGTTTTGGTTTTTTAATACATGTTGAATGTTTTCAACTACTTCCGTGAGTGCTTTTAATTTTAATTCTATTGCGTTGTTGTTTATTGGTACTTCTGTTTCGGTATATGTTGAATTAATAGGTAAGTTTTTATAATACTATATATATATAATATTGAGTATGCGCACATTACTTTTTTTTCCTAATCCTATGTTATGGTTATGATTATACCGTATATACTATAAATATAACATTATATTACACATAATGAATCTAATCATAAACGGCAATCATAAGATTTATTATCAATGCATTCGTAGAAATTGCAAGCATAAGCCGTTTTACCAAACATTAAAAATCTTTTTAATTGATTTATTTTCAAAACACGATATTAATATGTAAATAATTTGATTGCCTCTATGTATAGTTAAAATTGTTTTTCTTACTCTATTTATAACGTTATAAATATTACGGAAAATTACGTTGCGCAAACAAACTCACATATGTTTTGCAATATGCAATATGTATAATAACAACCTACCATTATTTTTATGCTGTTATAATTTTACTACGTATTTGGGGTTTTTAAACTTTTTAATTATTGTTTTATACAAGACACTAAAACTTGGCGTAAAATATTCACTTAGTTTTATTAAATTAATTAATAAAATCTTATAACTTATAACATAAAAATTTATGTCGCAAAATTTAAATAAATTAAAATATAAAATCTTTCTAGCTGCACATACGAGTACAGCCATTTTTACACAAAAATTTTTTGATACAAATACAAAATTTATTGAAATAGAACAATTTCAGAAAGTGAAAATGAAACGGGTTTGCTATAGCGAGCGTATGATAAATCACTATGTGAGCTTTGGTGCACCAGAAATGGCATCTAAAACGTAGTTAAATATTAAACATGGAATTATTAATTGAGTTCTGTTTGCTGTTGTTGCATAGACATAGGAAAGTTTTGCCAACGTAACTTAAATTTAATTTGAAATAAGAATTTATAAACGCATAGTCGGATCTGCAAAACAAATCAAATTAGCCACTTGGGAGTGCTTTTAGTGGTGCTTTGAAATCATTGGACAGGGTTTAAATGTACATTGAAGATTTCAATTGAATATATATATATAATGTGTTGAGATGTCGGACACACCGAGCCATAGAGAGGACATATGTATGTTTGGATGCTTATATTCAATTGAATACATTATTATTAACTTGAAAAAAAAATCAATCAAGTTTGCTTAGATTGATCAACTATATCTTAGTGTGTTGTTACATTATATGTTTTTATCCCGCTGTGTTTGGCTTCTTATTTAAAACATGTTTAGTTAGCATTTGTTTAAACTGGGTTTTTTAACTGGAGCGGCAAAATTGCATAATATGACAACACACTAAGCAGTGCTATATAAATTAGGAATTGAAAAATTTTTGGTTCTTTGAGACAGTAAAGTATTGTAACAATTTTAACGAAGAAAACATATATTTATTAATTTAATTAAAGGTTTGCTCATTTTATACAAGAAAAACAAAACGTATAAATTTTACAAAATTTTTACAAAAATCATATTTCTATTATTTCGACCGTGCTGGTTAAATAAAAATATTATTTTAAACAAAAATTTTGAACAGTCAATACGGCCGTTGATTATTTTATATAAGATTATTTGACATATTTTGCCTAGAGTTTAAACAGTTATATTCAGATGACTTAATATAATGCTGTAAACTTGGTTATTTAGTTTTATGAATGTCATAAAAGCAACACGGCGCCGAAATTTGTGTTGGACCCTTTCTAATGTCCCTATTATATTTAAGTATTGTTGATGGGGAGACTAAATGGTTGAAGCATATTTAAAAATTGGCCTTACCAAGGAACAATATAAAAATTAGTTGTAACGGAGAACTCAAGAGAATTAATTGATATTTTTTTATGTGAGCAGTAAAACCAATACTTCTTTTAATTAAATCATTCGTACAGAATTTTGTAATAAAAGTAGTTATTAGAATATATAATAGAATATTATGTTAGGTATTATTTTTTTCAACTTGATATATCAAGTACATCAGGCAGCTTTTTGAAATCAAATAGTAGCTCTTTTAAAGGTCTCACGGTTTTTTAGTCGTCTTTAAAGAAAATAATTGTAAGAATTTAGGTTGGGGACTAAGCTGCCCAATCGACCAAGCTTATCCTGTAGTGGCATTTGCCGTCTTCTATGAATTATAACTTTTTCTAAAGTTGTTGGATGCTTATTTTTTGACAAATGTAAAAGGCAAGGAAACGTTTTTGTAATATATACGGCTTAATGATAAAAAAGTATTTTTTTTATATGTTTATAGCGTCGACTACTAAAGGCAGTAGCTAACTTTTTTTAATAATAATAACTTTACAGATTCTAAACTTAATATTAGTTGTCAAAATTAAAAATTGAATTTAATGCTGTGATACTAGGTTAGGTTTAGTTAGTACGTTTTTTTAAATTAATCAAAGAACATACTAACTAAACTAGGTTAATTAATAAAAACATATAAATAGATTAACATCAAAGTCATTAAAAGCTAACACTAAAATTGGGTTACAACGTTTTGAGGAGTTTTTTGTTTTTTAAAAATTGTATCGTTAATCTACTTCTATGCCGCCACGGAGAGCTTGATTTTCTTTAATTTGCTCTTGAAGTTGTTTCATACTCGTTCTTTGATGACTTTTGAAATAATGTATTTTTTGAAATCTGCTTGTTTGTTGCCGCCGCTTAATCGGTTAGCTTGTTGTGCTCCATGGCTCGATGTGTAGACAAAAATTTTTTTGTTCAAATCTGGTCATGCGGAATATCAAAGCGTGTACGAGCTGGGTCAGCGTATCGTTTGAGAGACATAGACTTTGTACCCTGGATGGCACTCAGCATGTAGGAACAAAAAAAGAACGATCTGTGAGATGACGTCTTACAGTTTAGCAGGGCTTTATGTAATGCATAATATTCTCCGAGTATACTGACTTTTTTAGGGAGAGACATTGAATGAGCCGTACTGTTTTAAACAAAAATAATAATAATAATATATTGATTGATGTTAGAATACATAGGTATTTACATAAGTCATGTACAGTAAGTAAATATAATCTAGTGGTAAAGTAGAAAATTATAATTTAAAAATTCTTCGTAATTATAAAATGATTTTTCTAAGAAAAACTGTTTTAATTTGCGTTTGAACTGTGGCAACTCTAAACTTTTAATATTATTTGGTAATCTGTTGTAAAATGTGACACCATAGTATTGAGTGCTAGTTTTACTTTTCTCAAGCCTATTAAAACAGTTTCTCAAATCGTTGTTGCGCCTTGTGTTGTATGGGTGGACATCCTTGTTTAATGTACGAGAATTTATTGTTCTATGCACTAACAGCAGACATTCTAATATAAACATACATGGTAATGTTAGTATTTTCAAGTTTTGGAATAGTGATTTGCAGTCTGCTCTGTATTCCACTCCGGCAACAAGATGCCATACATTAGCGCTGAGTTACAGATTGCAAAGTAAACAGTTCTTAATATATGGGTAGAAGCACAGTTAGCAAGGCTTCTTAAAAGATATATATTTTTGTTCAGCTTATTTGCAACCTGTTCCCCATGTTTCTGCCAGTAAAGTCCTTTGTCTAAATATAGACCAAGAAACTTAGGTACTATTGTGTCTGTTGTAGTAGGTCTACGGGTAAATTGAATTTTAGTGGTTTTCTCGACATATAAACAAAGTGAATTAATTTGAAACCACTCTACTGCAGTTTGTAGCATTTCTTATTTTTTGATCCCGTATTGAACCGCGATATAACCGCAAAAAATCTGGACATTTGGCAACAATTTCAAAAAACTTATTAATGACCTTAGGGCAAGTTTTTTGTTTGCTCTGGGAAGTCAGATCAAAGCGAGCATTAGCCAGAGTGAAAGTTTGCAAGAACCGACCTCGAATAGCATTGGATAGTTTACACTGATGTTATTTTCTAGTTTTCGCAGTTTTTCAGTTTTGGACGCTCACCGGCTTATTGACGGGGGCCTGAGTCTGTATTTGCATTGCTGAGTTTTGTTCACAGTAAATATGAGTTGGTTATGATGACCCTTTTTTGCTTGCATTGCTTCTGCGAGCTCTAGTTAATGTTGGCTAAGCATGCACTTTGTGACCAATTCATCAATATGTGTCCGAAAAAAAAGGGTTTTATTGAGCACTACCCTTAAGAAACAGACTGTTTTGACGCAGGTGGTTTTGGAGAAGACAAGTGCGAGGTTTTGGTAAGGTATTTTGAGGCGACAAACAAATACGCAGGAGGTTTTTCTTGTAGAAAAACGAAAACTTTTTGCATTTGCTTCTGTGTCCACTTTGTCTATGGTGATCTGGAGTTGACGTATTGTGGTAGGTACGGTATCTCTCGCTATGTATATTATTAAATTGTCGACGTCTTGGCATTTATTTTAAGTATAACTACCGAAGGCAAAATATCATGTACCGCGATCTCAAAAAAGGTGAGGACATAAGATCTTTGAGTTAGCGGTTTCTACTCTTACTTTAAACTAGCGATTTTGCATAAAATATTGAAAAAAAAAACTTTGCATACAGCTTTTGCAAAATTTTGTAACGCGAAATCATGTCATACGTCTTCTATAGGTTGAAAACTCGGATGTTATTTTTATGTTTCAGGTAAAAGTAGGGTTTTATCAGTAAACTAAATGTGCCGGCAAAGTTACATTTAGCAGTACCTTAAGGAAAATTGCAAAGTTTGTTGTAAACAACAACGGAAATAGTTAAAATGTTTATGCTTTTTTACAGGTAATAGTTTTATATTGGAAATAGTTTATTGCATGTTTCTTTTATACATACTCATTTATTTTTTTTGCATATTCCCGAACTCCTTCAATTTTTTCAAAGAATTGCTGACAAATTGTTTTTTGCCAATATTTTGGTTTTGATTGATTTGTTCTGTGACAAATAATGCAAATATACAAATTAATTAAATTTTTTTTATAGAAAAGGTTTATACACAATTTTACGTAGTGTTAATATCTTTTGAGCTACATACAAAAAAGTTACGAATACCGCAATCGTGAGATGATGCAGATACCAAAAAAAAAGTAAGCTATTACATTCTCTGTTACCAATTGATAAGAATATTATGTGTACAAGTGAACAAGGAGATTAATTAAAATAAGTGCACGTCGTTGATAATGGGTTTTGTTATAGCGAGTTATGTGACGCCAACAACAAATATTTACTTCCATATTAGCTAAAGTACGTCCAAAAATATTATAAAGCTAATTGCATTATTATTTTTGATAGGTACATTACCGATGCATCTAATAAAAGCACAAAATCTTTTGTACGTTAACAAGTTTAAAGTCAAGACAAAGCAAAATTTGCCTTTTTACTACAAAAGTTTGCTGGAATACAAAACAATGTAGAATGTTTTAAAAACTTCTTGATTTTATTGATATATCGGGCCAAAAAGTTATCTTAGTCGTAGTAGAATGGGATGAGCATTCTTTAAATAAAAACGTACATGCAACTTTGCATTGTTATTTTGTTTTGAGTCTATTGCAAGTCAACACTTTTTTAGTACTTACCTATTTAGCAATGGTAATACCAAGAATTCTCAAGATTGAGGTTTAATGAAAACGAAGTTTGGGTTGTTTTCTATTTTTAGCAAAAACGAAGCAGCTCTACTAAAACTCTTAAAAACGTAAAATTGTACGTAACCTTTACAAAAAGCTGTAGCTGTAGAAACGCAAAACTTTGGCATACGACGGCATAGCTGAATCTAATAAAAACGATGCAGTTGATAACGGAACTTACACTCAGTAAAATTGAATCCAAAGATTTTTTGTTAAAAATTTGTAAACAAACCCAATACACTGGCAGTTAAAAATAAAAGTACTACAGAAAAACGACTATAGTTTTAGGCTCATTTATATTTGTGATTTTTGCATTATTTTTTGCCCACCTATAGCGGAAATATTTGCTAAAAACATTTTTTAAGAAATTGTTTGGCAAAATTTAATGTGTTTTAGAGGTGCGCGAGGGGGTTAACTGTGTATATTTAAAAGATTACAATAAACCGATTCCATTAATTGAATTATTTTTTTTTTAATTTAAAACAATGTGTACATTCCTGACAACTGGCTTATATATATTTTACACAAAATTATTTTAAATAAAAGATTTACAATATTTTTGACATGAAGTTGCCTGTTTTTATAGCAAAATTACATAATAGTACTTATATGTTTGAAAAACTTTTATTGTTTGAATATTTTCAATGATTTCATCTCAGTTACGATGGACTTAAGAACATATGTTCATGTTTTTGACATAATACTACGTTGGAAACACACTTTTAAGCTTTGGTTGTTATGTCTACTAAATATTGACTTTATATTTCTAAATTGACGAATAATCAATTGATTAGTGCATTTTTTTTTTAAATTTTAAGATGTGGTAATTTTTGATAAATACTTAATTTGGAAGTATGGACTATTTGTCGATAGTTTAATAATACATAGTTAATACATTTTTTTATGGTTTTGGTCCCACATATCTTGTTGGTTGTTGTAGCTTAACTACAAGTTAATCTTTGTGTAGGTGCCAATATATTTTGTATTTTTTTATTTACAATGTTTATTCAAATATCTATAGAAAATCTGCATTATGTTGATATTGCAAAATAATCTAAGTTATTACTCTATTTTGTTTTAGCTCAATGATTCGAATAGCTTGTTTTGAATATACATACAGTTGTTGCTAAAGTTATAAATATATAAACCAAAATTAACAACATAAAATACTATTGTAGATTAACAATTTTAAACTGTAAAATAGTTTTTGTGTTAATTTCTACAAAATGAAATTTAAATTGAATTGCCGTTCAATTTTAAATCTGCACAAACATACATTGTACAACAAATATTTAAAAATACAATAAATTAAGTAAATGTGATGTGTTTAGGTTCAGCGTAAATTTATTTGTTTGATGTGTTTTTAATATATGCTAAGTAACTAATTAGGATTAACAATTGTTATTCACTTATCAATTTTTTTGGAAAATTTTTATATTATTAGAAAACGTTTTTTAAATTGAAAATGATTGAATATATCAAATTTGAAATTTTGTTGCGGGAAGGACTTAAAAAGTTTATTGCGAGTTTGGTAGAGATTATCTAATTGCAAGAATTACACTACAAAAATCAATGTATGATGTGTTATAAATCATTATTGCTGCTTGCTAAAAAACTAAAAAGCTCAATTTGTTGTCATGTACAGGAATGTGTTGCTCCACTATACAACATTTTACTCTATAATGTTTACACAAGTTTAATTTATCTAACATGTACTTTGAATAGAACGGTGCGACATTTCTTCAAGCAGGCGACATTGTGGCTATAGAGATTAGAAGTTTGGTGATATTGGCTGTTAAAATTTTGTAATATTGACATTACTGGACTATTTTTGGGACTACGTTGTTTTTTTAACGTTTATGTCAATAGCTTTTTCAGACGATCTCATACTTACTGGCCAAAATAATATTTTTATTTAATAATATAGAGCCAAATTTAAATCATTGTGTAAAACTCAAATGCTAAATGAACCAAAAAGGATTTTTATTTGATAATTTCTTTTATCTTTAATTGCTACTTTGTCTTATTATGAACTCAAAATTTAACTTCTATATTAAATATATAAAAAATATTTATAATATTAAATTATTTGAGGTTATGTTTATAACATGTGAAATAAACTATATATGTATTTTAATATGCGGTTTTATGTTTTATTATTATAAGACCGGCTTTGGGTGTTTGGCCATTATCAGTTATTACATTAATATTGAGACCCAGGTGTTGTTGTGTAAAACAGCATATTAAGTATATGAATGTATCAACCTACTTAAAATAAATTGTTTAAAGTGCTTTTAAAAGAATGGAAGTTTTTAGTGAAAGTGAGGTTTAAGGTTCTGCAACACACATTCTGAATTAACTTGCGCAACAGACCTTCAAGTTTTATATTTCTTACATCATTAAAGTATTCTTTTGTACAGCGAAACTTGATGTTAGTACGTGCATTGAGTTATTATTTATATTTCCCCGTAAATTAACTTGGCTACAGAATAGTCGTATTAGTTTTTAGTTGCAAGGGTATTGAAAATCTAGATTTTGCAAGTATACTCCTGATAGAGAGCTTTCATAAAGGTTTGTGTAGTAATCAGTGTTTTAAGAAGTTTGTCTCGGTTCTCAGTTTGTTTTATTTTTATATTCACTGTACATTGTCTATCACTGAAATACAAAATCAACTGTTTTAACAACCTCTTTCAAGTGCTGCTGATGTCACTTCTTTATATGTGAATAAATGCCAAAAGGTGGTAGGAGGCTGCAGTTAGCGTTGTTAGCATGTCACTTTATTCTGAGTATGCCTTCAAATTTGCTATTTGCTAGCCATTTGTATAGAAGCCACGGTCATTGAGTTGTTGATGTCTATGCTGCCTACTACTATATTTACTGTTATATATTATTTGTTTTTGTTTTCTATTTTTTTCATAATTTTATCTCTTTAGTGGGAAATGTTACATTTGCATGAACGTATTATTAATACAAATATTGTACTTTACTTAAACAACAAGAACTAAAACAGAAACCAACTATAAATATTAATAATAAAAAAAAAAAAATAATTGAGTAATTATGCAATATTATGATTGCGTTTATAATGTTCATGTCAATAAGTATAATTTTATTTAACTTTTGCAATTTTTGCAACAACCAGCTTGCGTGACCGGAATTTTTTTCTTGCTTTACTTGAAATTAAAAGGATTGTGCCCTTGAATACTTACTGGAACCAAAATAAACGTTTTTTACAACTGTATTAAAAAAAAATTAACAATGAATTAAATGAAAACCAGAAAACAGAAAATATTCGAATGAATTTATATTTACAATAATGTTTTTTGTTAACGACATCGTAAGACATTACACTCATTTTAGAATAACAATAAAGTTAAAATATTCTTATTCTTAAATTGAGTTTCGTAAGTAATAATTGATCTAGTGCTTTAGAAATGATTTCTAATTCTCCGAGTAGTACAACAATTAGAATAATCAATGATAAATGATGTTGTTTTTAATTAATTGATGTGTATTGTGTGGTGGATTTGTTAAAGAAGACAAATGATCTACCTTTATCATTCTACTTTTATTCCACTAATAGAGAATAGGGAAACTGTTTCTTTGTTCATTTTTTTACATTCTCTTGATAATTTAATTAAATTTGTGTGATAGTTGAATGATAAATTAATAATAAAAATTAACTATTTTTCTGTACGCAGTGCTTTATTAAAAATTAAATTAACTATAATATTCTGTCAATTCTGAATTTATTTACTAGTTTTATTAATAATTTAAATTTAAATCTATATTCAGTTCTTGTTGCTAACTAAATGTAAATTAGTTAAATATTAAATATTACTTTTTACATTTGATGACTATATTTTTATTATTTGATTCTACAAAAAAATTGTTTTAATAATACTTAGTTTCTATTATGATATACATACATAGATACAACTAAAAATATTTTATTCAGTAAATGGTATTACGTAGAGTTGACTTTTGAAACAGAATACGCGCGCCGATAGATCAGGTTCTGTACGTAAAAGGAATTTCTTGAAATATGATTATGACTGAAAAACCTTTTGATAAAGAGACTTGTAGAGAACTTTAAAAATAGAAAGGAATAATTTAGATTTTACTACTTAAATATACCACAAGAATTCCGTAAAATAAAATGTGAAAATGTATGTAGAAGACGTATTATTATTTGCAAACATAATGTATTTCATTTTATTATATAATTTTTATAAAGAATGTATAGCCTCAAGATACATTTTGAGAAAAATAAATGTTAATTATAACAAATGAAAAAAGCAAAATTTATAATTATAACTGTAATAATATTAATTAAAATGAACAAATTGTTTATATTATCACTTTAGCCGCAATGATTTAACACAGCAATGTAGAACTTAAAATTTATGGACCAATTATGTCTTGCTTAGATTGTAGCCGAGTTTATAGTTTTGAATGGTATATCCGTAGATATTATTAGATAAATAATGACAAATTAATACAAAATAAGAAAATAAGAAAATTAAAAACCCTCTCTTTTATTAAAGCATCGGATATTAAATATGATTAACTGTGCAACTCTTGAAAAAAAAATAGTTTGACAAGATAAAGAATCGAATGATGAAATGACGAGTAAAACATTTAAAATGTGCGGAATTGATTAAAAGTGGCAACAGTTGATTGTGCAAAAAATGTGTGTGGAGTGGTGTTGGAAATATAAAGAAAGATGCATGGTGGAACAAACAGGTAAAACTGCAGAGCAAATGCAGTGAATGAAAAGATAGAAGTGAATAGCAGAGAATGAGGTGGAAAAAAAAAATTTGCATGATGTATACAAAAAGAAAAAAATGAATGCAAAGAAAGTAGTAAATGAAAATAAGAAACAAATAAGAACAAAAAAATCGAAGAGAATGCAGAATGAATTTGAAGAAATAAAAAAAAATATTTTGGGAATGGGACAATAGAGCAGAACAAGGGGTGCATTAGAAAGTTTGTGGCTTTCAGAATGATTGTGAAGAAATGATTTGGAATGAGACGGTATTAGAGTGGGTTAAAGAAAATGTTTTGAGCAATTGTATGGCGACAATGTAAATCTTATTGCAGACAAAAGAAAGACTGTGAAATGTCGTATAGCCTAACCGCAGACAAAGTAATCACAGCTATAAAATTGTTAAAAAATAGTTAAGCCGCGGGCTTAGATAGGATTATGTTCGAAGCGTTAAAGTATGGGGGCATATTAGTTATTGATAAATTTATTGGCTTATTTAATTTGTGTTTTAGTAAATTGACAGTGCCAAATGGTTGGAAAGGTGCTGTGTGTGTTTCTTTGTACAAATTTAAATACAGTAAGACTGAATGTAAAAAATATTGTGCTATTAGTTTCTTAGTATTCCAGGAAAGTGTTTAGAAGAGTATTGATTAAAATACTGAGTGAAATAACGACTGAGAATATTTAGGGGGCGCAATGTGTTTTTATACCGGGTAGGAGCTGTTGGACCAAATGTTCGCACTTTAACAAGTAACTGAGAAATGTATGGCAGTGAAGAAGACAGTGTACTGTGCTTTTGTAGGTTTAGAGATAGCATATGGTCAAGTGAACAGACGTATGTTGTGGAACGTTTTAAAAGAGTATGGGGGTAAATAAATGTTTAGTAATGTAGTATTGCTATATATTATGGTTCAACATTGAACAATTTGCAGGGATGCGTTACGTTCCCGTGGTTTTTTTAATATATTTATGGATAAATACATAAAGAATACTTTTGAAGACGTTAACTGTGTACGGATGGATAATGTTAATATAAGAGTGCAGTTGTACACTGAAGATGCTGTGATAGTGTGTGAGAATAAAAATGACCTACATAATGCACTATTAACTGAATGTTGCAGGAAATAAAATTTCTATATAAATGTAACAAAAACTAAAATCATGGTTTTTGATAAGGTTATGGTGCAAAATCGGGTTAAACAGTGAACGCTTAGAGCAGGTGGTTGCTTTTGTGTATCTGGGAAAAATGTTTAATAAGAGTGATAGTTTAGATGAAGAAATTGAGACATAAGTAAATGCATCACGAAAAGTAGTTTGAAATATGTGTATGATTGCAAAGATAGAAGTATTATCTAAAGATGCAAAGTTGGCAGTTTATAAAAGTGTATTAACACTAACTCTGCTGTATGGATCTGAAGCAAGTCTACGTAAAAGTTGGTTGAATAAAAAAAAAAAAAAAAAAAATTAAAAGTGAAAAGAATAAGAGAGCCTGACCAGATGTACGAATATTGCTAGACCAATGGAAGAGTGTTAGAACAGAAAAACGTGGATAAAAATGTTACTGCTTACCCCGAAAGAGAACGGCCTGACTGGGTATGTATGTGTGTATGTATGTCAGTGTACAAGTACACACGAACCACACTATATTAAAACTTTTAACATCATTGTTATGTCCAGTTTTCGACCTAGAAAAGCCAAGATAATAGCATTTTGTTCAATAATTCTGCATGAATATGAAGACTTCAGACACTGTGCATACAGAATCTACACCTGATAATATTTATATTGCAACAGTTTTACTGTAGATTTACAGCAAAATGATTTTTTCTTTTTTCTTTTTTTTTATTACAAAATTAGTTAGTTTTACAAACATTTATCACGGAAACTATAATTATCTTTATAAAATACAATTTCTAAAAATGATGAATAAATCTGCAAAAAAAGAAGAGACAAGAAGGTTGGTCTATAATTTGATCGTCTTTAGCACAAAAATTTTATAGCAGCATTAACGAGTTATTTCCGAAACAAAATACATTTTTCTAAGCCAAAACTTTTATGAAGAAATAAAGGGGTTGCTGGATAAATTAATTGAGATTATAAGAAGCAGCAGAGATCATATATTATTATGTTTGAATTTCTATATTTATGTTTATTAAATTTTTTTAACAAAATAGGTTCTTTTTTTATGTATATCAAACTTTTAGGAAGGTCATCGAAAAGTTTAGAGTTGCTTTATTTAGGAAGCGATATATGCCTCTTACAAAAACAGTTATGTATCAAAAAGATTTAGTTTAAGAAATATGCTTTTATAATTTACAAATTCTGTAGGTTTTTAGTCTAAATCATGCTTGATGTAAAAAATGGTCAACAAATGAATGTTTGAGATGATATTTTGAGTCTACTAGATTAAAGCGATCTTTATTTTGGTTTAGTAGTAACTGGATATGATGTTATTGTAGTTTTATATTTAAGATGTTCATAAGCAAAATTGTTTTTTATACTAAACTACAAATATTAGTGAAACTAATTTTTAAACTAGAAGTTATGTCAGACTGGCTAAATTTGTTTGTAGAACACACTAGGTTTTGTTCCGTCAATTTATTAGTACTATAAACCATGTTTGATTTTGTGAATAGTTTGCTTGAGAAATTTTGTAATGATTAGATATATATTTATATTATAATAATTTATTTCATCAATTTTTGATCTTTTTGATGACTTGTTTCAAATTTGCTACATATCAACTCGTTATACATTTGCTAAGTTAGGATTAGTAGTTAGGAAATAAAAACAAAGTATTACAGTTTTCGATGATAGCTTTAATAGAAGAAATACAAACTCTGAACTTACACATTAACTAAAACGATGCGTAATGTAGTATAGTAGTTGTGTATACACAATACGCAATTTTTCATATATTTATATTTTGAATCAGAGCTTAATTTTTATTGTTTATTAATATGGAATTATTTGTGTACTCTTTCCTACTCATTTTCAATAATATTAAGTCCTGAAAAAAACATTGAAGCGTATTTTTTTGAGTGAAAGCGTCGTTACAGCTTAGTGATTTAAATGCAAATTGAACGAAGTATTTTGTTAGTTCCCATGAATTTAAAGCATAGAAATTATAAATAATTTTTAATATTTATTTTTAAATAATAAATACTTTTTTTGAGGCTTTTGGAGGAGGAATTACATTACGGACGGTGTGTAGAGTTTTTTTTTTATTCAAAAAAATCTGTACTTATTAAACCTTTAATAATACTAAACTAAAATGCTTGGCAAGGCTAAGATTATTAATCTTCAATGATAAATGATTTAAAATTTAAAAAGGTTTAATTTGAGTTTTGCGTTCTTTATGTTTGAGCATTTTTGCAGTATTCCAGTAAATTGTAAAATAGTTTAGTTTGGTAAATATATAATAATAATAATAATAATAATAGCGTCTTTATTTCTAATATAATTTATACAGAAAAAGGCTAAGTTCAGTTTTAATTGTAATTTTTTTAACCGGTTATTTCTCTTTAGTTTAGTTTATAAGTTTATAAAACGTATATTTATAAACAATGGCAGTTTTGTGTCTGAATGGTACTCTGCAGAAAAGACTGGCAAACACTGTACCGTCTTGGAGGAAGAAAACACTCACATGAACAAAAAGAGCAGAATGTGAGTTGATTAGAATCTACACGGATGGCTTGAAAATTAATAAAAGTTTTGGATCGGGAATCTTTTTGCAAGACCTGTACTTCAAAATATTTTTACTACTAGAAACACACATGATTATTTTCTAAGCAAAACTAGTTGAGATAATTTATAGAGTAAGTTGTTAGGATAACTTATGGGGTTATGGAAATAGTGAATATTTGGCGAAGGAAGGAAAAACTGTTCAATACAGCCGATTACTACATGCTAATGTGCAGAATGAACTTGCAAATATGACAGGATACTTGACAACTAAAAAAACACACATGCACACGATTGGTATTGGAGACAGTCCAACGTGTAAAAGATGTGAAATAGATAAATATACGATTGAGGACGTGCTATGTACATGCTTTACCCTCTCATACGACAAAGAATCTAAGTGGGGGAATTGCCAGTATTAGGGAGACTTCTGTAAGCCTTGTACTTGCATACATCAGCTACATAGGTTAGTTGAACACCAGGACAATGGAGTCAGGTCATCATGGAGGAGGTAGCTTCTAAGCAGCAAACTTTAGTGTGTTTATTTTTATATTTATCTCAAAAGATTTGCGCCTTAAATTAATTATTAAGTACTCTTCCTGTTCCAAAATAAGTTTTTGGTATAGAAATTGTTATAATAATCACAACAAGTGAAACTTAAAGATCATTTACAGCATTATGTATGTGTGTGTGAATGGATGCAAAAAGGAAACAGATTTTTAGAAATGATTTTTTTAGTGATGAGCATTTTTATCTAAGCGGCTACGTAAACAAGCAGTATTGCCGTATTTAGAGATAAGAAAATTTGTATGTTGTTTATGGTGTGCTTTGTGGTCTGGTGGCATAATTGGCCCGTCACGATGAGTTTGAAGTAAAATTAAATCAAAAGCTTTTTATTCACTTCAAATTGTTTCCTGAATTTTAATTGTACAATAGTTTAGCATTAGTTTAAGACAAAAAGAAAAAAATGGTTGAAGGTTTTTTAGAATGCGAGTCAAACGTATGTTGTAAAATATGTTTTTATTTGGATATCATACACAATTGTTTTTGGACTTGCAGTTTGAAAGTTTAACAAAACCGTAGTAAATGCACTTTATTAGTAATCACTAGTTTATTGGTTATAAACATAATTGTTTTACATTTCAAAATTCTAAAGTTTTTGCAGCAATACCTGCATTGTACCTAAAATTGGGTTAAACCCGCTTCTTTTATCTATGCTTAAGTTCAAATAAACATCTAATACTTGTTGCTTATAGTTAATATCTTAAATAAAAACTGGGAGGTCTATACAATAAACAACAACTTTGCCATCACTTGAAACTTTAGTATACAAACGCAACATTTTTGAAAACAAATAAATGATCAATAGAATGAGCTTTAACTGCAAGCTTTGACTTTTAACCAGTCAATTGCTTTTTTAATTTTTGTTGCTTCACAAACAGCAGAAGCAATTTAAATAATTTTATTCTGTTTAGATTTAAATTAGTTTGAATCTGAGAAAGATTATTAGTAGAAAATAATAAATATAGACATTTTCAAGAAGAGTTGTACGTTCCTTACGTTGATATGAAAAGGTCGGCTGTCTTTATTAAGTAAAGAATTTGACTGTAAAAGATTTTTATTTCTGTTTAATTTTTGATTTATTGTTAATTAATCTACTTATAGTTTTTGAAAAAGTTATTAATATATAAGACAATAGATTTCTAGCTCAAATCTCTGAATTACATATATGAGGCTTTTCTTTTCAAATGACACAAACGCAAACTAGAAATATTAATGTTTTATATTACAAACTTTACACAAATTATTTATTGGTGTTGTAGCCTTTTTCTGTTGTATAAATATTGATAAATCTGAATATTTAATTTTTTTTTACCAGATTTTGTTTAAAACACATTTCTTCTGCAGGAATTACAATATCACAAATTTATTCTTACAAATACATTACTAGAAAAAGTTATTCTTTAACTTATTTAACTTATTAAGTCTGTAGAAGGCTCTAGTAACAATATGTTGCAAAAGCTGTTTGTTCTTGCTCATGTAATAAAACTTGTAATTGTTTAGTTTATTAGCGGTTATTTTGTTCTATGCTTTATACTCGGCCGCAATGAATTTATTAATACTGGACGGGGACTTGTTTTGTTATAATAACTGAATAGCGTTTAAGACATTCTTAAGCTTACTACGTGCTTTACACGTTTTTATCCATATTTGAAAAAAGAAGACAGAAGTTCTGCAAAAATTTTGTCTGTAAAAACTTATTGTTTAGATAAATTTGAAGAAATTTTTTTTTTCTTAAAAATGCAATCTTGAGAAGATACAAACGATAAAAAAAATGTAAATTTAAAATATAAGCCTTTTTGCTATTTTTAAGTATTTCTTTGGATACATTGTAAGATATCTCGGAACGTAGCACACGGCACTTCCTGAATTTTTTAGGGTATCTTTTGCATATATAAAGCACGTTTTTATTCATAATTAAAAAAAAAAAAGAAAATACTTGTCATCTTTTTTTAAGAGAAACTGTCTTTTAAAGTTTTGTGAAATTTTCAAAATTTAATGAAAACAATTTTTGGCTGTGAAAACTTGATTTTTGGACAATTTTTTAAAATTATTTTTTCTTAAAAATGTAATCCTGAGAAATGATATCAAAAAATGTAAAACACTCAAAAACCTCGATTTTTTCAAATTTTGATTGCTTATTACTCGGAAATGGCTCAATGAAAAAATCTAAAAAAATCACATAATCAGGATTTATGTAGAGAAAGGCATTTTCAGTAGTTTGAGCAAAAACAAATTTTCATTTCGTACACTTGACTCATACATATTCATATATTTAATTGATTTGACTCCCGTCTCTCAAAATTCAAACCAGTTTTTTGATATCCGTTAATTTATCAACCGTGTAAAACCGAAATTGTGTAAAACAAGTACTGTGTAAATCAAAATTGTTTCAATTGATTTTGCCTTTTTTCCTGTATATACATAGACATTTTTTTTGAGATATCTAGTTTGGTATTTTACAAACACTAAATACTCAAGTTCCAATTCACCGATTGTCAGATATTATTATGCGGAATTGTATTTAATCGCAAATGACATTTGAGGTTTGTGTTAATTCACATGCATTACTTATGTCGTTTCATATCATAGCCACATTGAAATTCACAGGTTGGTGGATTGTAAACAATACTTTGATTATCAACTTACAATTTAAGCTTAACCAATTAAATACGTTTATTGTAAGATTAATAGGAGATAACAAATCTAATTTGCATTAACCCTGTAAGAAAGTTCTATAAAATGGTAACAGAGATTATGCAATATTTTATGTGTATCCTGGATACTTGCTATGTTATCTATAAATTTATTACGAGGTTAAAAAGGAACGGAAAGAGAAATAAACACTATTTTCTTTTATATTTTTTAAGTACATATTACCTCTGCAATTTTAAAGAAAAAAACAAACATTCTGAGAAAGATAAAATGTTATGCAGCTACAAGAGCATAGATAAATTATTCACCGACTGTTCTACTCGCAACGGAAAGCGAATAATTCATTTAAAATACCTTCATTTTTAAAAAACGAATAAAATACTGTGAGCACTACTGAATTAATGTTACTATTCTTTTTTTACTCAAAAAGAATAATTACTTGGTGGGAAACAATGCGACAATTTATCATGAAGAAAATACAAAAAATAAGCTACGTAGGTAAATGCAATTTAACTCATTAAAAAAAATATTTTCACCCTCTGTCTATTAAAATTTTAAATGTAATTTTGCCAACTCCGGACTTTTTTCGGAATGTTCTAATTAACTTACATGGAGGTGCGAGTGTGCACTTTATTAATTAAAATGTAAATTTTTTATTAAAAATGCGTTTAAATCATTAAAGTCGTAAGTACAAAAAACCAATTCGTTAAGAAATAAAAATGAAATAATGATCGAATATCACACCGCTGCTGGAAATGATAAATGGCATAGTAGCAGGTAGTATATGCACGTGCGGCCAACCTAAACACAAATATAAATCGATCGACCTCGTATTCAAATAGAGTCTTTGTTCGGTTTTAATAATGCAGCCTTATACATCTTCTCTTTTGATGGTTTAAACAGTTTTGTGCCAGACATCTATTCAAAAATTATTCCCCCAGAAATCGTTTAAAAGATTAAGCCATTCTCATCTTCGTTAAAGTTTGTCTAAAGTTTCTTAATATATGTTTGAGATTAACACAACTCAGGTGAAAAGAGCAAAAACAAAAGTTTTTTATTTTATGTATTAACTATTTCCAAATCAACATAAATATTTTAGAAAGTGTTTTATAATAATAATATAAATCACTTTGTAAATAAATTATAAAATTTATTTATACAGTAGCAAAAGTTTTACGTAAAGTTGTTTTTTAAAATACATTATTCTCAACAGAATATTCCTTTGATGAATGAAATGAAGCATTCAAGTTAGCATAAATAGATGAAATGCATATTTTCTTTTAATTAATTTCTTATACCATTTTTTATATTTAAACAAAAATTATATATAATCAAAACACAAGTGTTAAACTCGTATGATCAATAGTAAAAAGACTGTCGTTATTTCTATGAGTTCTTCTTAACTCATTTTTCTATAAATAGTAACACTATTGTGTCGTCTGCTTTTATTTCTTATATCTAATTTTGCACTCAACAGTAGATGCCTCTAGGGAGGGGTGTTGAAATCACATCGAAAAAACTGCGCGATCAGTGAGAAAATTACATTTCCCGTTGCTTTCAAACGTGTTAAATGCGCAGTTACATGACAGGACCAACATCAGTTGCAAAGTACTGCAATGTTTACAGTTTTATCTTTATTAAATATACTTATGCCGCGGGATAAATATAAATTAAATTGAGTATATTAGTATATTTTATTGTTTGGATTCTTTTCTCCAGGGTAATAGTTATTATACAAAACCTGGTTTTTTAAATTACTTGTATCAAAACAACGTATCAGAAATATATGTCGATTTACGATAATAGAATAATTGGAAAATATAGATTGATATGAGTAAGTAAAAACTAGAGGTAAAATGAGAAAGATAATAACTAAAACTAGGCATGAAATATTTTGTGAGAACAATTATTATTCATTAGTACACGTTGGTACTGAATTAACAATATTTAATCTTAAATGTTTCTAAAATATACAACAAAATGTAATTTGGTAATAATCAGTTAGAAAAAATAAAAAGTTTATTTATTAAAGATCGTTTAAACAACTGGCGCTGTTTCAATGCAATTACAACATTCTCTATAAACATACATCACTGCATATACAATTGAATTAGGCACAAGTAGATTGTTTGCAAAAATGTTGCGTATATTTATATACTTCTTCCACCCACGGTTTAAATGTGCGTTTCGTATGATGTGTCTGACGCATGCGGCGGACACAGTGCTACATCAATATATTATAACGAAATTTAAAACGTAATCAAATTTAGAAGAGTTAGTGTAGTTTTAATTGCTTTTCTCCATATTTACGAACAATATTCAATACAAGAGCGTAAATAAGTTTTATGTATATGCAAAAGTTGTACTGAAAAAAAAAGTTTTTATTGTTTAAATTTTCTAGATACTTTTGAAGAACAACATACTTGTTTCAGGTAAAATTATACAAGATTATAACTTTAAAAAAACAATTGAGAAAGATTTAGATTAAGATTTGTTGTTTAATTTATGTATTTGTTTATTAAAAATTAAAGTTTTTTTTAAATTAATATTTATTAATGCTATCATTTTCAATCTAGAAGGATGGAAGTATGAAGGGTGGTATCATCTGCAAAACTATAACAGGACTTTTGGTTATTTCAAAAATTTTATATTGTATTGTATTGTATTAAACTTTATTTCTTAGATATATTTATTACATATCTGAAAAAGGCGATGTTCAGCAAATTGCTGCTCTTCCACATAACCATTAAAATTAAATCAAAATAAAGTCGGAGAAAATGCAGAACTTTGAGAAATATATAAACATTTGTGATTTATGGATTAAAGTACTTGTACTTTATGTTTGGAAGGGCTTCTTGTTAGTTTGATGGGGAATAGTTTTTTTTGTTATTTTTAATTGCTCTTTGTTGTTAAGTGCTGTTTGTTGTGCAAGGTTCAATAAATAGTTATTATAACTTAGGCTCTAAGTGTATTGTTCTATTTTGTCATATTGACTTCGTCTATGGTTAGTATGTGTGCACTTTTGTTTGCATATTTGTCATTTAGCTTTTTTTTGTGTCAGCATCGTAGTTGTGTTTGTTGATTGCTCTGGTCAAGTTTGCTTAGTTTATTCTTCAGATTACCAGTATATATTATTATGGTTTGGGTTTTTATGTGGAAAGTTTTGTTTGTGGCTCTTTTGATAGATTGCATTAAGGTTTTGACTTTTTGTTGCCACCGTTGCAACATCTTTAATAAACCGTTCTATAAATGCAAGCATAAGTTTTGTGTGGAACTTTTACTCTTTCTTATGTTTTCCGTAAATTTTTGTCATTGCAATATATGTTGTTGTGTAGGCTTAATTTGTTTTATTCCGCTACTACTACAATAGTTTTGTATTTTTCTACTTATATCCTCTAAACAGAAGGTAAGATCTGTATATGATTTGGATGTTTCTCTGACAAATCTTGGTTTTGTTTTATCATTGATAATAGCAAGATTTCTTTTATTTCATTCTTTTAACTGTTTTTTTTTTTGTTATTTTGTGCTATTGCTCTCCATAGCCTTGCTTTAGAGTTGAAGTTTTCTACAACGATTATGAGTTTGTTATGTTTTTTAGTATTTTTTCCTACTTTAATTAAGTAGGTTTTGTTTTTTTTTTTTGTATTTTTATTAAGGGACTAGTAGCAGGTGTATATGGTTATTCTTTTCACCTTCGCCCAGGCAAATCCTTTGCTGTTTTGCTTTTATTTTGTTGTAGTAAATTTTTTGTTATATATTCTAATAGCTATGTTTTTGTTTCTATCTACTATTTTAATACCATGTTTTTGTTAGGTTTGAAAACTATGCATATATCTACTTGATTTTAAGGGCCGTCTTATGCAGAAGACTCATAGTTGCTCTGGCTCTGCCAGTGTTGCTTTGTAACACTATCATATTTGGTGTTGTTGTTAGTTGACAATTACTTGTTAGTATTGGTATTTTTATCTTGTTTGTTGTCTCTGTTTTTACTGTTTTTGTTATTTGTTTTGCGGTTCCTCCTTCCTGCTCTTAGAGCCTTTTGGAATACATGTTTATGATCAGTTTCTTGACTTAGTGGGTATTTTTCAACAATATTACATTTGCTTATAGTGTGAACTCTTACACCACATGTATAGTAATATAGCAAGTCGTATATCCAGCACTTGTAGCATTTTTTAATTTTCTTTCTTTTTTGTAGTCTACATTTTTATTCTAATTGTTTCTTTTTTTAGCAGTTTGTTTGCTTCTTCCCTGGTGAAAGTCACCGTTGTTGTTTGGCATTTCGATTTTTTTTTTAATTGTTTCTATTTAGAGAGTATTGGTTTACATTTTCTTGTTTTTAGTTTTTTTATAGATATTGTTTTATTGCCTTTTTTATGGTTTTTTTATGCTTTCTAGTGCAGTTGCGTGTTTTTCTATGGTAATAATTATTATGCCCTTTATTGTTTTCTTTATGTTTGTGACTGGTTTATCGTGCTTTTGAGATTTGTTCTTATCTTTTTAAGAAATGTTTTGTAGTTTTACTTTTTTCCTTATATTTGTTTCACTATTAAGGCATAATATGCATATTTCTTTTCTTTGTTTTATGTCTTAACTTCTTACGCATTATTGGTAAATCACTACTTTTTTGTAGATTTATATATGCATTTTGCCATATTTTTAGGGTTGGTAGGTTGTTTGTTATTAGCAGTCCTTCCTTTGAATGTGGTAAACTTATTTTATACGTCTTCAGGTAGGCTATCAAGTCTTATCAGAATTATCTTGCCAGTTTTGAGTTTTTGAGCTCTGGAGTGCATCTATATTGTTTGATCTATTTTTTTCACTTTTTTTTATGTTGCAAGCACAGGCTATTGATCTTGATGCATTTTCTGAATGTTTTTTTTAAATTTTAGTATCATTTTTTTTTTTTACCATTACTATCTTGGTCTAATCTACTTTATCTACTTATATTGGATTTATTTAACTCTTTGTAAGTGTTGATGTTATTAGGAGAGAGTAGGATTTCTATCGGTTTTTTTGCTTGAACTTTAATTTGCACAATTTTTTTTTTAAGTTTATTATTTACAATCCAATGTTTCTCCAGATTTATTTCTTACTTATTATTATGTTATTTTTTTTTATCATCTGTTTTTTTTTTATTTGTGCAATGCTTACTCTGCATTTTCTCTGTTTTTTTAACTCCTTTTTTTGCTTTTTTTAATTTATTTTTTTACATTGGATTTTTGTTCGAGAACCTTTTTGTCAATTTCCATTTTACAATGTTTTTAGCTACATTATTATCATTGGGCTTTGCAAAACTTAAAATTGAATGCCGTTTTATTGGAGACCTACTTTAGTCTTTCTGCCAAGAGCATCTCCTCGAACTTTTTTGCCATATTTGTATCATTTCCGGTTTTATAGTTTGGGTTGTTATAAAATTTATTGGTTAGTTTGTTTTACCCAGATTTCTAGGAGCAGAGAAGAGTTTTTTATTTTTTTTCATTTTAAGCTAATGGCAGCCGTAAATCTTTTTCTGTCTATCTGAACAGTCACGCTTCTTTATTGATGTTTATAGTAGTGTATTTACTCAGCTTTGATTGTGTAAATTCAGAACAAATAAAAATTTATTTTTAGGAGCGTTGATTTATTTCGATTAATTGGGTTTGCTTTCATGTATGAGTTTTTTTTAATCAAATGGCGCTGAAACCTAAATTTTTGGTGGATTTGAGGGTTTTGCTGGTTAAGCCGACGAAATAAAATTTTACTTAAACTATAAAATAAATCAGGAATCAACTTTTTGATGTAAACCTATATTGAGTATTTGCAATAAAGTTCTTTTTTAGGTATTCGGCAAGGTACAAAGTAATGCAATCGGTCTATAGTATAAAGAATCGGACTTCTCTTGTTTAAGATCAATTTTTTTAAAGTTATTATTAAATAAGGTAAATATTGTAGTCAGAATAAGATTTTAATTTAATTTATGAAGATTTTTTGAAAACTTGTTTTCTAAAGTTAATTTGACTTATTATTTTATTAATAACTAGCATTGCAAAAACCTTTGAATTTTATTGAGTGAAACTACACTCGCTAAAACTATTACATTTCAAACTAGCTTATAAGTTTCGGGAAATACTGAATTTGGAGGTTTATTCTATTTGTTGATAGTACGGTTAAAGAAATCTCTCTTCTAAGTTTTGGTTCTACATACTGAGCTGTCAGTGAATATTTGTTAAATTTTTGGCAAGCCTTGTACTACGAGTAAATATATCATTGAAAATTAATAAATGAAGTATTTTATGTAAAGTGCTTTTTCATTCAGTAAGAGACACATATACTCGTGTTTCAGAGTTTAGTCAATTCTGGATTGGCAATGATTTGAATAGCTCGTTTCTGAATAGAGTTTAGAAGAAATAGTATAGTTTCCAATGCTTTTTTCCATATTTGGAAACAATATTCAATACAAGGATATAAGTTTTATGTATATGCAAAATTTGAACAGAAATAAAAAAACTTTTTACATTTATTTAGAAATCCCAGTTTTCTAAATACTTTTAAAGCTATGTTGACAACATGGTTGTTTCAAAGAAGATTATGTGAGATTGTAACACCTAGAAGACAAATTGAAGAAGATTTAGATATAGATTTGTTGTTTATGTTAATATTTGGTACGGATGATACCTTGGATTTGGATTTTGAAACAGTAAGAAGAGTTTTAGTCGGCAGTACGGCAGAGAGAGCATGTACAAATACCAGCGCTAACGAAAGTTAAGCAACGGCCGCTCTTGTTACAACTTGGATGGTTGAACCCAAAGTGATGCCGAGCGTAGCGTTTTTCCCAATATGGGTCCGTTACCTCATATATGCATCTATACATGTCTTTTCTGTGGCTCGGTGTGTCCGACACCTCGATACCTAACGGTATTATGAGGTTATTAAATTGAATTGATTTGAAAAAGAGTTTTTTAGAGTTAAAAATGACTATGTTGGGGATGCCCTATTCATTGTTTTGAGGTCTTGGTTGATTTATAGATTAAATTGTAATTCATATAGAAATATTTGTTGTTTATGGAATGTTGTTTTTTTTTGTGGTTATCTAGAAATATTTTATTATGATTTTTATAAAACTTTTTAAGGTTGGAGTTTAGAAATATTTTGTTATAACTATAACCTATACTTTAAATTTTATCAGTGTGGCTTCTTGATTGTAGATGTAAGGGCAAACATCTTGTTGATCAGCACATCAATGTTTGACAAAATTAATTAATATATACATATCTACAAACATTTAATTTTTAAATCATAAGTTTGGTCGTTGTTAGGTTAAATAAATTGTTTTGTGGAACAAACAATGTCCTTTTGCCCAGTTTAATCATAAACTTTGTTAAATAATTTTGTATGTTTGCAACCCGTAGTTTAATGTAACTTGTTCCACTATTCACGGAAAATTTAATTTTGTTTTTATTGGATTTCATGTAATGAGTTCTATCCACTCTTAAGATTTTAATTTGGGTTTGCGTATATTAGCTCGTTTTATAAGAAAGTAAGTAAAAGACAATATTTTATCAAACTTAGTTGCTTTTTTATTTGTAACGCAAGATGTTAGACTTGGTGTAAGCAACACATTAGTGTACGAAGATAATTCTGGAGGTACTTTTCTATTTTATTGAGCATAAATCATCTTTTACATTTTTTTATAAAATAATCTTGTGTTTAATATTATTATACACCCGGTATCTAATATGTGTTAATTTGTTTTATTATATGCTTGTATGGAGTTTGATTAAGCTTCATTGATTTGATTGATTGATGTTTGGTATAAATTACTTGAGATTTTTTTTACAAGCAATATACATAATATGAATAAGTAATCATAAGCGAAAATCAATATCATGTTTTTAATAATATTTATAGATATACAAAATGATTTTAAATTGCACATGAGAATTAAAAAAATTAATATTTATTGTTATACATTTTGTTTCTGTTGGGACAATATTGTTGATTTAATGTGTCCAAACTTTATATTTTTAATAATTAATTAATTAATAACAATCAACGGATCTGCCCATATCTGTCAAATTTGTACACTAATATTTTTTACATTTGAACATTTAACAATTTGAAAAGTTTCACTTGAATAACTTTTATATATAACCCTTTTAATCAAACGCCAACCATCATAGAACATTTACGAGGTGCAATTGCATTTTTAATTAAACTGAAGCTCAAGAAATGAAATTTTTAACATTATGTGACAATAAATTTTACTTTTATTTTTTACGGTAATTATACAATGTGGTGATTTTTAGAGAACTGTGTTATTAATATAACAGTAATAATATATAATATATAATATTACAAACCGATGTACAAAGTGTTTTTGTTTGCAGCCGATGGCTAAGGTAAATAACCAAGTCGTAAAGCGTCGAGGTTATCTATAGCGAAAGGCTGAGATGAAACTTTTTGTCGAAGTTTGTATACTATTTTATGTACAATTAACTAATTAAATAATAGTTTGAAAAAAAATATTTTTGTATATTAAGTGAATTAGTATAAACGTTTCATTCAATCAATGATGAAAATTATAATTGATCTGTAAAAACATCTAATATAAAAATTAATTTCTGTATTTCTTTAATTTTATGTAATTAATTTATTGCATTTTTATGTTGATCGGATACGTATTTTTGTGAACTGAAAGCATAATTATATTGAAGATATACAAGATTTATTGCAGAGTTTTTAAAATTAAAAAATGTCAGTTCTTACACTGTTCGAGGAAAACATCGGCGATGTTATTTGCCGAGAGTAGAGCTGATATTTAAACTTAAATGGTTTACCGGATGGCAATCAAATGCCGTCTCTAAAGCTTATGTCGAGGAAAGTATTTAAAACAAGGTGAAAACTTAAAATTGCTATCAGCACAACCATCAACTTTATTTTCAATTTAAGTTGTTTTCCTCGGATATAAGAATTTTTATTGTTAATAACTGCACATTTAACTCTTTTCAAATAAAGGTTTCTTAATAAAAGTTGTTTTTTTTCTTTTTTCTATTAATCGGTTTTCTTTAACTTTGTTTGTTGATACGCTAAATATTTTGCTGACAAATAATTATTTGTAAATACGTCTACAAAAGAAATTTGTACAGAGTTGTACAGAGTGTTCAGAAACTTTGCCGATTAACTCTACGATGTGTTAATCTTTACTAAAAGGTAAATTAAAATGTTAGCTAAGATAAAATTTGTACTAAAAAAACTGGCGTAGCTTGGAAAATTATGTTTCCATATTCTAGTTAAATTGAATGCTCATTGCACATATTTGTGTATATTAGCATAAATTGTAAGTTTTGTTTTAAATTATAAAATAATAAAATATGATATTAACAACAAAATTAAAAATGATGTTAATAAATTATTATGACATTTGTACAGAAATATGCATCGTTGTCATATTTACTTTTGTCTGTAATTTATAATTTTAAATAAGAAAAATTACATAAATGTAATTGTATATATCTATTTCAAATATACATACAAATAGAACATAAAATGTATCTAAGAGCCGTCTGACACGATACTGATGTACTTAATATTACAATATTACATTTAATATTAAATGATGCGAGCGTTACTTGGTTTGTCAAAGAAATTACATGTTCTATTTTCTAGCATCCAAACCTATATTAACTCGGCGCGGGCATCATTTAATATTAAATGAAATATTACAAGTTTCGTGTCAGACGGCTCTAATACTGATTGATATATGAAGATTTTATTAATCGTGTCGCAAAAATGTAAACAATAGCAACAACGAACATTCTTAGAAATTATACGTTTTTATCTATATAAAAAATATACGTTTTTAACATTTAAAACTCAAATATGGGTTATTTGTTTTAGTTCACGTGGAAGAGTGTAGTACAATTTTGAACACTATGTAATACGTATGTATTTCTATCTATGAATTTTATTTATTCAGTTTGAAATACAGTATTTAACATTTATCATATGTATACAAATTGTTTTATACACCAAGAAACTTCTACAGCTTGATTTATACAAACGTATAATGCATATTGCATTTACATACATTTGGTAGCTTTATAATTAGTGCGTAAACTAATTACAGTATTAACATTAATTATGTTTTTGTTATAAAATTTTGTAACTCCTTAGTATAATATGTGACAAGATTAAGTATTTTTTAATTATTTGTTTAGGAATTGAATGCAGGCACAGGCTCATGAGTTATATTGTGTTTTCCTTTGTTATTATTTATTGTTTGGGGGTGTATATGTTTTTTTATTCTTGTCAAATAATAATTAATTTGATTATTAATATTAATGTTGTTAGTGGTCTTGGTAGGTTTGTGTTTTATTTAAAAAATAACATACATTTTTATAATATTTGGTTTGAGTACAAATCTATAGTGGGAGTCAAGTATGGTAAATTTACAGTATCAGTTTTGTTTTTTGATTTGACACGTTGATGGACCTAATATTGCATTTTTTCATTTGATGCACCAATAAAAGGAACAATACATTTTTTAATGTTGTTGGTGTGATATTGCCAGTTAAGATTGTCATCAATTGTTAGTCTTAAGTATTTTGTTTCCTTTACTCTTTTAATGGGTAATTGATCAGCTGTTATGCTTATACTGGAATTTTGTTAATTTTTTGTTGCAAATAATAAGTATTTGGTTTTATTGGTGTTTATTGATAGTTTGTTTTAGATTATCCAGTTAAGGAATTTTATTAAGTTGTTGTTTATTGGCGCGCATATAACATATTTAGCAGAAAGGCCAATACCAGTATTTAATGTTATTAATATACAGCAAATATAATACATAGTTTAGTACTGAACTCTGTGGTACACAGTTTTACAATTTATTTTGTACTTAGATATCCGTTTACTTCTGTACGTTGATTTTTTCTGCTAAAAATTATTTGATTAAAATCTTATTCTCATTTGATTTATATATTCTAAAAATAGCTTTTTGTCATTTTTGTCTTAATTATTGCATCTCTAATATAACAGATGTAAAATTGCAGTTGTAGGCTTAAGAAGTTTTGTTTCTGTGTTTAAGCTTTTAGTATTTTTGTTTTGACTAATTGCTAGTTTATTTTAAAGGTGTGTTGCATTGGTTGCATACAAATTATTTAGTGTGTTAGCTTTGTTTGTCGGATTAGTAAAACATTTTTTTAAATTTTATTAATTTGGGTATATTTTTTATTTTTGTCTAAAATTTTATTAATAATCTTTTACACCTTCCTTAAATTATCCAGCTTCTTCCAGATGTTTAGCTATATTTTTTTTCTATTTGTTTTATAATTGAATTGCTGAAGAAATGGAATTAGGGAAGTTATGGTTTTAACAGGACAGGGCTAAAGCTCACACATCCTTTATTTTACTCAATGTTTTAAAAAAAATGTTGTATTGCTGTTATGACCACCATCTGGAGGACTTTATTTTCTAAACATAATGAAAACACATAAATGGCACTGCACTGAGTTGATGATATTTTACTCTTACAATTTCATGTGTTCATATGTGTTTTTAGTTGTGAAGTTTAAATTGTGAAGTTTCACGTACTGGTAATTATATTTGTGATTGTTTGTGTTTTACGTCTTAAAAATTATTCTGAAAAAATTTATGGTAAAGTTTGTTTATTGAAACTTAACCTAAATTTAAAGCCATCCGCGCATTCTCATCCTCGCAGCGCAAAGCAATATTTTTACCAGTGACGTAACTTGTGTTTTCTTTTAATTTGTGGTTTGATATTTTAATTTGTAGTTTTATATTTTAATTTTGTTTTAAACACTTCTTTGTTTTTTTTGTGGTTAGCCACCAAATGAACGACCGCACCGGTGTAAATTGTGTATCCTTGTATCATTCTTGTATTATTTTTTTTTCTTCAATTTTTAATCACTTTTATAATTAACTTTTTATATTTTAAACTTTAATTTTTTATTATGTCCGGTTAAGCGTGCAAATGTAAAAGTGTTGCACAATCTGGCGTAACATGCACTAGTTGTGGAATTATATTTCATAACAGTTGCGCCATTCCGAACTTTAAAGGCTATCGTACTATATCAAGTTTTGTTAGATGAAGTTTGCTCTAACAATAAATTGCTATTAGATAAAGTATTGTATCTTGAAGAGAAAATTGCAGATAAGGATAAGGTTATACTTGAATACAAAATTTGTATTCAAGTATCTATGCCTAGTGTAATTACACCAACTATTAATGCGTAAATTCAATAGTTTCACCTGCAATTAATTCTGCAAATAATAATTTTTTTTCTTTTGCTACCTTTACTGCTCAATCTAAACCTCAGCAGTAAGTTTAACTTAAAACCCCAACAATTTTTGGTTGTGGTCCAAGTCACGATACGTTGCAGGCATATGAGTCAAACTCTTATATACATGTTTCAAAACTTAAACGCGGAACTAATAAATCCGATGTTATAAACTTTATTAAATTGAATTACCTTGATATTTCAATCGAGGCTGTACAATCTGGAAGCTACAGTAGCTCTAAAGTCTCAGTTCTAGCCGATCATGCTTGAGCTATTTTTTGCAAAGACGTTTGGCCAGTTAACATCGCTGTCAAAAGGTTTGTGAGTTATGGTCGTTCACAAAATGTTCCTGTTTTATTTTTAATGGATTTCTGTAGCCTGAATCCTGTCAACAGCTTAGACTCATCTTCAGGAATAATAACGGTTTCTTCATCTACTATTAGAACGTTGGGGTTTAAAAACTAAACTTATGAAACTCTTGCTAGCTGTAGCCGCATTAGACTACAATGTGTATGGTGTGATAGCTCAATGGTAGAGCTTGTAGAGCTCTTGCATATTAGGCGGGCAGTCCGGGGTTCGATCCCCAAAATATGACTGAAATAATAACTTGCTCTTTATCCACCAGGGTAGTTCGGAAGTCACTTAATAAGCTGTTGGCTGTTAGCCGTAAAAAGCAAAATAAATGAAAAAAAAAATGTGATTGTTTTCACATTAGTGTTGAATATTTGTTTATAGTTGTTAAGTTTAATCTTATGACTTATATAATTTGTGCGGTATATTTACTACCCAATTCAATTAGTGATAAATATCTTGATCATTGTTATTCCATAGACTAGTTTTATTTACAATCTACCTGCAGAGTATTGGGTTAGCATTTAGGTATAAGAGTGATTTATAATGATAGTTACCTCGTTTAGTTGCTAATTTGTTTGTGTTCTTAAACTGCGTACAATGCATTTCTATTCCTAATAGTGAGAGTGTGTTTTTAGATTTATGTTTTACCAACCATCGTGACATTTCTCTGATAGAAACTGTAGATGTTTTGTTAAATTGAAAAATTAAAATGTTATTGATTGTTTTGTCCCTAAAAAACTGTCGCGTGAAAGCAATATTTCTATTTGGATTAACAAAGAATTGATATCACATAAACGTTATAAATTTTCAAAACTACTGTCGGACTACGTGAAAAAATCTCAGTGCACATCAATACAAGCAATATATTTTACAAACTGAAAGTAAAATTCAAAATAAAGCAAAACATTTTTGGAGATTTGTTAATGAGACCAAAAAAACTAATGGTTTTCTAGCCACAATGTATTATAAGGATCATACATGTAATAATAGGAACGACAGATTTTTTTTCAGTCTGTGATAACAAAACCCATCCAACTCCATTGTTTAATTTTAATAATAACGTAATTTATTCAAAATTTTCTATTAGTTTGTGTGATGTTTTTAAGGGTATTGAAAACTTTAAATGTAATTTAAGCGTTGGAGCCGACGGCATTCCTTCTTTACTGTAAAAAAAGTGCATTTATTCTATTGCAAAAACATTGCACGCATGCTTCTTTGAATGAAACTAAATTTTTTCAAATATGGATACAAAGCTATATTACGTCTATGTTTAAGTATGGAGCCAAAGAGGATGTCACCAACTATAGAGATATATGCATTTAATCTGCCATTCCTAAATTGTTTGATAAAATTGTAACTTGTCAGTTACAATCGATGCGCAAAAGCATCTTAGTGGAAGAGCCGCACGGATCGTGAAGGACGTTCTACACTTACTAAAACTTTGAGTAAAATTTCTTATAACTATGTAATTGACACTAAAGTATTGGACAAAGTCACACAAATAAAAGATTTAGGCATAATATTTGATCATAAACTTACATTTGTTGAACATATTAACATCATGTGCAATCGTGCTATAAAAATGTTGGGATTTGTTTATAGAATGTCAACGGATTTATTACTCAGTACATTAAAACTTTTATATTGTGCGTTAGTGCGTTTGTATTTAAAGTACGCTCCGTCAGTTTGGAGCCCTGCTTATGGTATTCATAACTTTAATATAAAACGAATTCAACAGAAATTTTGTCCCGGAGCTACTTGGTACTTTTTCATTCTATATAGCACCTAATAATAGACGCAGCAGGCATTCTTCCTTATTTTGTGAGTCTACCCATTCTACTAATTGAAGACGCAAGTGGATAAAGGGTTCATGTCTCATAGACTTCATTCGGAGATATTGCCGTTTAAAGTTTTTTTATCTGCAGTGTTTTGGGGTTATATTTACTAAAACAAGTTTGATGGAGTTAAATAAACATTTTTTGTAGAATTATATCTAGATACATAAAATAGGAAACAAACTTATGCATTTAAAAAAACAATTATTTTATCTTGTGCATTAAGATAAATAGTTGTCTACTCACCCTTTAGCAACTGCTAACTTCTATATTTCTTACAATAGACAAACGAGACATAGACCAAAAAAATTTCAGTGACTTAAACCTTTATCTATTGAACAATCTTATTTTTTAAGAAATTGTTACATGAACCCTTCATCCACTTGCGTCTTCAATTATGGTTTCAATAATCCGCTGAGTAGAATGTGTAGATTTGAAAATACTTTACCAACTAACTTTAATTTATTTTGTGTCTTTAAGTCTACGTTCAGAAGTCAGCTGACTAATGTTTTGTATTAATATGTGCAATTATGTTATTTTTATATATTTTTGTAAAACATCATTAATTTTCTATATTTGATGTAGATGTAAATGGCAAGTTTTTAATCCGTAAATAAAGTATTATTCTTATTAAATAAATAATAAATCATTGTAGTAACTTTAACTAATATTTGAATGCAGTACGATTTCACTCTTAAAAACAATTCTTATAAATATGGTATGAATATAAATGTTCATGATAACAAAGTTAGTATGTTTAAAAATAGGAATTGATTGAATTGGTATAAATGTTATTTTTAAAGTATCCGACTTTAAGAGTAGTATATTGGTTGTCATTAAACCAAATAGTACATTTGTTTATTATATTATTATCTTCTTTATTTCTGTTCGATAGTTAACAGCAGGCAATTTTGGACTAGTTTTTATTTACTAAATAGCTATTTAATAAGGTCCTGTTTTGTTTTTTGTTATAATTATCAGAGTTCTCAAGAATCATTTAAAATCCAGTAGATTGAGCTGTGTGATCAGAGATAAATATAACGCTAGTGGTATATTTTGTTGCAATATTACTTGTAGTATTATTTAACTATGACTAATTATGTTTTAAAACTGTTGTAGGTTTGTTATAATTACAGCAGTACTAAATTTGCTTAGAATCACTATGAAATGTCTTGTGGAATTTACAATTATTGTTGGTGTTAAAATTGCCAACAATGAATTATAGAGTTTTTTAATAAGTAGTCGTCTCATTTTAATTATAATAGAAATAAACAATTATTTAGTCTAAAGTAAAACAATTTTTTTATTTAAATTTAAAGTACAAATACTGCGATTACTTATGGAAAATGAAATCAGTAAATGCTTATCTCGACTTTGTTTGCAAAAGGTCATTTGTTTTAGAAAATTTTGCAGGACATTTTTGCACAACTGATGCTGTATCTGGCGTATAACAGTTTTAATATTGTTTTTGAGGGCTGGAGTTGTTTGCGGGACATTAAAATAGACTTTTTCCTTTACGTAACACTAAAGAAAAAAGTCTATCGGAGTTAAATTGTACGATCTGTGGAGCCAACTTATATTTGAGTTTTGCAAAATAATGTGTTCAGAAAGTTTTTCATGCAGCACTGCAATTGTTTCATCGCTTGTGAGGCTAGTAGCGTCATCCTGCTGGAAATAAAAATTGTTTAGGCCCAAATTGTTCAATATATGCTAATGAAAGTCAGTTAGCATTTTACGATAGCAATCCGCATTGACTGTAATCGCAAAACCGCACCAATTTTTTTATTATAGTTCTAAGACAATATTTTGATTATTTTGCTTAAATTTTGCACTTAGTTACAATTACTTTGCGGGAACAAACTTTGTGAACTGTCTTAACGTATTAAAATTGCATTTCTTATTGGAAATATATTAGACTAATACTTGATCTATTTTTTTATCAAAGATGTTTTTTATATACACCACTGCTATCACGCTTATTTTTACTACAATAGATAAGATAAGATTTTACCCAGTTATGTTGTAAGTAGATAATTCTGACTTAAAATGTTATGTAATATATAAATATGACATTTTTATAGTATAAAAGTATTAAAGCTTAAAATTTATTATAGCAATTGCATACGCTTTAAATGTTATTTAGTGTGGTGATTGCTTTCTTTGTTACTCAGTGAAAAATGGGGTGATGCAGACGTCTGTGTGGGCAGAAAGACAGTTTTTTTTTACTTTGTTTATTTGTTTTTATTGTACGAATTTCTTAGATAAAAAATGTTTTTTAGTCTATTTAAATCATTTCAAATCGACTATTGTAATTTTTTTTTTTTGTAAATAAATTAAAGTTAAAGCAATAAGCATAATTATGTATAGCCTATTTAAAGAGCACCAATAATACACTACTAAAATTGTTGATGTACGTTTTTTTTTAATGGTCGGCATTAATAGTCTTTTTAGGCTGATATGCCAAAAATCTAAACTAACTTTTATTGAATGGTACTGCAGATTTTACATTATCGGCGTAATTAGTGATTTTTAAGTTAATATTGTTATATTGAGTTTAATTTTAAATAATTATTAAACATTTTGCGTCTATGTTTATTGTATTTGCATCAACATAAGTATTTTTTTGATTGCAACTTAAGTGATTTAGAAAAAAAAAAAAATTAAGTAAACATTGTACAAATTAAAATTTAGTCACCTGATTAACATATTGCCGGGAGAAAAAGTTTTGTCGAATGAAGACATACTTCTATAAGCAATAGAACTATATACAGGGTCTCTATAAATAAAAGGGATTATGTAATTAATTTAAATATGCCGCTTTTTTTTAAATTTTCTACTATACTATTTGTTTTGACAGTTCAACTTTGACAGCTGTCAAGCAATCTAGGTTATAAGAATGTATACAATTGAAGAAAATATTTTTATTATTATATCTTCTTTAGGAATGGGCGGTTTGATAATATAATATATATTCTATTCCCGATTGTGTTTGCGAGTTTCGACTGCAGTTTGAGGGCAGCAATTTTAAACGCTTGCTAAACTATAACGCTTAAAATGTTAGTTAACATTTTTAACAATAAAAGAAGGTGCGTGGAAATGTGTTAATTAGCTAATGGAGAACATTTTCAACATTTGCTATAAGTATTTTTTTATTTTGTTATTTTCCTTTTTCTTTTTTTTTTTAGTTTGAAATAATGTTGGAATTGCTGGCTGTACGGTGTCCTGATGACAATTTAAATGTTTTTAAACATTTTAGAGTATACTAGTTCTTTTCAGAACCACAAAACACAATCCGAAACAAATCGGTTCAGTTTTAATTACGATTTTAGTTAGTAGTAGCAGTTGCATTTGCTTTGATTATTTTTTATTGTTTTATTTGCCTTTTTAAATTCAATAATTTAGTACCATCAAACTATTATTTTGTTTATAGCTGATAATTATAACCATGTAAACAATGTAAACATATGAACATATTTTTATTATTGATTCCTAAGATAGGCAACTTTATTAACGCATTTTACTAGAGCGGCACAAACGTACATTAGATGGTTACATAATCCCAAACATTTATTATGACCCTGTAGCATCGTACTCACAGTTTGGTGCACAGGCTTTGCAATTGAAAAGTCAACATTTTTCCGTTTGTTAGGTCTTTGATAAACTCTCTTGCGTTCTCAAACAGAACATTGATATGACAATAGAAATTTTATAAAAAGAAAAGAGATAGAAAAAAAACACGAGATTTTAAGATTAAAATTAAATTATATATTGATAATAAAGGAGTTTACAATTAATTTTAATACATATTTATTTATAACAACATAAAATAAATCAATAGTAATTAAAAAATAATAAATATTCAAAAGTTTCATAGAATCAAAAAAGAAAATATAATGAACTTTTGAAGCGGTAAATTGGCACAAAGAAATAGAAATAATTTAAGCGGTTAGTATACAGTTTCAAAGCGACATACATGCAATAATCTAATTTATAATAAATTGAAAACAATAAATCAAATTTTGGAAAGCGTTGAATTAGTTTCTAACAAACTGCAAATTGACAGATTTTTCTGAAATCAATAAATAAATCATACACAAAACGACTAGTTTAATCATGACAAAATAAAGCCTGTTTTAATTTTGAATGTTAGGATTGTTAAATTGACAAAAAAACAAAATAGATACAAAAAATTTATTGAATCAGTCAGGAAACAATTTAGTACTGAAGCTTTAGAGAAGAAAAAGGTTGAAAGTTAATAAATTGGTTTAGAATCAATTTTAATGCAACATGCCAACTCATTGTTGTGAGTCGGAGTTCTTGTTCGTAACAAACACACACTATTGTATTTATTTTTTGATTTTGTGGTTTATTATATTGTCGTATACTGCCCAAATCAAAGTTTTTATTAATACAAAAGATAGTAATAAGTAAGTTTCACTAATTTTATTTAACATTTTTTACTTACGTATATATTGGTGGAAAAAAAGGTTTAATAACAGTTCAGTCAGTTTGTTTTTTTCTTAAGTGGCAGAGGATGTTGATTTAAGTTTTTTTTGGACTTCTTGGGGAGGTGTACGGTTTGGATATTTAGCAGTACACCTCTAAGTGCGATAGTGACTTTGGAGAGAAATTTTGTTCAATCTTTTGTTGTTACGAATGGTGAGCAGAAGATGACGTGATGACGAAATGTTTTTGACTGAGTTATCGTTACCGATCTGGTATCGACACGTTAACAGTTGTTGCCTTAGCGGAGTAGCTTGTAAATATCACCGACCAGAAACTGGAGTTCAGCACGGCTAAAATACTATTACGTCAATATTATTTTTATTTATGATGCTAATAGAGTCACCAATTTCCAAATAATTACTTTGACTTACAGAAATTGGTGCTTGGTTTAAAATTGGATTTTTGGTTGGACGAATGTGTTCAAGGAACGCTTGTTTCCCGAATTAACGAATTTGTCATTATGATTATAGTTGCGTCTTTGATTATTAAAATTGCATTGATTATTATTGCTATAAAATTTTAAGTACTTTTTTTAAAATTTATATTTGCTTTTAATGTAATTAAGGCAACTGCAATTGCTATAAAATACACAATCTTGATTTACATGATAAGATCTTTTTTGTTTGACTTCTAAAATATGTTCATGTTTGATTGCTTTTTTTTTTTTAATTTAACATTTCCGTTAGTAATTTTTATTAGAAATGCCGCGCTTGAAAGAAGTTAATCTTTTTCTTTAAAATTATTTTTGAAAATAGAGTTAATTTAATTTAATTTATTTCTTGACGAGCATCAAATATGACTTATTATGAAAATTATCGCAATTAGTTAGAGTAAGCTTTTATGCTATTTTTTAATATTAAAATTCACTAGTTCCCGTGTGCAGCAAACACATATTGTCAGCTACTTTTGAAACCGCTGTTTTACATTTGTGGTATGAATTATCTCACGTCGGTTTCGGACTCTGGAATGCAAGGTTAAATCAAATCAAATCTTTCCATATATTTCTGATACCCATATTATTGAATAAGTATTGTCTCATTTATAATGATACAACAATAAATGTATTATATCTACATATGTTAACACGTATAACAAATTCTACAAATAATAACAATTAATTAATTACTCAATCAAACAGTTTATAACAGCACTTAGCAGGTAATATTATACAACTCTTTGAGGCTCGATATTATACATTTAACAGCACATATATAAAACACCCGGAGTAAATAAGGATCTAAATCCGCTTAGATAAATTTTATTATTTAATTGATAACGTTTTATATTAATTAAGTATTTTTATGTATGTGCAAAAAAACTGCGATAAATGACTAAATATTTTCAATGTCTTGGTGACGGCTTTGATATCTTCAATGGAAAACGGCTGCATGAACAATTTTTCGCACAGCTGGTCAACGATATTGTTGTGAGTCGGGGATTTTTGTTGAAACCAGCACACACAAGAAAATCTGTTGTAAATTTTTCTATTTTATTCAACTGTCAACATTTTTACTTACATTCATATTGGTAGAAGAAAGGTTTAATAACACTTTTGTTTAGTTGAAATATAATTTCAATATAATTTTTAATACATTGAAATTTTATACAACTAATCCTTTCTTCCAAAATAATTTTATACGTCTTACAATGATTTTTTATTGGAAGGTATAACATTGCACTGACTCAAGCATTAAGGTGACGGATGAGCTTGTACGTGACCGATAAGGAATGAAATATTATTACCCACTAACGTGTGTGTATATAACATTCCGTATGTGCACGTTTGCACATTTTGCATACTAAGAACAAAGACGTTGTGTATCACAATAAAATAAAATAATTTTTTGACACTTTTAAAGCAAGATACTAAATCTCAATGATATTGAAATGGTTGCTTTACAACAAAATTATAATAAAATTTAAAAAAAAAACAAAGCCATGATTTTTTTCCAATAAAAAAAGATTCATAGTAGTTTAGGATTAAAAATCTAGAATAATACTGTCAAATGGGTACAAGAACAAGAATTTTAATCACATTGTATTTTAGTCATCCAAAAAGCTTATTAGCAAATTATTTAATTTTTTTCATTATTATTATAATTTTTAGCCGAACAACAATATACAATGCTTTGTTATTTTGTTAAAAATCTAGTCTTAAAACATCAAAATATTGTTAGAAAGCATCAAACCTAACCATAAACTGTTCAAAAGTGTAAATTGTTGAGAAAATGTCAAAAATGTGCCATAAACTATCAAAACATTGTTCAAAAAATTATTTGTTAAAAATGCGGTCATAAAATATCAAAATACTGCAATCATTTACCAATATCTTGTTAAAAAAATTAATGTCAATAATGACAGTATCCTATCATAAAGTATTAAAATTATACTAGAAAAAACCAAATATTGGCAAAAACAGTTAAACGTGCAAAGTTTTATTAATAAAAGATTTACAATATATTATTGTCAATTGTTAAATCCTAAATTGTAAAAAATAGTTTCTATTTATAAAAAGTCAAAAATTTAGATAAAATCAAAATCAAGCCAAAAATTTTATTTATAAAAAAATTTAGAAAATCTCAAAAATATCAAAATCCGGCTATGAAATATTTAAATATTAGAAATAGCAAAATGTGTAATAATCTGCAAATTTAGAGTGTCAAAAATAGCAAAATTCAGCCATTTTGCTCAACCACGGTTAAAATGCAAAATTCTATTTATAACAAGTCAAAAATAGTAAAATTAGGTCATAAAATATTAAAATATTAAAAAAAAACATTTAACAAACAACAATAGTAAACTGCAAAATACTATTTATAAGTTGTCAAAATAGCAAAATCCAGCTTTGAAATTTTAAAGAATTGTCAGAAAACATCAAAATTTATCCATAAACTTCAAAAAAATGTATTGCAAAATTCGGCTATGAAAAAATATAAAAATTATGTCAAAAATAGAAAAATCCCGTTATAAAATGTAAACATATTGTAAGATAGCATTAAAATTTGGCCATAAACTGTAAAAACTGCAAAATTTTTATCTAAAAAGTCAAAAATAATGAACACCGGTCATAAAATTTTAAAATTTGTTTATAAAAAACAAAAACTGATAAGAAACTGATAAAATACTGATTGTATAATGTTTATAAAATGCCAAAACAGCAAAATTTTATCTTGAAATTTTAAACAATTGTCAGATAGAATCAAAATCCGGCAGTAAACTAAAGTCCAGTTTTTTTATACAGACTTAAAAATAGCAAAATTTAGTTTTGAAATATCGAAAATATATAAAAAAAACCTGCACAAACTGTTGAAAAGTGCAAAATCCGATTTTAAACATGTCAGAGAGTACAATAAACTCTTAGAAAGTGTACAAATTTTTATGAAATCTCAAAAAAATCTAGCTATAAAATATAAAATAATATTGTCAAAAATGTTCCTTTTTCTGTTTTAAGAGAAATAACTCTAAACTTGCGAACTCTCAATAAATAGTAGCGATAAGACATTACTAGTACAATTTATATCAAATATATTAAAATTGCGTTGTAAAAAGAAATATTTTCTTTTTTTTAAGTTTTTTGAAATTCTCCCTAAATCTGATTCACTGTTATATGATGAATGAAACGCATAAAAAACTATTAAATATTTTGCAAAATAAAGCAATATAGTATAAATAGAAAGTTAATTAATTATTATACGGTAACTAATCAAAATATTGAAATGCACAAATATTCTGCTAGACAGATTGAATGAAAAATTATTACTAAAAAATCTGTAAGCAAATATGGTAATGAAATAATAAAATAATTTACTATATTTTTTTATAACAAATTTATTTTTACGAATACATTACTAGTTTTGGCTCTACTAGAGCCTTCTACAGATGTAGTAAGTTATATGACTTAAAGAATAAGCAACAACATTGTATATAAATATCTATCATCATATAATAAATCTAACCGAATTTAATTTGGATTTGCTTGAAATTCATTAGTCAATAGTTTGGTTTTATGTGTTTATTAAATTTTAAATTGTTATTTATTGAATTTGAAATTATGTGTTTGTTATAACTATGCTTTGATCACATTTTTTTAATGATTAATTCTGCTTCCAGTTACTATCACCGCTTGCTTATTGCTTATCACCTTAACAGATAACAATGCAGCAAATAATAACTTTTTGTAAATACTGAGTCAATTATAATTATAGTCTATGATTTTGAATTCTTGCTTTATTGACATAATAATATCTTATTACACTTAAGCCACTGTTTAAAAGTACATTACATTGTAGCGGATGTGTGTATCAAATTTAAAACTAAACTAAATTATTTACTTACTACACATACATATTTAATTTAATTAAAATATAGCACATTTAAATATCATAAAACAGATTAAAATCAGTGAGTTGCAGAACCACTTTTATTAAACGCGTAGAAACAGTTTTGCACGAGAAAACCTTTTAATTTAATTCCGTCGGTTTGTTATATAATATTTTGCATGAATATTATACTGTTTACTCGTACATGATGCTGCTTGTCCTGTGGTTTTTACATCCGACTTATGGCGCATTGAAAATGATGGTCAGTTTTTAACAAAGTTTGTATTATTAAAAACATATATTCGGAACCTGTATAAATATGTACTTATTAAAATAATAAAATAATGGGACGGCAAGAATCGCCATTTTTTATACCGAATATTATATAGATGATTATTTTGTGTGCAACAAAGACTCATTTTTGTTGCTCCTGTCCCAGACTAGTATAATGAATGACATATGTAAGTATGTACAAGTGCGTAATATACAAGATGTTAATAATCTACATGTGTTCTATGGACAACTTTGTTATTTTAAATGTTATAAAGAGGTGTTTAAATTTTAAAAGTTGAGCAAAATTTCCAAAAAACGTAATGCCTTTTTTAAATTTCACATTTCTTCAGCTTTTTTAATTGTTACAAAAAAAAACAAAAACGTCAATTTTTTCAAATTTAAATAACCTTTTGTTTATCTAATTTAGATCAAAACTTAAATTGCATTTTGTAGATTATTTTATATAGAATTCAAATAAATTAACAAAAAAGTCATGACACTTTTGATTTTTAAGATATAAACCAAACTTGCTTTTTTTAAATGGAAACCTTAGTTTGCTATGGGTTCAATAAAATGCTTATTATTTCTGATTTAAAAAATGTCTAGATTGTTATATCTGATTTAATTACTTTGAATTACCTTATTTGACGAAAAAATAAAATGATGTTATTTTGTTACTACAATTGTAATCGTGATATAAACGCAGCATCTGATTTGTATCTAAAAATATACATGCATAAAAGAAAAAATTTGTAAACCAAAATAAGCCATAATTAATTTTAATAATGATACAGAGTGTTTTGGCATACAAAACTTTTAAACTAATTATATCTGTACAAAAATTTAAAATTTAAACTTGAGGGTAACGTAACATATACAATGAACAATAGAAATTTTAAAACAAAATAAATTTAACCCTGCGTCCGATACGTGGGGTGTGACAAACCCCGCACATTTTCTTTTTACTGAAATTTCCTAAAATATATGCGCACAGACATGCGCGTCTCAATAGCTTATGTAGACACTAAAATCGATATTGTTTGCAAGTTTTAACCAGTTCTGCGCAGTAACTTTCCGTGTGCAGACGTTTTAAGTGTTTGGGGTTTATCACACTCCACGTGTCTGAATTTGTTCTTACATTTTATTAATCGCGTGGATGTATATTTTTATGTAATAAGTATATTACATTCATAAAAATGGGAGATTACGAACGAGAAATGGCGCGTCTTCAGGCATTATATGAAGAAGTTTTTTGTGAAGAAGAAATAGGTGGTTCAGAAAATGAAGACGAAGAAGATCATGTTGAAACAAATAGTGTTTGTGAAGATTTACAAGATGATGATAATGAAATTGACGTCAATGAAAATCAAGGTAATATAGATGAAAATTATTACATCAGTAAAAATAATTTGAAGTGGAATAAAACCCACAATAAAAGAACAGTGCGAACTAGAGCTGAAAACATTATTACTAATTTACCCGGTGTGAAGCCTTTTGCAAAAAATGCAATAACTCCAATCGAGTGTTTTCTATTATTTATTGATGAAGAAATAATACAAGCAATAGTTGAACACACAAATAATAAAAATATTGAAACAACAGAACAATGGAAAGAGTCAGCTTATTATAAACAAACTGACGTAATTGAAATAAAAGCATTGCTAGGCCTATTATATTTATTGGGAGTTTTTCGAAATAATCGCCGTGCTACAAAAGATTTTTGGAAAACTGATAGAACAGGGTTTAAAATATTCCACACTACCATGGCCCTGCGACGATTTGAAATTTTACTCAACTGTTTACGGTTTGATAATTAACAAAACCGAAACCAGAGACTTGAAATTGACAAACTAGCACCTATCAGAGCTATAGTAGATAAATTTGTAGATAATTGCAAAAATACGTATGTACCAAATCAATATTTGACGATCGATGAAAAATTGGAGTCGTTTAGGGGTAGATGTTCATTTCGTCAATATATCCCTAATAAACCAGCTAAGTACGGAATAAAAGTACAAGCTTTAGTAGATGCTCAAACACACTACTTGGTCAACATGGAAATTTATGTGGGTAAACAGCCCGAAGGGCCATACTTTGTAAGCAACAAGCCTAAAGACATTGTTGACAGATTAGTCGCCCTTATTTCAAAGACCAATAGAAATATCACAATAGATAACTGGTACACGAGTTACGATCTGCTAGTTCATCTTCGTGAACAACATAAAATCACTGCTGTAGGTACCATACGTAAGAATAAAAGAGAAATACCATCCGAATTTTTGAATGTGCGAAACAGAGAAGTACCATCGAGCATATTTAGGTTTCAAGAGAATTATACAATGTTGTCATACGTACCCAAAAAAGGAAAAGTTGTATTGCTTTTGTCTTCTCTTCATCATGATGGTGAAGTAGACTTAAATTCAAACAAAAAACTCCCAGAGATAGTGAGTTTCTATAATTTTACTAAAGGCGGTGTAGACACTTTAGATCAACTCTCTGCAACATACAATGTGTCAAGAAATAGTCGCCAATGGCCGCTTACAATTCTTTTTTTTTTACTAAATACAGCTGGGACCAACTCACAAGTTATACATAGGGAGAACAATAAAAATGTAACAATAAAACGAAGTGATTATTTAACACAATTAGGATTTCAATTAATTAGTGATTACCAAAAGAAACGGATGGTCAATGACAGAGTACCACGAGAAATATATGTTTATTCGTTATGGTGTTTTTGGTATTAATTGACTAATTAATAATATGTTTACTAATGGTTTGTTGAATACTTTTTTCATATTGCTATTAGTCGTAGCACAAATTTTGATTTTGAAAAGTTTTTATAATACTTTATCCATCATTTCCTGGAAAAGAAAACATCTTGAACAAATTCTTTTTGTGAAATCGTATGCAATTCTAGAAAATACAAGCAAAGCTTTTTAATATTTATGTTGTAGTGATAAACTGTTGTACAAATTGTTCTTAATTCTTCATTTACGTATTGGCCGAGTTAACAATCTAACAGAACACACCAAGCAGTACATAAAACTACATGAATCAGTTGCAGAAACAAATACTTTAAACAATATATTTACATAACATAAAAAAATTATTAACATTAAGCATATTATAACAGAACTAATTAATATTTTTACATTGTAACTCTCTTTTAATTCGAGAATATATTTGGAACTTAGCTGGTTAAAAACCACTAGCATTAAGACAATTATATTTATATTTATTATTACAGTACCACTACATTTATCTTTTTTAGAGTTTTTACACATTAATCAACTATGATTAAATTCAAATATAACTTTACGATATTTACAGCACTTTTGTTTAGCCTCTATCATAATTATTATAGTGCATATTCTGTGTTTCCCTAACCTAACTTAATTATATTTATACTGACTACAAATTTATTTTGAAACCTAAGAATAGGTTTATTATATATGTTTTTGATATTAGTTTTATTGAATTCTCATTATTTATTGGCATGATTTTTTTTTTCTTTTTAATTAATTAAATATGACTAATAGTTATGTCTTATTTCAGATTGGAATTTCTCAGCGCCATGGAAAGACATGTTTCTTACGTATCAAACCCACCGCATCATCACAGCAAATTTTATTTAGAAAGATGATCCGGCGCCTCCCCCTTGCCGTTCTGGCCGGGGGTTAATTTGTTATTAATTCGAATTACAAATTTACACATGGGTAAGCAACTGAACTTGCAATTACAGTTCCCGCACCCTATTCCCATCTGTCCAAAATGGGATTAATTAACAATGTCCCAATTTAAGGTACGCCACAAATTATTTATAATTGTAGTCGCTGTTCCGTTGCTTACCCCACATACTCTGTGCAAATTTTCACATAAATTATTATTTTATTGGGGTAAATATATCCACACAATATTTTACTATTAATTTTGTGGGTAAGAACTAATGTGATTTTAAAGCCATTTCATTATAATAAAATTGTTTTAAATAAATTGATTTTATATTTTTAAAAAAGTATATCAAACTCATTAATTAATATTTATTCTAGTCATATTAATGTAAAATATTTTTGTATATAAAAAAATGTATTAGGATAAATATGTTTGAATGTGCGGCATTTATTTTCCCCGCCGTAAAAACTATAGGTGACAATCGATTTAAATTAAATAAAAATATAAAATAATATTACTCAAGACAGTAGACATTGCTTTTTATTTAATTTTTTTCCTCTTCTAGTCATTTTTTATGTATAAGTTATGTATTAAAAATAAAAACTTTATAAGGCTGTTGATAGGTTTAAGTGATAAACTGAAATCAATGCTTCAATTTATATATATTTTTTATATAAATTTCATTTCATTGCTTATAAATTGCGGCATTGGTCACGTTTTATTGTATATGGAGCAATCCTAAATGAATGAAAAAATATATAAAAGGAGCTTTCGTGAGAAATGAGACTAACTTTTTGTAGTTAATACAAAATCGGTATTGACAGAATTGTGAAGTAAAAAGTGTTCGATTTCAATGAAATTGACTCACGTCATTCAATTTCATTTAGTTTATTGATAGTAACTGATAAGTTCCTACGCTAAACTTTAAATGTAGTAAGGTACGAATGAAATCTATTTGAATTAATTAACTAAAAAGCTATTAAGTTGATTAATATAATTTTGTCTAAATGTAATAACAGATTTTATTGACAAAGAAATACTGGTTACACGAAACTGTAATTATAATAATATTTGTTTAATGAATTTACTTTGGTCTAAAAAATGTCAAGTGTTTTATTAATTCATAATTTATTATAACTTCATAATTATTTTTTATATCTACAAATTCTGCGTTCGTTCAATTACAACAATTTGACGCGGAGAATATTTGTGTACATGTTCGTCCAGAGCATATGGAATGACCGCGCGTATGTATTAATTAAAACTATTAGTGCGGTGGTAATTATATACGATAAATAATGAATTGTCTGTATTTGACAAACCATTTTGATGGTACAATTTAGTAAGAGAAAAATTGTTAAATATTTTATAATTTAACTACATATGAATATCTAAATTAAATTTATTTATTTATTTTTTTAATGATATTACCTAGCGTATGTTATAAAAAGACGGTATGCACTGATGACAAATATGTTTTTTAAGTAAGTTAAAGTTAAAAGCCATATAATTATATACAAGATAAAAATAATTAGTTAAACTTTGTAGCCTGCTAAAAGTAGTTGTAATAGAAGACTATGGAAATAGTTTTTTTAATTTGTTTTGTTTACAGCAAATATTGCATACTAATTATTTTTAAGTTTTTTAAGATTGTCAGTTTTGTAACTTGCTAAAAACAGCCATTGTTTTATGAAAAATAGTCTTTTATTGGAATTAAAGATTATCTATCTCTATTTGCAGCTAACTAAATAATGTAACTGTGGATTTAGAATATTACGTAGCTTTATCATGTAACAGCAGCGTTTATGCATCTTCTTTAAAATTAGGCATACTATTTCTAAACAGTAATTTTGGTTTTCTGAGGACTCACGTTTTTATTATGTATTGTCTCAAATTCGGTTCTTAGAATTTAGATAAAAAATATGCAAAATCTGCCGGTCGTTTTGGTCATTATTAAATCAACATAATAGTTTTCAGTTTTTACTGACTAAAAACCTTACCTTTCTTTTTTCTTATCTTAAGGTTGTTTGCTTGGCGCCCTTTACACTTTGGTTTTATAGGACCTGTTGTACATTTCTAATGTTTTAGTCTTTAAGCAGTTCAGTCAATTTGATGAAGCCTAGCACCTTTATTCAATGGGTTTTTTTAGCATAAATTTAGTTGGGTTCTATTTGCCACAAATTCCTGCGTTTATTTATCAGTTGTATTAGAGTCTTAACTTTTTCCATATACCCGCGGCATAGAGAGTTTATTCCTATTTCCATTCTGCGCAAGTGCTTGTTGAGACCACAGTGTCCGGTTATCAGTTCTGGAACCGTTGTAGTTTAATACGACTAATTTTTGTTACCACTGTATTGATATTATGCGATGGTTCTGCTAGGAATATTCTTGAATGTGTCAATCTTTTTCTATCCTGTAATCTGTTGGGGATTTTTTTCCGGTCTTGTGTGGGATCCCAAAAAAATGTTTTGGTTTAATGAATGTCTCTTTTGCTCTTTGTTTGGTAAACTGATTTGCTATAAACATTTCTTTTACCCCTTGGTCTTTTGGTATCTATACTAAGCAAACTTTGCAAGTTGTGGTTACTGTTTTCAGACTGTATATGCCTGAAATGTTGCTTCAGTTTGTCATGTTTTAGTCTTGTGTTGAGTATGTTCCTGGCGCACCACTCCTACCTGAAAAGTTGAAAGATATTTTCCTAAAAGTAGCAAAGTTTTTTTTTTATTTTAGAGTTTATTGTTGTAGAATCCAGTCTCGGTGGCTTTTTGGTCTTTGGCCGCATCTATGTACTAGATAGATTTTTACCGTTTTCAGGTATCTATTGTTTATTCATTCGTTTTGCTGTGGTATTATCACATACAAGACAGATAAATTACAGAGATCACTTTGTCTCACTAGTAAGAAAATAACAAGAAAAACATAACTTCAAACGGTGTGATTGACATGATTATAACTACAAACAATTGTCAACTAACAGTAGTGCTACAACTGTATTAGTAAAAGTCAATCTATCATTTTGGGATGTATTTATCCAAATTTTTTACAAGATAATTATAAGTTTACTAAAGAAGTAACTAATCAATATCTTACCGAAACAATGAATAAATTTTTAAAAAAATTTTGAAAATGTTTATGTCACAAAGATTTATTTTTAAGATTTTATATGAAAATTTGAGGTTTTCTAGGTTATTCATTCTTAAATAAGATTTTACAATTTATATGTAGATAGACTTATTGCTTAGCGGGAAAGCTGATAGAGTTTTATGTGAGTGTACGCGTGAAAGATATTACATACAGAAAACTTTTCTTCTTTATGTCAACTGCATAGATGCATAAGGTACAAACCTTTTAAGTAACAAACAATAAACGTAGTTTTGTACAATTATACTTACAATTAAGCCAGTTTTGATTTTTTTTTTAAATTATAAATGCACTTGTGAGTATGTTTTGTTGAATGGCAATTTAGAGACAATCTAGAGTTGGTTATCAGGGTTTATGGTTCTTTTATATAAAATAAAATTTTGCTTGTTATATAACACATTGCGTTTATTAAATTACAATTGCATCAAATTATTAATTATTAACAGTCGTGTTTTTTTAAATTGTTTTACTTCGTACTTTTAATTGTAGGCAACAATTATTTATTATTTTTGTTTTAGTTTTCAAATACTGTTTTAGGAGATTTATTGTAGGTAGTTAGGTTGTTATTGAAAGGGGTTTGTGTTATTAATCTAACTAATCACTACTTAAAGTGTTGTAAATATTAATATGTTCTACTAACATAAAACCACCAGCACAAAGAAGTGTGCTAACTGTTACACACAAAACGTACTGTAAAATATGCAGGTTTTGATGCAAAGTTTGATGGTTGAAAATGTAAAAAATACTTTGATTGATAAAATCAATTATGAAATAGTATATTACAATTTGTATTTAGTGAGTGCAATCTATAAGCCAACAAAATAATAGAGCAAAACTTAGTGCTGAGAAAATAATTTAAAGAAGAAATCTTGCCAAATAAATTGAATGTCAGAGAAAAACTTATTAAAATGTCAAAAACAATAATAATTTTTACTTTATTTTTTTTAAAGATGCAGTTGATCATTTTTTGCATTTCTTCTGACAAAACTTTTAACCTTTTAATTATAATTCCTGCACTTAACAGTATTAAAATGCAGGAATATTAGAAAGGGGCGCAATGCGTTCTCGTGTGTGCAAAGTATAAATGTCTTGTTGTCTTGTCTTCTCTGAATCTTGAGAACGATTTGTATTGGTGGGTCAAATATAGAAGTTACTACATTTTCAAGTATTTTTGTTAACATTTTTACTTTATTATTAACAATATATTTAACAAAAGGTTTTGACATAAAATAATGTGATCATTATTGGCAAAAACAGTATAACAGTAACGCCAAAGTTGTTTTTGTTACAATATTGAAAATTAAGGTAACGGTCAAAATTAACTCAACACATTTTGGGCATTTGAAGCGATTTAATAAAACATATTATTTTTTTTATTTGTTTGTTTAGTACATAATATAATGACCGCGAAAGAGGACTAGGTAAATAAAACAAGTTTATCTTTAAATACGGAAATGATTTTCTTTTTTTCTTTGATTAATGACTTTTAATTTGATTGCATTTCTTTGTTATATAACCTATTATAAAATACCATAGATGGTTTTCCTTTTAATACATTTTGGTTCATATATTTATTGGTTATTCAATATATTATTCTTAAAAATTTATAATTGTAAATAATTAATGGTAAAACGTAGTAATCATAACAGCTAAGCTAATAATTATTTAGTAAACAAAGAAATTAAATTAATTATAAAAAATGTTAACAGTTTTTAAAATTTTTAGATTTTCCTGTTAAATATTTTATACTAGTTAATAGTGAAACTTTCACAACTACTATATGAATTCTATATCTGGAATCTTTGCCACTCAAGTTTTAACAAACTATTTTCCGGAGAGTGCCTATTAAATAACGACAATGCTCACCACATCGCAATACGGGCACAGAACTTAGAAATAGAGTTTTTAATAACCATTAACCCGAGGGGTCGTTTGCACTTTCCGGACACTAGTTCGCTACTACATGTTTGTTGGATTTCCTGTCTAGTTTTGCTAACAACTTAATTATTAGTAGGCCACAAGACAATCCGCAATCTGTTTCATGAGTCTGGTAGCTACTAGACCCCCGACACAAATAATAAATTAAATTAATTATATTATATGCTTAAATAATTACACATATTTTTTAATAATTGAAATCTGAACACTTTGACACAAAAATTGAAGTTTTTTTCTAGTATGACATGATGATTTTAAATATACAATTAAATAACAAATTAAAATTAAGTATTCACACTTGTCTATGAAGAAATGGTTCAATAAAAATCCGAATAGCTCTATCATTTCCGATTGCTCCACACGTTTGAAGCAGAAATGTAAAAGAATTAATGCAGAACTAAACAATTTCTTCTACCACACATCGCCATAACAAATTTATTGTATTGTTTAAATTAATATATTCAAATTTACACATTTCTGCTTACAAATCATGTAGTATCTAAAACTAATAAATATATATGTATCTATTCATAGAAACCAAATAAATAAATGTTTTCTAAAATATTGAGGATAATAATAATTGGAATTTATTATTAATTGGCAATTAAAAAAAGTAAATATATAATAAATGTTTATATACAGGGTAGGCCTACTTTTATATGTGATGATTCTATATATTATAATAGTAAAAAGAATAAAATTAAAAAAAGATGATAAAATATATCAAAAATGAGTAACTGTAGAATGTAGACTGTATGACTCTTTATATTATATGAATAATACAAATAAAAAAAAGAAATAAAATGTTTGTTTCAATATATTTCATGTAAGATCAAACGAAAGGACTACATACATCGGAGGATAGAATGGCGTTACATATCTTGTATCATGCTTTTTCAATAATATATATAATAACTGCCTGTTATGCACGTTTCATGATGGATGTAAAAGAAGTGCTGTACCGGATGCGGACGACATGAAAGGTATGTATATCATCTAAATAGTGATAGAAACTTTTCTATGCAAAGTAAAGTATTTCCCTACAGGTACATATACTAAACAAATCTTCAATACGTGGGTATATTTTATTCTCAATTCTCAATACAACAATACATTATGTGTGTCCTATTAGATTTGGCTTACATAATTATTGACTGCATACATTATTAATTAATAACTAATAAGTTTATAAAAAGCTTTTATTGAACAATAATATGTTTTTTATGTAATTTATAAATAATTATTATGCTGTAGAATTAGGTTTAATAATACGGTTTATTTTACATAATAATGTCTATTTGTTATAAAATGGTATAACAGAAGATAGAATCTTTGTCAATGTATATGTCAATTTATGATTATCACTGACAATTGAAGCATAAACCGTAAAAAATGCACGTTAATATTACAAATCAAAATTAGTTTATTTGATTAATTTGAGTGCAGGTAGTGCTTTTATCTAAAAACGTTATTAGCTAACGATTTTAACAAAGGCTGTGAATATGGATCAATGTTTTTAAAAATATTTGTTTTAGATTTTTAATTAAATTAATTTAATGTGTAATTGTAAATAGTAGTAGTCAATATATACCGAGGTCTTTCTGCCATTTTGTAAAAGCAAATTACATTTTCATATTTTGTTTAAAACTATACGGTTAGTCAAATCTAAATCCATTTTTAGAATGATGTTAAGAACAAAAAAGTTTTTAAAACAAAACGGTATTGATATTTTATTGTACATCATCTTCTTTAGTTTTAAAAACTAATTAGTTATTTTACAAAAACACATACATTGTCTTTTTAAAATATTTAAATGATTAACTTTTTCTATTTGCTTAACATTTTTAAATAATTTAAATCTTGTTCTTTACAGCTCTACGAGTTTTATCAACCGTTTATCAAACAAAAATAAAAAAATACTGCTATCTAAGCTATACATAGACTAGCAATTTACATAAATACATGATTAAATGTACATCTTTATTACATTGTTAATTATACTTTTTAGTATTTTTTTCAGGTTTTCTTAGTTTTTTGACAATGGAGTTTTAAATATATTTGTAGATTGCTTAAAATAAATTGATATGATTAAACGTTGGTTAGTTTAGACTATTAAGACCATTTTGCCAACTTGATATTACAAGTATTTTAACAAAAACAGCAATAATCGATTTATTTATTTACCAGTACATTTAAAAAGGATCAAACTATGATATGTCAGAGTATTATAGTCAGATTATATTTGCATTTAAAACCACCTAAAAATGATTTTTTTTGTTATTTCCAACTATTATTTGACTAAACTACTAACAGTGTTTAGGGTGAAAAACACTGCTGGATTTTGCAATACAAAAACTACTATTAAAGAAAAGAAATAGACATTTATATTTATATACTCAGTCTGCTCTGTCAAACAAATTTGACAAAACGATCGACATTAGCAATCTGATTGATTGCCTAAGATAATTGACAAACTGAAAAACAATTTAATTGCAGCATTTGTTTTTGAAAACTGTTGACAATCTAATAAGATATTATAAACAGTTGTTAGAACTTTAGAGATATCACAAACTGGGGGCATCTCACATGCCAAAAATGCAGATAAGTATTAACAATGACCGAAGCAAAATGTGATAAACTTTTTTATACGTTTTGGCCTGCATAACAAACTCTATGGTTTAATTACGCTTTAAGTATATTGCAGCTTATTGTTTTAAGTAAACTCTACCTACTTTTTTGTATTAGCTGCAAAAGTCCATATTGTTTAGCGTTTCTTATGATATATATATATATATATATAAGTTTCTTTGTATTTATTGATTTTTTTTTCTTTACTCATTCTCTTAAGGAGCAATCATCTTGTAGGTGATATGATCTGTCCAGGAAATTTTGAGTATAGAGTAGTATAGCCTCATCTCAAATACTTCAAGTCTCTTTTTAGTAGCCGCTCAGAGTCAGAATTCACCGAGTACTCCGTGTGAAAAGAGAGATAAAATGTAGAATTTTATTAGTCCGATCTTTGTTTTTATATGTAGGTGATAAACTTTGAATACTTTTGCCATTTTTAGAAATGCAAATCTGGTTTTTTCTATCTTACACGTTTGATTTTATGTGTATTGCCCACGTTTTAGTTATTGTTAGGCAGAAACTGTTGTGGAAATTAAAATGTATTTTGTTTTATTGTTTAATATTGAGCTTAAGACTATACCTTTGACCGACATAAACAGTTTTTTTTTTAATTGTTATTTATTATGTGCTCTACACGGATGGCTGCAGAGCATTGTATTCGGGGCACCATTTTATGTTTCAATTCTTCTTATTTCTTTGTTTTGATCTTTTTAATATATTCATTATAGTTCTTTATTTTCTTAATACTTTGAGGCAGTTGATTGTACGTGACTAGTTCATTGCTTAATATTGTTTGTTTTGCCTTTTCTGTCCTTGTTGTGAGTATATATTTTCTGTCCTTGTTGTGAGTACATATTAATATTGTTTCTTCTTCTAGTGTTATGTCCGTGAATTTCTTTGTTGGTTTTTATTTGGAGGTTGGTTTTAATTTCTTTATTTTTAATTTTGTATATTAGTTTGCATTTTTTTAATTGTATTTTTTTGTTTATCTTTGTTTTGTTAATTATTTTGTATACTTTTTCTGTTGGTGTTAATATTAGTAGTTTGTGTATTATTTTTAGAATTTTGTACTGTTGTCTTTGTATTTTATTTTTTTAATTTTATTTATCAGCTCTTGTAAGTATCTATCAGCTTTCCATTACTTTGTATTCAATGACCTGAGCTGGAGAGTAAGAGCAAGGTCGAATGTAACACCGAGGAAAAACACTTTCCTGTGCAGGAATTAGGTTCTTCCCCAAGATTTAATGCAACTACTGGCGTATAATTAATTATTTGCTATTTTAAGCAATTTTTACTAAATACAAAATGTTTGCAAAGATTTTGTGTTTAAGTGTGTGAAACTGGAAAAGCCAATTGTGTAAAGTGTTGAAACTTTTTAGTTTTTTTAGAATCACAAACGCAAAGTAACTATTTATAAAACCGCTTGAATATTTGTAGCAATTATTTTATTTCTATTTTTTTTTTTTTTAATTTTTTTTATTAGTTATTTACAATTTTTTAGTATAATATAATGGTCGGACCATGTTGTCGAGTAATTAATGAATTTCATTTTTATTAGTAAGCCTCCTGCTAACTAAGGTAATCTTAACTAAATTGAAATCAATGTACACTCAATAATTTTTATTTCTATTTTTTGGGCGTTTCAACTAATTTAATTACTTGTATATAAGTATTTTGTAGAAAACCACAAAGAAGAGTTTTTGCATGTAGCAATTCAATTTAACGTTGAGTATTATTTTAATTACGGAATAAGCTTATTCCAGGTCAGTTAATATCTATTTTGTTTGATTAGTTAATTGTAGTAGTTATTTTTTTGTTGCAAATGTTAATTTTTATTGAATTTAGATAATTAATAATTTTAGTTTTTTAGTTTATTGTTTTCTTATTTATGTATACTTATCATTTTTACTGACTATTTCCGGCAATATGTTATAACAGAAATTCATTTATTTTATTTTTTCTGAATCTTATAAAAACCAGTCTAGCAAAACAAAAATAGGTAATTGGCTGAGTATTTTTTCAATCTATTTTTGGTTTATTTTTGTTTATTTATATTTCCCCACACAACCAATCTTACCGAGCTAACAGAGCTACCAAATTTCTAACTTTTGGTACGGCCGGGCGTAGCAATTGACTTTTCACAAGTCCTCGCTACTTTGGCAAAGCGACTTAAACGTTTAATTATAGCATTGTGTATTGAATTGACACCTGAAGCAGTATTGTGCACTTTGAGAAATGCTTAATCAAATTCTGAAACACTAAACGGTGTGTAATATATATTTTATTTGTCAGAAACAAAAATAAACTGAAAACTGATTGTTTAAGTTTTGACTTTGCACATTAGTTTGCGTTGAGCCCCACATATTGTTTTAAGCATTAAAATTACCCACAAGCAAGAATAGGAATGAAAGTTGTTCAAGTAACTTAATTAATCAGTTACTTGAACAATAAATGTCTAAACTAATATTTGATAAAATATAGATTAAGCAACCGGTTAGTGAAAAAGGGGGATGTAGTTGAACGGGTACTGCTTCTAATGCAGTGTTAATGCGTAGTTTTGTATTGAAAACTTTTACTTTAGAATCCTTATTAAAAGAAGTTTCTGCAAAAGCAATAAATTTTATAACTGGTGTTTCAACAGCTGCAGCAATCTATCTAGAAAAAGTGGGAGCCGTAATTGCTCTCAATCTCTTTTAAGCATCAAATAAGATTTTATCTGTTACTGCGACTTTAACTATACTTTTTACGTCTTTTATTTTGGGACAATCCAGAGAATAAAGGAGGTGTTTACTATTACAGTTCACGCATAACGCTAAAATTGTGCATGAATTAGGATCATGTTGTATTTTACTGCATTTTACAGATTTTACATCTAATTATAGTATGTCCAAGGCTTTAAATTAAAAATGTCAATAATTTTTTTTAAGAATCTTTTAAAACTGAATGTCAAAATCATAGATGTAATACTCTAACCTTGCTATCCTTGTACAACTTAACTCTTTGAAACGTTAGTTTTTGATTACATTTTTTAACAGTGGTGTATAAAAGCTGATACTATGAAATAACTGCCTTGGAAGTATTTTAAGATTTATGCAGCTCAACTATCACCGCAACATTTTGACTTCTAGTGCCAAAGTAGTGTGGTATTTATTTTAATATTAAAAGTTTTTTACAGTGCATAAACATATATTTTGGTTTATTCACCGAGTAACATCAGACCCTCTCTAAAAGAAAGACTCTTCTAAATATAAAAATTAGGCTTAGTTTAAAGTAAACTTTTTTTTAAAGAACACAATTAGTTATACATTAATTTAAAGGGTTATTTATTGGCCAATTCTAAAAATATTTTGTTTTATTATGATTTCTGAAAAATTCTTTTGTTTTGCTGATACAGAGTGAACAAAATTTGCAACAACCATATTCGATATTTGTTAAAATTATTAACAATTTATCCATGAGTTAAATATAGGCGGTTGTATGCACTAGTATGTAATGTTAATAACATTTTTTTATAACAATACTACTAGCGGAACTCTATCAAGACGCGGCGACTAAACCAGGAAATTCTTTAGCGTTAATGTAAATAAAAGTATGACGTACGCCAATGAGTATATCAAACACAAAAAAATAATGAGTTTATCATGTACAAAAAATTGTTAACGATAACTTGGAAGGGCTGTTTTATCTACTCGTTTTGTTCTTGAGTGACGTTTGGCTCTTTTACGTGTCTTTAATAGTTACCTACTACCATAAATTGTTTTACAAACGCCGAGATGACTGACTTGTATTTCATGTATGGACTTGCTGGTGGCAATTCATTATAAGCTAGACAATTGTACATTGAACATTGTAACAAAAGGGGGCCAAGAAAATCAATGACAGACAAAACTGTACAATTGGAACAGAATGTGCTGGACATGATAGAAGAAGATCCAAGTAGTTTTACTTAAAAAACTGCCAATATTTGGATATAAGTCATTGGACAATTTGGAAAATTTTTAAGGGCAGTTTGTTGTATCCATACCACATTCAGCCTGTTCAGACACTACTACCTGCTGATTTTTCTTTACGTGTTGCGTTATGTCAATTGCGTTTGCAAACATTAGTTCTAATTCTTCAATTTCTGTCACATATTTTTTTCACTGATAAACCGAGTTTCTTAAGAAATGCAATAATTAATTTTCATAACAACCATGTGTGGGCAGATAAAAATCTGCGTCAAGTATGTGAAGATTGTTTTCAACATCAGTTTTTCTTGAATGTTTGGGTTGGAATTGTGGGCGACTATCTAATATCCTGTTGTGTTTGAAAGAGTTTGGCATTCAATGACAAAAAAATTGAATGCTTATATCCAGGCTAGAGGAAGTCATTTTGAACATTTAATGTAGATTCAGCAACTTTACATGTTGTAACTGTTTCAAATTTTGTTCACCCTGTATCTTCAAAACAAAAGGGTTTTTCAAAAATCATCATATAACAAAATATTCTTAGAATAGTCCAAGAAATAACTTTTTTAATTTTTGCGCATGTTTACCTTCTTCTATTATGTACTTTTATTGTCGATATACACGAATATCAAATTGTTGGGTGCGGCAGCAGGCAGGTAAGGTTTACAAAATACACACCAGATGTAATTCTCAAAAATTCACAAAAAATTACTTGTAAGTACTCTATTTTTTTAATAAAATAAATCAGAAAACGCAATCTAATAGGATTTTAATGTGGTGTTAAAAAATAAAATAAAAACACTTATGGCCGGTATTATAAACCATTAAAATCTGTACATTTTATTTACTAAGTAAATTATTTTACTTGGCTGATTTCGGTATTATAAACGTCAAATAATAAAAGGAGGTAACTAAATCTATGGAATAAATTAATCACCTAAATTCTAGGGATTAAGATTTATTCAATGAATAATTTGACACGTCATGTTTCTTAGGTTAATTTTAATGTAGACCAATTTCTGTTGAAAATTAACTTTTGATTGCTCTACGATGTTATGCAACTGACTTTCAAAATGTTGTAGGGGATTATTGTAATATAACAAAGGCTACAATACAACACATCAATAACTACAATTTAAAATAACATATAAATGCGGCGTTGCAATTTCTTATTTTACGAATAGTTAATTTAGTTTTATAATACCGGAATACGTTTATTCGTCGAATATATATTTAATTTGAGATTTGTTATTTGGTGATTTATTTTGTCTTTATAATACCGGCCCTTAGACATCATTTGTCTATACACTGTGTTTGTTTATTATTTATATAATTTAATTAAGGAGGTACACAGAATACAGTTTATTAACTACTAGTAAACAAAAAGGAAATTTTGCAGTGTATTAAAATTTTTATTTTCTACATTAGTATAAATTTTACTAAAAAAAATACATTATTTAACAATAGTTTCCAATATTATGAGTAATAATTAGTTATTATTTTGTTCACCCCGATTGAATGAAAGCTGATTGATTGACTCCAACGGTGACCCAGAACGACAATTCCCATTATTTCTATACATAGTGGAAACTTTATATCTGTAAATATACTTTCTTTTAGCACACTACAAGAAATCGAATTGATTTCCCATGTGTATTTGTCCAAATATAAGACAATTTGTTCAGATCTATTATAATGCGGAAAAGGGAAAATATTGAATGCAAAATGTAAATGCCACTTAGGGCGCACGCTCAAAATTCCCGTCCTCAATTGCATAAATTATTATGAATTTATATTTGTCAGACAACTTTGCACTGGCATTTAACGAGCATCCACCTATCACGCATATTATTTATGTTGTGATTGATGTTAATGTTATAAATTTGAAATGAATTGGATTTAAACCGACATAATGCTATAATTATTATAGCTTCATGTCGTTTGAATAATATATGCGTATTGATTGGTGATTTGATTGCATTTTCAATTATAAAGCAAAAACAACATAGCCACTATTTTAATGTAAAATTAATATATTGTAAACTATATGCAGATAAAAAAATTTAATAAACATTAAATAGAAAATATTATATAAGATTTTCTTACCAACATAACTTCACGATTCAATTTTCTATACATCCGGTACGAAGTGTGGAATTTCCTAAATCATTCTTTAGGGGCGACAAAACGGGCGCATTCAGTTTACAAAAAAAAATCCCACTACATTTTTGCTATCGAAATCCATTCGCTATTTGTTATATCCGATTCCGATAGGCGTCCCTAAGTAACGCTATAAATTAACGACTCGACCATCAAAGCAAACAAAGAGATATTTTTTCATCAAAGTTCACAAACAAACAAAATATATTTTTAACAAATCCTGATTGATTCGAA